>SNQJ01S0002096.1:18858-53298 GCA_010110895.2 Picea sitchensis | reverse complement strand
TGTAAAATATTGTAATTTCATAGTCAATCTGAACCATTCATGATAAGGTCACGGATTTGATGATAGAAGTCATTTTAGGGATTTTTACCCTAGAAGGAAACCCTGTTTTATGAGGGAATTGTATTGTGGTTGTGTATTATTGTGAATATTGTATTCTGAGAGAGGAGACTGTGAGAGAAAGAAGAGGAAGTTACAACATGTGTGTTGTAGGTTGTATCTCTTCATTTTGTTGGATAATAAAAAGGAAGGACCTGACAATTTCTTTGGTGGATGTAGCCCACACTGGGTGAACCACACATATTTGTGTCTTTATTGTATTGTGTGTCTTACGTGTTTTATTTCTGCATTTGTTTTATTTTATTGCTCTACAATCTTCTTTTTCTAACAACTGGGATAAGATCAAAATGTAAATCACAGGAAAAGAGGGTTCTTGGTTTGAGTAGGTGCAATGGCGGAATATGGAAAGTTTAGGGTCGAGAAATTTAATATTGGAATTGACTTTTGCCAATTGACCTGTTGACTTTTTCGTTGTTTGGGAAAATGGTCAAAGTGCAATAACTCTCGCATATAGCGTCCGTTTGAGAAATAAAATATACAGCCAGAATCAATGCGACGAGGCGGTCGCAATGGAATTGGTTTCGTCTAATTCCAAGAAATTTGATTTTCGAGCCTTTTCTAGACTTGGAAGCCTCCTAGATCTGATTATGGATCATTATAGGATGAAATCTGAACTAATTCCAGGACAAATTTCACAACAGTATAATAATGCGCAACATTTTATAGCACCACCACAATATAATCAAGTACCATAGTATAATAGACCGTGCGCAGAAAATCAAGGTAATAGAGGAGGATTTAGAAGAGGAGGTCGTGGAAGAAGAGGATTTGGAAGAGGTAGAGGACCAATAACCTGTCACTATTTTGAACAACCTCGACATTATGTAAGGTATTTTCCACTTCCACCAACAACATGCATGTATTCTCGTGCAACAGATCACGATACACAAGACTATCCTACACTTCTGACAAAGATACAGGAAAAAAGGAATAAGAATAATCAAAATGTTCAATGGATTGCCACAGAAACTAAATATGATGGGAAAAAGACCAATATAGTTAATAGAGGTGGAACCAAAACAGGATCAGATGCAGTGAATCAAAATGAAAACCAACACCAATGTGTCAAAAATAATGCAACACCAGAACAACATTTTGATGTGTGCAAGGAAAATGAGACATTCAAGCAGGCTAGAAAGAAGATTTTGCAAGAGAATATTGTTTTTACTTCAAATGCACAACCATCATACGATGGGCTAGTATATGATATGCCTCATCCATTTGATCATACTAGCAGAGATCAATCTTTAGAAAAAGTAAGTAATCTAAGAAACTTTTTGGTGTCTTGCTTGAAGTTATTGAATGATTAAACATCTCTACAAGTATTACAAAGCCTGTTAGAAAAATGCAATTCTGGAGAAGAGATAAAACAAGAACAAAAGACAAGCAATCATGTCCATAAAAATACAAGGACAAATAAAGAGTTCAGATTGAATGAAAATATTGGAGACTTTAATATGGGTGACATCATATTATATTTGGGATCTGAGGTAAATGTTCTGCCTAAGAAGACATGAAAATGTATGGGGGAACCTACATTGGGTTATTCACCTATTCAATTGAAACTAGAAAACCAACATAGAGTGGTACCAATTGGTAGATTGAAAGGCATACGAGTGGATTTAGATGGTGTGCGCACTATGGCATATTTTGAGGTGATTGATATAGTGGATAATACTGCACTTTATCTAGCATTGTTGGGACTGGATTAGGCATTTGACAATCAAGACATCATCAATTTGAAGACCTGGAAAATGATTTTTGAATTAGGAGAGTACAGAGCTATATCACCATTAGACCCTTTAGAAGTTGGAAGATGTGTTGAAACAATGAAAGACAACTTCCTCACAGAAGAGATAAATTAGTTTTACATAACTTGTATTCTGAGAGAGGAGACTGTGAGAGAAAGAAGAGGAAGTTACAACATGTGTGTTGTAGGTTGTATCTCTTCATTTTGTTGGATAATAAAAAGGAAGGACCTGACAATTTCTTTGGTGGATGTAGCCCACACTGGGTGAACCACACATATTTGTGTCTTTATTGTATTGTGTGTCTTATGTGTTTTATTTCTGCATTTGTTTTATTTTATTGCTCTGCAATCTTATTTTTCTAACAACTGGTATAAGATCGAAATGTAATTCACAAGAAAAGAGGGTTCTTGGTTTGAGTAGGCGCAATGGCGGAATATGGAAAGTTTAGGGTCGAGAAATTTAACATTGGCATTGACTTTTGCCAATTGACCTGTCGACTTTTTCGTTGCTTGGGAAAACAGTCAAAGTGCGATAATGCTCGCATACAGTGTCTGTTTGAGAAAGAAAATATACATCCAGAATCAATGCGACGAGCTAGTCGCAATGGAATTGGTTTCGTCTAATTCCAGGAAATTTGATTTTCAAGCCTTTTCTAGACCTGGAAGCCTCCTAGATCTAATTCTGGATCATTATAGGATGAAATATGAACTAATGCCAAGAAAAATTGCACAACAATATAATAATGCGCAACATTTTATAGCACCACCACAAATAATCAAGTACCACAGTATAATACACCGTGCACAAACAATCAAGGTAATAGAGGAGGATTTAGAAGAGGAGGTCGTGGAAGAAGAGGATTTGGAAGAGGTAGAGGACCAATAACCTGTCACTATTTTGAACAACCTGGACATTATGTAAGGGATTTTCCACTTCCACCAACAATATGCATGTATTCTCGTGCAACAAATCATGATACACAAGACTATCCTACACTTCTGACAAAGATACAGGAAAAAAGGAATAAGAATAATCAAAATGTTCAATGGATTGCCACAGAAACTAAACATGATGGGAAAAAGACCAATATAGTTAATAGAGGTGGAACCAAAACAGGATCAGATGCAGTGAATCAAAATGAAAACCAACACCAATGTGGCAAAAAGAATGCAACACCAGAACAACATTTTGATGTGCGCAAGGAAAATGAGACATTCAAGCAGGCTAGAAAGAAGATTTTGCAAGAGAATATTGTTTTTACTTCAAATGCACAACCATCATACGATGGGCTAGTATATGATATGCCTCATCCATTTGATCATACCAATAGAGATCAACCTTCAGAAAAAGTAAGTAATCTAAGAAACTTTTTGGTGTCTTGCTTGAAGTTATTGAATGATTAAACATCTCTACAAGTATTACAAAGCCTGTTAGAAAAATGCAATTTTGGAGAAGAGATAAAACTAGAACAAAATACAAGCAATCGTGTCCATAAAAATACAAGGACAAATAAAGAGTTCAGATTGAATGCAAATATTGGAGACTTTAATATGGGTGACATCATATTATATTTGGGATCTGAGGTAAATGTTCTGCCTAAGAAGACATGGAAATGTATGGGGGAACCTACATTGGGTTATTCACCTATTCAATTGAAACTAGAAAACCAACATAGAGTGGTACCAATTGGTAGATTGAAAGGCATACGAGTGGATTTAGATGGTGTGCCCACTATGGCATATTTTGAGGTGATTGATATAGTGGATAATACTGCACTTTATCTAGCATTGTTGGGATTGGATTAGGCATTTAACAACCAAGCCATCATCAATTTGAAGACCCGAAAAATGATTTTTGAATTAGGAGAGTACAGAGTTATATCACCATTAGACCCTTTAGAAGTTGGAAGACATGTTGAAACAACGACAGACAACTTCCTCACAGAAAAGATAAATTAGTTTTACATAACTACTGCGTGTGAGGAAGATTACATTAACCCAACAACTAATGGAATTCTTAGCTAGAGAAGCATTAGTTCTTGTGTGTTAGATTCTGACACAAGACTGGAGAATTGGAAACAATGGTTACATTATATATCTACCAGAAGATGTGCAAGAATGACATGCGCACTAAGATGGATTGGCTCAGAGGTAAGAGAACCTCCAATTGTTGGTTGTGGAGCCTAATTATATTCCTCATTCAGAGGTTTGTTTCAGTCATTCTTAGACCCCATTCCCTAACGCGGGGGTGTGGGGGAGATTCCCCCCAAAAAATATTGCTAGGGGGGCGACAACAATTTTTTTTAGCCCCCCCACCCCCCCTTGTGGGGGATTCGGGGGCAGCGCCCCCAAAGCAAAATTTTGGGAAAATTTTCCTTGTAAAATATTGTAATTTCATAGTCAATATGAACCATTCATGATAAGGTCACGAATTTGATGATAGAAGTCATTTTAGGGATTTTTACCCTAGAAGGAAACCCTGTTTTATGAGGGAATTGTATTGTGGTTGTGTATTATTGTGAGTATTGTATTCTGAGAGAGGAGACTGTGAGAGAAAGAAGAGGAAGTTAAAACATGTGTGTTGTAGGTTGTATCTCTTCATTTTGTTGGATAATAAAAAGGAAGGACCTGACAATTTCTTTGGTGGATGTAGCCCACATTGGGTGAACCACACATATTTGTGTCTTTATTGTATTGTGTGTATTATGTGTTTTATTTCCGCATTTGTTTTATTTTATTGCTCTGCAATCTTCTTTTTCTAACAACTAGTATAAGATCGAAATGTAACTCACAGGAAAATAGGGTTCTTGGTTTGAGTAGGTGCAATGGCGGAATATGGAAAGTTTAGGGTCGAGAAATTTAACAACCAAAACTACCAGTTATGGAAGATGCAAATGGAAGATTATTTATATGAGAAGTATTTTTCCTACCATTGGGTGGAATAACAAAGAAGTCGACGACCATGAAGGATGAAGAATAGGAGGTTCTTGACAGAAAGGCACTAGGAACGATACAACTGAGCTAAACTGCATGAAAAACCATCGACATCCAATAAGGTATTTATAATGAAGAGATTATTTAATATGAAGATGTCATAAGGTGGGTCTGTTGCAGATCAATTAAATGAATTTAATACGATTATTAATCAGTTATGTTCTGTAAAAGTGGACTTTGATGATGAGGTCAGGGTTATTCTAATATTGTGCTCATTTCTAGAAAGATGGAACAACTTGGTCATGGTTGTAAGTAACGAGTTGTCTCTGGTTCAAATACTCTAAAATTTGATGATGTTGTTTGTGTTATCCTTAGTGAGTAAATGCGACATAAAATCATAGGGGAGATATCAAGTAATGCGTTAAACATGGAGAATAGGGGAAGACAAAAGGATAGAGGAAAGGGATCAGGGAACTATGGGAATTCTAGGAAGGGAATATCCAAATCCAGACTAGGAAAAATAGAGTGTCATAATTGTGGAAAGAAAGGATATCTGAAGAAAGACTACAAATCTCCAAATAAACAAAGAGATGGACATCAGGAAAAAAATCAGGAAGCAAATGTAACAAGTGATGTGTTACAACATGCTTTGATTCTTTCTGTAGAAAATATTTATGAGTCTTGGGTAGTAGATTCAAGGGCTTCATTTCATGGCACACCCCATAGGAAACATTTTCTAGATTATGTTCAAGGTGATTTTGAACAGGTTCATCTGGGTGATGATGCACCATGAAAAATTGTTGGAATGGGTAAGGTACAAATAAAGCAAAAGAATGGAAACCAATGGTTATTGAAAGAGGTAAGACATGTACCAGATCTAAGGAAAAGTCTAATTTCAACAGGGAAATTGGAAAGTGAAGGTTGTATATCTATATTTACAGATAAGGCGTGGAAGGTCACCAAAGGATCACTTGTGATAGCAAAAAGAGAGAAGGTAGGTACATTGTATTTATGTAATGGTAATATTGATTCTTCTATCTCTTTATCTTCTACATGAGTGGATACAACACTGTGGCATCATAGGCTTGGACACATGACTGAGAAGGGGATGCAGATACTTCATAAAAGAAAAAAAATTCCATATCTTAAACAAATTGATTTGGATTTCTGTGAGCATTGTGTTTATGGAAAACAAAAGAGAGTCAGATTTCTCAGAGTTGGAAAAGAAAAGAAGAGTGAAAGGTTAGAGCTTGTGCATACATATGTATGGGGACCAACTCAAGTATAATATCTTGGTGGATCTCATTATTATGTTACTTTTATTGATGATGCAAGTAGAAAAACTTGGGTTTATTGCATTCGACAAAAATATGATGTTTTTGATACTTTTAAGAAATAGAAATCTTTGGTTGAGAATGAGACATGAAAAAGTTTGAAGTGTCTCATATCAAACAATGGAGGTGAATATTGCAACAAGGAGTTTGATGATTATTGTTCATACCATGGGATTCGTAGAGAGAAAACAGTTCCAGGAACACCAGAAGAAAATGGTGTGTTAGAAAGGATGAACATGACAATCATGGAGCGTGCAAGGAGTATGAGATTGCATGCAGGGTTTCCCTTATAGTTTTGGGAAGATGTTGTAAATAATGTTGTTTATTTAATAAACATAGGACCTTAAATCTCTTTGGATGGCGGCACTCCATAGGAGGCATGGACAGGTAAAAATGTAAACTATTCATTTCTGAAGACTTTCGGTTGTGAAGCATTTGTCCATGTTGATAAAGAAAATATAACAAAGCTTGAGGAAAAATCCAAGAAGTGTACCTTTATTGGGTACAATGTTAATGATTTTGGTTATCGCTTATGGGATTATGAAAATCACAAAATCATTAGGAGTAGATATGTCATATTCAATGAGAAGGTCATGTACAAATATTAGTTGCAGGGAAAGAAACATGAAAAAGAAAAAATTGAATACACAGTGCTTGATGAGATCACTAGAAAAGAAATTCCAAAGGTACTAGAAAATCAAAATGTATAACAACAGGAGCATCGGGTACCTCAAACTCCTGCAAGTGTTGTTAGAAGATCTACCATGTTAAGTAGACTCCCTAAATGATACNTGATTTGGATTTCTGTGAGCATTGTGTTTATGGAAAACAAAAGAGAGTCAGATTTCTCAGAGTTGGAAAAGAAAAGAAGAGTGAAAGGTTAGAGCTTGTGCATACATATGTATGGGGACCAACTCAAGTATAATATCTTGGTGGATCTCATTATTATGTTACTTTTATTGATGATGCAAGTAGAAAAACTTGGGTTTATTGCATTCGACAAAAATATGATGTTTTTGATACTTTTAAGAAATAGAAATCTTTGGTTGAGAATGAGACATGAAAAAGTTTGAAGTGTCTCATATCAAACAATGGAGGTGAATATTGCAACAAGGAGTTTGATGATTATTGTTCATACCATGGGATTCGTAGAGAGAAAACAGTTCCAGGAACACCAGAAGAAAATGGTGTGTTAGAAAGGATGAACATGACAATCATGGAGCGTGCAAGGAGTATGAGATTGCATGCAGGGTTTCCCTTATAGTTTTGGGAAGATGTTGTAAATAATGTTGTTTATTTAATAAACATAGGACCTTAAATCTCTTTGGATGGCGGCACTCCATAGGAGGCATGGACAGGTAAAAATGTAAACTATTCATTTCTGAAGACTTTCGGTTGTGAAGCATTTGTCCATGTTGATAAAGAAAATATAACAAAGCTTGAGGAAAAATCCAAGAAGTGTACCTTTATTGGGTACAATGTTAATGATTTTGGTTATCGCTTATGGGATTATGAAAATCACAAAATCATTAGGAGTAGATATGTCATATTCAATGAGAAGGTCATGTACAAATATTAGTTGCAGGGAAAGAAACATGAAAAAGAAAAAATTGAATACACAGTGCTTGATGAGATCACTAGAAAAGAAATTCCAAAGGTACTAGAAAATCAAAATGTATAACAACAGGAGCATCGGGTACCTCAAACTCCTGCAAGTGTTGTTAGAAGATCTACCATGTTAAGTAGACTCCCTAAATGATACTCTCCTTCATTGTATTATTTATTGTTGAACAATTCTAGTGAACCATAATGTTATGAAGAGACAATGTAGGTAGACACTAAAAAGAAGTGGGAGAAAGGCATGAAAGAGGAAATGGATTCCTTGGTAAATAACCAAACTTGGGACTTGGTTCAGTTTCCTGCAGGAAAAATAGCATTGGAGAATAAATGGGTTTACAGGTTGAAGGAAGAAGATGGAGGAAAAATATTATACAAGGCTAGACTTGTTGTAAAGGGGTTTGCACAAAAGAAAGGTATAGATTTTGATGAAATATTTTCTCTTGTTGTTAAGATGACTTCAATTAGCATTGTTTTAAGCCTTGTGGTAGTAGAAGATTTGCATCTTGAACAGTTATATGTAAAAACATATTTTCTCCATGGGAATTTGGAGGAAGAGATTTATATGTTGCAACCACAGGGGTATGAGGTCAAATTAAAGGAGAATTTGGTATGCATGTTGAAGATGAGCTTGTATGGACTAAATCAAGCTCCAAGTCAATGGTATTTGAAGTTTGACAGGTTTATGAGAGAACAAGGTTATAATAGATGTCATTTTGATCGTTGTGTTTATTTTAAAAAATAGAAAAGGGAAGTTATATTATCTTGTTATCGTATGTAGATGACATGATTGTTGCAGGGTCTAATATGCACGATATACATTTTCTCAATAAGAAATTAGTTAATTCATTTGCAATGAAGGATTTGGGTGCTGCAAAGAAAATCCTTGGTATGAGAATAAAAAAAGACAAGAAAAATCACAAATTAACATTGTCTCAGGGTGAGTACATAGAGAAGGTGTTGGAGAGGTTTAGAATGCAGAATGCAAAACCAGCTAGTACACCTTTTGCCATCCATTTCAAATTAAGTAATAAAATGTGTCCCAAGACACATGAGGATATAGAATACATGTCCAGGGTCCCTTATTCATCAACAATTCGCAGCTTGATGTATGCGATGGTTTGCACAAGACAAGATATTGCACATGAAGTGGGAGTTGTGAGTAGGTATATGAACAATCTAGGTAAAGAACATTAGGACGTAGTAAAATGGATTCTCAGGTGTTATTACTCTGTAATTTCCCTTGGCTGCGGAAGGAAAACTACAAAGGTAACCACAAACCACTTTGGGCTTGGAATCTGGCCTTTCCAAACTAGAGAGGGCTCTCTCACTGTATAATAAGCTTAGTGTCCAGATCTGAAATGGAGATAAAGTTGTAATATGTGGTGGATGGCATAGGTGAAAAATAATCCATTGGGCATGAAGTCTATTTTAAGGTAATGGGAGCTATCAGTGACTAGTGGTGGAATTCTCAAGGAAGCAGAGGAAATATAGTAGATGTTTTGAGTTATTCAAATTGTTGTAGTATGGGTGAGGGACATAAATCTAGAACCAAATTACTTTGGAGAATCAATCACAGGATAAATTCCAAATCATTTCAGAGGAAAACATATGAAAGTACTCAGCAAATATGAAAACAGAGCATAGCAAATGAATTTTGTAATCAGAAAATTGATGTTGAATACTGAAGAAATTTAAAATCAAATGGAGAAACATGAGATAAAACACATACATAAAGACAAAGAGGACACAAAACTCAAAACCTTCCACACAAGAATTTCTGGCAAAAGTAATTATGGACTTTTGACTGATATTCCATTAAAACTCAAAATTACACAAGTGCTCAAAGAGATGTCTCTTCTATGATTTTTGTCAACCCCTTAGTCAATAAAAATTACAAATATATATAGAAAATACTCTTCCCCAATATGAGAAGTTCTATTTCAACTACTTCCCAAAGTTGGATCTGGTTACAAAATTATAGCAACAGGTTTAGAACTGCCAGCTAGGAAATAGGAATCATTTTTTTGGAAAATAGGGGTCAAATATAACATCATATCTCTCAAATAATGATATTTGTTACAAAATGGAGAGACATTTATGTGAATTGTCTAGTTCTTGATAAAATCCTCTTTCATTTTTCCAAAATTCCTCTCCATCGTCTCGAGATCCACGCCCAAAGATAATGACTAAAACAAGAAATCATTAAATGTTTAAATCTTAAAAATAGGATGTAAAGATCCATTTGAATATTCAAAACCATGACACCTGTGAATAAACTGAGAGGGATTTTCTGAATGGGATCGTTCTTGAAAAAATACTCTTTCAGTTATCAAATATTCCTTTCCATGTGGTTATAAACTGAGTTTGAAGTTGACTGCAAATAGTCATTTCCAGAACTTGCATAGCAAACTTGCGGAGCAAGTTTCTTTTTGACATTTTGTTCTATTGTTTGGATTTGATTAATGGTTGAAGGTCATTGATTGATAGTTTGAAACTTTATATGATGATAAGCATCCCTAGGACCACTCCATTACCCTTTCAAACACCATTTTCTTCAACATCCTAATATATGTCAAACACTCGATTTAGACTTTGACCCTTGAGAAAATTATAAGACACTAACGTTGGTTCCAATGGGGATGATGTCCTCCCTATGAGGAAGAAAAGAACCTGTTGAACAGATTCCTTCATCCATTGGGTTTTTCCCAACCTTCAAACTGACCGGTGTATTTCTCTAACTGAAACCAAACCCACTCTTCAAATTGTACAGTGGAATATGAAAACAATGTTGCAAACTAAAAACTGAATTGAAAACTCACTACTGAAAAAGATGCTCAGAATGTTGAGCTTATTCACACACCTACCCACTTTAACTGGTTAATGAGTTGCTAATCAAATGAAGTCAAAGATACAGTGCAACCATATAATCACTTTATCCATTGTTTGATTTTCTTGCATATCTTTGTTCATGAACAAAATGCAATACTTTCTTAATGACAACTCAAATAAAAACTTGTAGTCAAACTCAATATTGATAAAAACTGAAGATTTTTAAAGTTTGAGATCACTTACTGACTCCAAACATGTTTCAAAAGGATCATCAAAATAATGCAAATTGATGTCGATACATTGCTCAAGATTGCCACTATGATGTGTGACCCCTCCAACTGCATTTTTTCCTTCATGCAAATTTAATTGATAGTTGTCACAAAGAGGCTGAAAATCTGCACTAAATTTATGTGATGAAACCCCTACTGGAAAGAAATACATGGTTGATTCTAACATTGAATGATCATTATCTTCATTTTCCAACTCAAGGTTATTCAATGGTTGCAAATTTTGACTGCAAAAATCTTCCATATAATCGGCTACAGGGTCGTGAAGAACACAAATAAATTGTTGATTTGTATTATTGTCATCTTGCTCCAAACAGGTAATATCTCTTTGCATCAGCTTGCACTCATCATCTTTGTTAATGATTTTGAAATCTTCTTTCAACAACTCAAATGAAGCAAAACATAAGGGAAGAGGGTTACCTTCAACCAACTCACTATTTTCTTCGTATTCAATAGCATAATTGTCATACGCAGAGTGAATGTTTTCCTTAAACTATTGAGAATGATCATTTTTTAATAGAGAACATGCATTTGGTTGTTCTAAGAAATATACATCATCATTATCATAATCATCATAATTAGGCACATCAAGCACATCTGCAATGTCGTCAATCAAGAACATTGTGACAACAACTTGCTCTCCAACAAGCTGATTTTCAAGTTCATTTTCATGACATTCTTCACTGAAAATTTTGAAAAAATTCATGGCAAAATCAATATTCTTCTCATGATGAAAAGTCTTAAAATCCAAAACAGTGACAAAATGTTTTGGGACAACAACTTGTGGATCAGAAAACTATTAATTATCCTCTGCAAATACATCAACAGTAAAAACTTCAAGAAAATGCATGATTTTATTAAACCTTTGCTCAAAATTCATATCGGTTACTTTTTGTTCATGGTCACTCTCATGTTCTACAACATCCAACTCCTCATTTCGAATCTATTCTAAAATATTCCCATAAGATTGAAGGTTATCTTCCACTTCTTGTGCATCGTTAAACATTTGTTGCAAGGTATCAGACCTCCTCTCCATCAGAAGAAAAGATAATTATGGATGGAAGGTTGTTGCATAACACAACATAGCAACAACTTCTCAAGGTTGGATCCTTTTAGGCATCATGTAGTACAAATTAGAAAACTTCCTACTGAACATAAAGATTGTTTCATATCTTTGTCTTTTCATGGCACTGAACTCAAAAAGGTATTGATCCAAGGACTTCCTCTCACCCTAGAAATTTTAAAAAGCATCATTTAATTCTTCCCATGAGCTGATGATCTTGGGTTTTAAGTGTCTAAACCATTGTTTATCATCTCCTTGCAACGATTGAGCAAATACTCTCATACAAACATCATCATGCTCAATTTCAAAGAAATATGTAAAATTAAAAGCATGGATATATTTCTCAGTTGTAGGGTTACCAGGTTCTCCATCAAATAGAGGTAGGTATTTATAGTGCTTTGGAAGAAAATCATGTAAGATATGAGGTAACTGAAGTGGTCTGTATCTCTCTTTGATCTTGAAGGGTTGAGGCTTAAGCATAGGAGATATGATATTTTCTTGGATATCTTGAGGATTATCACATTGATAATGTACATCATAAAATTTGAATGAAAGATCCTTATCAGGATCAGTTATGCAAGGAACATGAGATGTATTTACAACTTTAGAAGAAGGATATACAAATGTAGATTTATGGTCATCATTAGGATTCAACAGGTAAAGACAAATTCTTTTAACATGTTCAAGAAAGGACAAGAGGTGACTGATGAAAAATAATAAGATATCTTAGAAAAAACTAAAGCTTTGATACCTGGTTTTCCCATGATGTTCTTCCATGTCTCTGTCAATGGATCACATCCCCCATTGGAGTCTCTGAATATGATTGAAGCATGATTGGATTCGTCAAATGAATGGTACAACCTTCTTCGTGTTTGACCTTTGTTCACCATCAGAATTCAAACCTGATCTTTGTCGTTTATCCCAAAGAATATTTCACCTTCGTTCCCCGGTAGCGACACCAAAAATGTTATCACTTCATAATTTCCCTTAGCTGCGGGAGGAAAACTAAAAAGGTAACCATAGACCACTTTGGGCTTGGAATCTGGCCTTTCCAAACCATAGATGGCTCTCTCATTGTATATTAATCTCAGTGGCCAAATATTAAATGGAGATAAATTTTTAAGATGTGGTGGATGGAAGAGGTGAAAATAATCCATTAGGAATGGAGTCTATTTGTTGTGACCAGTCTCCAAGTGGGATATTTTTTGTTGTGGAGCTTGATTATATTCCTAATTCATAGGCTTGTTTCAGTCGTGCTTGGACCCCATTCCCTAACAGGGGGTGTGGGGGGGATTTCCCCCACACAACTATCGCCAGGGGGTTCCAAGGGGTGAGATGGGGGGGAGACAATTTTTTGTATCCCCCCCCTGGCAGGGTATTTGGGGGCAGCACCCCCGGAGCGAAATTTTGGGAAAAATTGCCTTGTAATTGTAATTTTATAGTCAATCTGGATCGTTCATTATAAGGTTGCAGATCTGATGGTAGAAGTCATTTTAGGGATTTTTTCCCTAAAGGGAAACCCTCTTTTATGAGGGAATTGTATTTCGAATGTGTATTATTGTGAATATTGTATTCTGAGAGAGGACACTGTGAGAGAAAGAAAAGAAAGTTACAGATGGTGTGTTGTAGGTTGTATCCCTTCATTTTGATAGATAATAAAAAGGAAGGACCTGGAAATTTCTCTAGTGGACGTAGCCCACGCTGGGTGAACCATGTATATATGTGTCTCTATTGTATTGTGTATCTTTTGTGTTTTATTTCCGCATTTGTTTTATTTTATTGCTCCACAATCCTATTTTTCTAACACAATTTTTTTATGGTCAAAATGATTTGGAAAAATTCTTAACAAAATTTGAGTTAGATGATTTGGAAAATCAAAGGTTATTAGTATTATATATTGCATTGAAAGAAACACCTAGACGTTGGTGGGGTACACACAAAGAGAATATCAATGATTGCTACCAATGCAAAATATTACTGTGCATTAGATTTGGCGCAAAACATGAGTATAAATATATGGAGAAATGTGATGGAATGGGACAACCTAGAGAACATATATCCAGATGCATAACTCAAAGGAGAATGGTCCCACCAAAGGAATGGCCACATCACTCCATCCATACATTAGAAGGAATCACAATAAATTGGTATACAGAAATGGAACTGCGCAGAGGAACTGTAAATTGGGAAAATTTGCAACAAAACTTTGTAATTATGTTTGCATTTGAACATGATAATCAAATGATAGATGCAACACCGAATTTGATAAAAGATAAGATCTTTGAAGAACCTGAAGTTGAAATTGTAACTGCTTCTCGGAACCAAAATCGGCAAAAAATCAGACAATTTCTACATTGTTACCACGTTGCAGAAGATGACCCAGCAGAAGAAGACCCACATGATATTCAGATAACAGAAGTTGAAGGGGAAAGAGAAGTACAAGGCCCACATTTACAGTCGGAATAATTTGCTACACCACCAAAGATAAAGAAAGACAAAATTGGAACAATTAAAATGTTCACAGATCACTCTGCTCTCTTATATCTAGTCAACAAGCTAGTGTTAGGGGGGAGGATATGTAGATGGTTGTTGTTATTTCAAGAGTTTGATTTTGAAGTAGTTTTGAAGCCTGGAAGACTGAATGCAGGGCCACATCATATGTCCAGGATAACTAATGGATAGGAACTGAGAAACTTGGAGGACAATTTTCCCAATGCACAACTCTTTTTAGTACAAGTTGATGATGAATATTTTGTTGATATTATTGATTTTTTGACTACAGAATTTGACCCAAAGGAATACAACACTACGCAGAAGAAAAAAAATTGGTGGTTAGAGTTGTAGATTACCAACTTATTACAAGGCACTTGTATAAACTAGGAGCAAATAATATTCTAAGGAGATGTGTCATGGAACTTTAGCGTCCTTTCATATTGGCAGAAGCACATGAAGGAATAGTTGGAGGACATTGTGCAAGAAAGGATATTGTGTAGAAGATATTGCGCATAAGAATATGGTGGCCAATAGTTTCTAAAGATGTAAAGGAGTATTTCCAAAATTGTGATGTCTATCAGAGGGTTCGAAAGCCATCTAGGAGGGATGATATTCCCTTAAAACCTCATGTAACCCTTAAAGTGCTTGACAAATGGGCAATAGATTTTGTATGACCAATCAACCCACCAACTAGAATATCGAGAGAAAGGTACAATATTATAGAGACAAAGTGTCTAACAAGATGGGCTGAAGCAACAACAACAAAAGATTGCAGCAGAGAAGCCGCAACACACTTCCAGTTTGAACAAGTAATTACAAGATTTGGATGCCCTAGAATTCTGATAAGTGATAAGGAAACTCATTTTATCAATAGTACCATCCAGGAAATGACTGGAGAATATGAGATACACCATCATAAGCTCACTCCTTCCCATCCTCAGGCTAATGGAATAGTGGAAGAATTTAATAAGATATTGGAGAATGCCTTAACTAAAATTTGTAATGTAAAAAGGGATGATTGGGATCTGAAGATACCAACAGTATTATGGGCTTATAGAACCACATGCAAGAAACTCACAGGGAAGACACCTTTCAGATTGGTGTGTGGGAAGGAAGAAGTAGTCCCTTTAGAATACTTGATACCTAGTCTACGCATTGTAGCCATTACAAACATGACAAAAAGAGGCGCATCTCAAGAAATATTGTCTCAACTCATGGAACTAGAAGAGGACAGGATTATGGTTGGTTTTCATCAGGAAGTACAGAAAACAAAGGACAAAGCTTGGCATGATAAACACATTAATAAGAAAAAATTTAAGGAATGATTTTTGGTTCTTCTCTATGACAACAAATATTTACAGCACCGAGGAAAATTTAGGATTCATTAGGTAGGGCCATATGAGATAAAGTCTATCACAAATGGAGGTGATGTACAACTACAGGATTTAGCAGGTAAAGAGATTCAAGGATTAGTTATTGGAAGTTGATTGAAACTGTATATGGATAGTCGATTCAATAACCCTTAGTAGATGTAGTGTAAAAAATTAGACTTGTACATAGTGTACATAGTAGGAGTTAAAAGAAAAACAAGAATTGTTTTTTGGAAAAACACGAAAAATACAAAAAATATGTAATAGATGGATAAGTGGTAGATAGGAAATTAGAATATACCACGTGCAACAGATAACAATTAGTATGAAAGAACGGGAATGCACTGCACATCAGGGAAGTGTGACAATATAGAAAAAACAGTGTGTCGATACAGAAAGCAACTGGAAAAATAAAAATGATGGTCGGAAAAGTGTAGCGTGACAGAGCATTTATGGCACGACCTATAAAAGAAGAAAACGTGCACGACAAGCCTCATTGTGAATTTCTGCAAACCAAAGCTAAGAGTGAAAATGAAGTGTGAGAAGGTATTTATGAAGTATTCATTGAATATTCATAGCAACTCTTTCAAGAATTAACATAATGGTGCCACCAAAGTTCGGAGCTCCTAGCAGAATCACAAGGAAAACACAAAGTGCCACGAGGTCTCCACGAAACCAAGCAGTTGAAGGACAAAACTCAACTCATTCAAAAGGAGTGGTAGACATGGACACCATTCCTTCCCCAGTAATCAATTTGATTAGTCCCACCACTGAATAAGAGCAAGATCCAGTGACAGAGGAAATGGATGTTGACCCGCGGGGCGAAACACAAAACCCTAGCACAGAGAAAAACCCTACAGAGAAAATTGGATTGGGAGAAACACAGTATTCAAATGAAGAAGATGATGAATGAACATAGTCGAATGAGCCCAGAGAACAAGGTTAATCAACACAACACCCTATAGCAAATCTAGCGCAACAATCGAAGGAACAAGTACAGGTTGAGGATATTACAGGGCAGCAGAATTCATGCACATAAGAAGATGAGGATGAGAACCAAGAAGCAAGGCCATCAGCAGGAAAGAAGAAAACTAGGGAAAACATGTCATGCTAAGAACTTCAAGCAAGCAGAAAGAACTAACACTGTCACTGTCACGAATACATGAAGGAGTCAAAGTAGTTGGTGACATATTAACATGTGTAAACAAACTGAAGTATGTTGATCATGATGTGACAGGCACATGAAAGTTCCCTAAGTTTGCGCAGCAAGTCTACATAAAAAAATAAAGGAGAAATTTCGTCAGGAGATCCCATTTTGGAGTTGAAATAGTGTATTGCAGGGTTATATAACACATGTATCATGAACGTGTTGGAGATTCCCCACTTTGGATGGGGGAAATATGTAAATTCATGTGTCAAATAGCTACTGGCATTAGTACATGGATACAAATTATGGATGGACATGCCAGTATCAATAGATGTGGACTTAATTGCAGAAATTACAAACTTACCAATAAATGGAGAGAAACTGGAGCACAATTTGGATGACAAGACAAAGGAACAAGATTTAGAAAAGGAGATTAAGAGGAAATATGGCACTAATAGAGGGTCTCGGGGAATAATCATTAATCAAACCAGTGAACCATCAACGAGGTTGGTGAAAAATTGATGGCTTGCAAAATTGTGAGAAAATGTCGCAAGGAGGAAGCCCCTGCAGGGGTAATAGCAGCAGTTGTGTAGTGCGCAAAGTGGAGTCTACTCGGTTGGGCTTCATATTTACTAAATTTATTTCCAGATGATTGCAAGGACGCACGGGATTTTGGAACATAATTTCATTATTCATGGTTAATAATATTGATAGCACTGGTTAGTTGGGGAGAACCAAAATACATTGCATTTTACCAGCAGCCAAGAAAAGTTCGTGTAACAAAGTATACAACACTATGGCATAACTCAGATGAAAAACAAAGGAAGGAAAATACCAACATGTTTTCTATGTATTATGATGAGATGTAGGAGAAGATGGAAAATACTTGGAGAATCCTGCCAAAAGTTGTGAGAGAACATCAAAGCATAGCCAACTTTCAAGACATAAGACACAACATGTGGATCCAGACTAAGAGGGATCATAAGAAGGAATGGTTACACCTGAGATATTGTGTCACGGGCGAAGAGGTGCAATGGGCCATGAAGGATTGGCCTAAGGAATGGAAGGTTCTGGTAATTTCAAAGAAGGTACCAAAAGATGAGCAATCTTGACGATTAAAATCGCAACGATGAATTCCGCCCACAAAGTACTGCTAAAGCCCCATTATTTAACTATGCTAATAATATAATACTAGTAGGTGGGACCCCCTTGTAGACTAGAGGCGCAAATATAGACATATCACACATTTTTCTGTTGTTTTTGTGATGATGCGTACACGGTCCTACATGGTTGACAATGCAGTCTTGGTTTCATTTTTGACATAGTAACAGGTGGATGGTGAATTTCATGGAATGCTTCTACGATTCAAGCATTTTTTTGTTATTATGGGAATGTATTACAATTGCTATGATTTAATCGTATCACTAATCATTGTGATCGACTACCTAGCCACATATATACAAGAGATATTTTAGTGATAAGATAAGCAAAACAAAGGAGTAAAACCTATGAAACAAATTCTTAAAGGAAAAGAAGTTATGGTTGAGCTATGTTAAGGGTTATATGCAAATGGAAACATAAAGCGATGTTAGTTTTAGTCCTAACTACTATATGGTTGGTTAGTGGCTATGTGATTCTCATTTGATTTGATTTGGGCGCATATAGCATTGTAATATGTGTTATTGCATAGAATGATGGCAAGGGTTAACATGTAAATGTTAGTGGGTGGCGCACTACGCAAGGGATATCGTCGCATATTTCAAATGTTTGGGCATTGAATACATGGTTTAATTGATTGGTGAATGTTTGGTTGTATTGTAATTTGAATTGAATATGCTAGGAGTTGGAAGCGACGTGCATTTACTGCACGTCCCTCCATACTCCCCCTATTGGTCGTCACCCTAGCATTGTTCCTTGTTGCATTTTCAGTCTGTTGGTTGTGAAGCTCCACATTTCAGGCTCTTGGAAAGAAGAAGGCTCGACCAACTCACCCTTTTTAATCTTTTTTTTACAAGTATGGTTCTTTTTCTCTCCATCCATGAAATATTCTCTGTGTATGAACAAATAATGGCTCAATAATGCTTGGATTTGTGTGTTCCTAAGAATTTTGATCTGTAAATGTGTGTTATTTCTCTCTGAGATGACTGTAAAATTTTCGGACTACAAGAAAAAGAATTGGTTTTTGTTTAAAATGTGCATTGATTGGTTGCTCGGTCGATTTAATAACGTGATGGGTCTCTGTGGATAAAAAGTGAATGTGGTACGTATTGCTTTGTATTAATGGTTGAGGGTTTCCTTCTGTGTATTACCGTCAGTTGTTCCCTCACAATTATGATTGTAACCCTTATCCAGTTGCAGTCGGGTGCCATTTGGTTGTTGTGTTATTCCTTCAAACCCAGATTCATGGTCGTTGGCTCATTCATAGTGTCTTTTCACCGAAGTATCCCAAGATCCAGCCTTGGGGTGGTCATAGCATTAATATGTATTGTATGGTTATGGGGTGATGTTAGTTACATCTCGGCGTTATGTGGACAAAGAGGTTATGTCTCTGTCTGTTCTTTTAATAATTGTCATTGTTCAAATAACTTTGTCTCTCCTCTACAAGTGATAAACTCACTATGTGCAGTGGATTTCTTACCCTACCAGTATTTTCTTTCCTCGGTGGCTAACTATTGGTTCTGTTGCTCAGACTGGGAGTAATAAGAAGACTATGTGGCCTATTGTTGTGTCTGTTTCGAAAGGTATTTTTTCCTGTGGTTGATAAGTCTCTGAAGACCTCCAGTTCTCTGTGTTATTGTTAAAAAATGAGCACGCTCTTGATTGTCTCCCTGCATTTTTTTTCGACAGAGCCCGATTTTAATCTCCAACTGTATTTGCTCCCTTCGGGCATCTTCTTGGTTGTCAAATATGAGTTTATCAATGGAATGGTTATGGAGGTTTTTTGTCGAGTCTTTGTCTCATCTTTTTATGAATATATTGGTTGAACAGTTGAAAATGGGAAAGTGCAATTATATACAGTCAAGGGTTGTCTTCTTTTCGCTCACTGTGTTTTTGCTAGCGTGGTCTCGATTGAAATTAGAAACACCTGTGTGTTTTTCTTAGCCTGATCAGGGTTATGACTAATTTTTAAAACGGTGCATGTGCGTAATTGGCTATGCTCGCTTCGTATATATTATTGGATCATTGTACAGATTATCAATGGTTTTTAAAAGGAAGTTATATCAATGGAAATAAGGCTTGGGTTTTATGTTGATTGTGGTTTCGTTGCAAAATCTTGTTGATTGATATGATGAAGACTGTGTGTAATCGAGCATATTTTGGAAGTCTGTTCATTTTTTAAAAAGGGACTTGTGTATATTTTAATTGGGCACCGATTGTAAATTGGTAGACAATCGATGTTTATCATTATAGTGATGCATTATGGGATAGAGGTCGAGCATATTGATGTGCGTTTTCTTTAGATTCTTAAAAGGTTAAAAAAAAAGGCCACCGCTTTCTTAAACAGGATTGTTGAATGGAAAGTTTGTTTTGGTTATGAGTTATGGTTACACAAACTATTATGAATTGAGGAATTCTGGGAAATTTAAATGTTGGAACAACAAACAATTTGATACACAGTAAATGTTTGTGTGGTGTTGGTGTTTTTTGGATTGATTTTAGTACAGAGTTATGATTATTAATTACTTTATTGTTTTATGAACAATATACATTAACTTCCCTGCCATTCCATTACTTTTTCACACATTACGAATCCCCTCACTTTCCCAGATTCACTTTGCATGCCATGTTCTTAAAATTAAATTATAATTAAATGGAAACTTTGTATTATAGCAATTAAAGGATGACACAGAGATGGGTTACACTTGATAAGTTTTGTTATTACAACACAGTTTATTGTTTAATTATTTGTTGAGCAATAATCATGATCTACTCCCTTTCATTTTATCACTTTTCGCTCAATACAACCTCCTTAGATATCCCATAACCCTTATTCACCCCCTACTTATTGACAAGTATTAAACAATTTTTATGGATTGGATTGCATGGGTCTGATGTGTTGTTGAGCCAAACTTTGTTTCATATTTAAAGATATGTCATGTATGGTTTGTTTAAGAAGCTAGTTGCTAATAAACATTGCACACAAGAATGAGCTTCTTCAGCAGAGGAATCCATGGCCGAAATAACATGGGAAGAGGGAATTGGAATAGAGGCCCTAGAAGGCCAATATTTTCGATACATTTTGATACAGATCCACAAGATTTAAACCATCTCTTCCAAGTTGGATTTTTCAACTGGATTGGACAAGGGGTGGTCCAACCTAGGCCAGAAAGACCTCCCTGCCAACCCCAACATGTCCTTGGTATCCCAGTTCTCCCTCATATCTCATTACAACTTGAAGTCCCTAAAAATGACGGAGGGCAAGAGATTTTTCATCCAGCAGTATCCCAACATCATGGCTGGCCCAATTTGTCTCTACCTACTCCTCCTCCACCGGTTAACCCAATTGTCCAAATTTCCCCTCCACACTCACCTATATAGTCTTCCCACACAAGAAAGAGACTCAAAATCGAAGCCCACCATGCTCATGATAAAGGAAATTTTGTTATTGCCCCCTCCTCTCCCTCAAGTGATTCTGCCAAATCTGTTTCATCCCGCATGCACTTGAGAGATGATTGCTCTCATGTTATCAGTGAGATCAAGCCTAAAGGCTCCACACATCCTAAGGCTAATTTAGATAAATCAAAGGGAGACAACAACAACAAAGGGAAAATTGCCTCCTAAAGTGGCAAATATGGTTTTTGAGTATATTTATTTATTGATTGTTGAGAACAGTTGACTGCTTAAGTTTTTGGACAGCATACTTTTTGGATATTTTGGTTATTATATGTTTGGATATGGTTTAAAATATCATTGATATTAATTTTAAAATTATGATAATGATGATGGGAGCCACAAGGAGGGATGTGTTTGATTGATTGACTAGTTGTGTTTATTTTTGTTAAAAAACTAAAGGGAGTCACAAGGGCCCCCACCTACTAGTTATTATTTATTAAAGACCCTTATTATTATTATATAAATTCTTCCCCTAAACTAAAAGTTAGTTGAGTTTTTTTTTTTGTAAGTAAGTATTTTGTATTATATATAAAAGTCCTTCTAAGAGCCAGGATCAAGAGTACATAAACTGAGTCAATCGGTTGTAATTACTGAACTGCTCCATAAGGAGAAACCAGTTCAGCCAACCGTATATAACAAGTAGCAAAAATTTCTAACAGTTCTAGAGAAAACCAAACAATTTAACTACCATGAGAGCCACTAGAGCTAAAGTATGGAACAAGCTTTGTATAATCTGGGACATACTCGTGCAAGGGGTCAGGCCAGGGTTCCTCGATGACAGGTGTCCCGCTGGTAGTCCACTGCATGTCTGTGGCGTCGTTATCCTTGTCCTCGTGCACCTGGAGGATGGTGTCCTTCTGCTCCGCTACCGCTGTCGAAACTGCATCGTCGTCCCCATATATATTGCTTGTCGGAGTCTCCTTCCTCGCGAGAGCAGTCATGGGCACTGGTTCAGATTGCGGGCTTCCTTCTGTGGCAGCTTGTTGATGGCTTCTCGCATGGTCGCTTGCAGTGAGAGGATCGTCACTGGAATCCTCAGGAGCGGCTAGAGGAGGAGTGGCGAGAAGCTGGAGAAGGACTAACAGCCTTCCTTCCATTTGCTGGACACGGAACTGGAGGTCATTGACTCCGTCACGGAGCTCAAAAACCAAGTCATGTAGAATGGCAGAGTGTTCACGCGGTAGAGTGGGAGAGGGCGTCTTCAGACTGCTACGGGGTCGACCATGGATCGGCGCCGGGGGAGGAGAGGAATACTTGACAGAGGGAGAACGCCATGTCGGGGTCCAGGAGGTGTCCATGACAGCCAAACAATCAAGAGCTGGGGTAGGTGAACCAGAGGGCGAGGAGGAAGTGTGAGGGCGCCGAGGGTGCCAGGGAGAGCCCCTGCGTGGACGCAATCGTTGTCGTGGCATGGTGAAGCTTGGTGCCTGCAGAAAGTCTGCAGAGCCAAGGTGGAAGATGAGGAACGCCCGAAAGACCATGAAAACCACAGAACCGGAGTCGAGACCAAACAGCCAGGCGATAATACACAGAGAATTCCGCATAGCTCTATGCATAGAGGTGGTCGAGGGGGGTTGGTTTAATGCCCCTCCCATCCGCTTTGAATGCAATTTAATGTTCGGGGGTGGTGGCTACAGTGGGCACGACCCGAGCACATGGCTCTGTGCTCCGCTGGCCTCCCCCTTCCACTTCTGCGCACCAGGTGTTAGGCACTAACACCCCATCCGGGTGAAAGTTAGTTGAGTTTTAGTTGACTTAACTAAAGGAGGTATCTTAACTAATTCAACTAATTTTGATTGCTTAAAGGCAAAAAGAGAAGGAAGAACAAAGGGAGAATAGAAGGAGAAAGCATACTAAGGTCTGCTCTTGAGTTTTATTGGGATAGTTCAGTTTTCATTCATTTTTTAATTCATTGAAAGCCTAATTCTCTTTTATGACAGCAGGGTCCTATTGTAGACATCAAGATTCAAGGCTGAATTACATCATTCAAACACTTGTTTTTAGAGGTGTTGATCTATCTTTGATAATCTATGTAGACTTGTTTGTTTATGAATTAATTTTTATGACTGATAAAGGATATTGTGCAGAGTTGAGTGGGAAGCGATCTTTGGCAAGTTGATCAAGCTTTTAAAGTTCAGTTTTTTACTTTCAATCAAAATTCCTTTTGTATGGTTTTCATCGGGGATATATAAGTTTGACTTTGGTCCAAACTTCCTCAGGGATTTTTGTAAAGAGAACGATTGTTTTGACTTCTTGGAATGAAATAAGTGATTGTTATTCTCTCTCATCTGTGTTAAATTGTGACTTGGTAATTTTTTATTTTGTCTCCATATTTACTTTTGCATCTATTATATTCAGAAAAATATATAAAAATATTGAATTTTACAAGAATTTTTTATTATAAAAAATCAACCTAAGCCCTTGCAACTAATGTTTGTGGATTAGGAAACAAATTTTGAGGCTATAAACATAGGGTGATATTCTCTTCTATCTTACCTTAGCCAAGAAATATCTGAAAATGATTGAGTAAGATTATTTCATATCTTTTCCTCAACAAGAAACAAGCAGAGGTTGGCTCTTCAAAGTGGTCAACTAGCCCAACAACGAATACAAGGAAGGAAATAGAGCACACAAAAGAAACAAGGGTTGGTACAACCACTAGAAAGACAAGATAGAAGAATACTATCCCAAAGGCTTCAACACAGGAGAAGGAGCGTGTAGTGGAACCAAATGGAGGAGTGCAGAAAGATACAAATATTCATATGTTGAAGGAAACAGGAGGTGGAGATATCCCAGATATGGATATACCAGTTATAACCACGCAGACAGATACACTTCCAATGAAAATAATGGTATTGCAATCATCAAGACAATGCAATAAAATGAAGGCACATAAGGGCATTCATGAGCTTGCAAGTACAGAAGATGATGCAGATCTAGTAGCAGAGAAAGCACAAGATCGCGCAACAGAAGTGTGGTATGATGTTAAGAAACAAAGGGAGGAGATAATAAATAAGTTGGCAAAGGTTAAGGATATACTAGGAAAATTGCAACTTACTACAACACAACAAAAAGAGTAGGCGTAACCACAGCAAGATTCTAAGGAAATAACAATGCCAAAACAAGAGACAATACAAATCATAACCACGGGGAGTGAAAAATTTTGCATCACCCAGGGAATATTGCAAGTTGATGAGGATATAGCGCAGAAGCCATTAAAGGAAATAGATCATTTGGACTTGGCATTACCCAAGGTTCAAAAGAAGGTGTTGTACAAACTTCAAATAAGTGTCGCACAAGAAATTCACTCAAGGGACCATGTAGATGCTACAAGTCTACAATTGGCCAATGAAGTAAAGAAGACACTAGAGATGACACTTAACCAGGTGCATTTTGAGAGGGATGAATCAAAGTAGCGCACCGACAAAATAGAGCGACAAGTGGAAGAAGTGTTCAAAACTATTCCTGACAGTGCACAGGGATGAAATATACCAACAGAGGAGAAAATTGAGAAGATAGTGCATGCTATGGAGGATTACATGAGCCACATTATAGAGTTGACAAAACTCCTAGCACCTAGCACTTCGCCAAAAGTAAGAACACAAAGTGAGCAAGAGGTTATAGGTCACATTGAAAACATTGTGTAGATCATCCAAGAAATCACAAAGCTTTATAATAATAGCACTCATTCATGGACAACTCTTCAGGAGGATGAGAAATTGTAGGAGTTAGACCAAAAATAAAAAGGGGTAAATATTGTAGTGCAAAAACTGAAGCAGAAGTAGAAAGTGATGACAATATCGGATAGGTTGAAAAACATGGAAGAAATGAATAATTTGCAGGCATAGTTGAAGACTATACAAGAAGAAAAGCAGTCAAGGCAAGCTCAATTGGAACCACTACAAGAAGGTACAAAACAAATGCTGACATAAATTGACGCAACAAAAGGTCAGATTGAAAATTTTGGTTTAGAGAGTGGAAAATTGTTGAAGGAGCATATTATTGCGTGGATTGTGGAGACTATAGCAGAAAAGAGTGTGCAAGTAAAATCTTGAGTTGAAGAAATTTCAAGCAGGTTTCAAGCACTGGAGAAAGTCATTGCAGAAAGAAAACACTACCTGAGTGGCTCAGGATGAGCCACATGAGAGTGTTGGGGGCATGTTGGCGTAGGACATTTTGTGGAAAAGTCACGGTAATTAATGAAGAAAGTTAGGAAATGGACCAAAAATGGAGTGCGCACTGGAAAACGGTGAAAATCAATGCCAAGAAACGAGGAAAGTCAAAGGAAGGAAGAAGGACGCAGATCGATCAGGAAAATGGTTGTATTTTAGACCAATCGTGCTAAGGGAGTTAGAATGTGGACAAACTTAATCCACTTAGGGTTAGTGGGTTAGGTTTTTGGTCATTGTTGTAATGGATATTAACTCATTTTTCTAATATAAATAGATGGTATTGAGATAGAGGTTGTGGTTGTTGAGGAGCAAATAAATATTAGCATAGAGAGCAAGTAATACTGAGATAGGAGATAGAGATATGAATAGATAGACATAGATATGCATTGTAATCAAGGGTAAGGTCACAAGCTATGGATATTAGTGTGATATTGTCAACCTCATATGTAATGTGCACAGTTCTATAAAGTTGATGAAGAATAATAAAAGAGCGAAGAAATCCAGATCTTTGTGGGCGTAGCCCAGGGGGGGTGAACCGCAGTAAACTTTGTGTATTTGT
The DNA here is from genome assembly GCA_010110895.2 of Picea sitchensis. Lineage (NCBI taxonomy): Eukaryota > Viridiplantae > Streptophyta > Pinopsida > Pinales > Pinaceae > Picea > Picea sitchensis. The sequence goes on along the minus strand of SNQJ01S0002096.1, from coordinate 27,009 downwards.
GTGGAATGTTTGTCTTATTTCTTGTAATTGTTTATGATCAATGAAGTAATCTGGTAGAAGTAAAATGCAGTGCACACTAGAATAGCCATGATATTTACTGCAGAATGAACCTTAATGAATGAAAATGATTACAAAATGGTAGATCTAGATATAATAATGTGTTAGAATGATAGATATAATGTATGTTGAGGTAGGAAGAATGTCTATCATCCCCACAATAGCCTTCCTTCCACGATTGCCGACATATGGGTCATGTAGTCACTCATAAGCCATCTTGGGTGAGACTGCATTGTGCACTTTGTGTGCAGTTTTGCCTTCTGGTATCCAGAATGGTCGATGGTTTGCAGGGTTTTGTTGGAAACCTAAACTAGAACCCAGGTCAGCCCAAACATCCAACATGAACCAAGAAAAATAGTTTGATACCTAGGAGTGGAATATCTTTTGAATGGTTCTCCTCTTCTGAATCCTTCTTATTCTTGAGGTCTTTATGTAGTTGGTTGTTGTTGATATTGATTTATGAATCTTTAGGAGGTGCAGTGTCTCTGTAATCTTCTTCATGAATCTTTTTGTCATGTTCCTTCTTGGGAGGACCTCTAACGGTTTCTACATAGCTTCTTGGTTATGCTTTTTGTTTTTTTTGTTTTGGAGCTTGAACCTTTCGTTGTCTATGTTTGGTCGTATCCTAGTCCATATATGTCGTAGTAATACCTTTGACTGTCAATGATATTTTCCAGTATTTTGGTGATGTTATGTTGCATGTCCTTCTTTTGAAGATATTTTCTTAGAGTGACTATTTCTGCTTCCAGGCCTCCAATGATTATGTCTCTTTCTTCTAACTGCCCTCTAAGTGCTTCTTCAATTTTATTGTCTTCTTCTACCTGGATTTTTAGCTTCATGATCATCTGCTCGTTTTCTTTGGAGTTATGATATTCTTCTTTCTTCTTTAGTTCTACCTAGAGTGACTTGTTCTTCTTCTTTTCCATTTTAATAACTTCTATGGCACTCATCAATACTTCCATGTAATCAACTTTTTCCTCTTCATATTCTTCTTCAGAGCCTGCTTCATCAGAGTCTTCTATTGCCATGAATAGTACCCTTTCTGTATCATTGTCGTTGACTTCACTTTCATCTGATGAGGAATATCTTCCTTGGTGCAAAGGCTTTTCTTGAAAAACTTATTTTTGTTTCTTCTACCCTTTTGGTTTTGCTTTTTCTTTTTAGGGTCATCTTCTTCTTCATTTCTTTTATTTTCTTATAAGGACATTTATTAGAAAAATGAAAAACACCATCACAATTAAAACAAATCAATGGAAGCATACCATTGTATTTTTCAGTTCCCTTTTTTAGCCTTCTGACGAAGTTAGCCACCTCTTCATCTTCCTCTGACTCATCACAACAGCTACAGTCTAACTTAAGTTTTTTTTTTTTTTCTTCTTTGTCTTCTTGGATGCCTTTAATGTTGCTTCCTTCATGGCCAGATTATCTTGCTCTATTTTCATTTCATAGGAAGTCAATATCCTGTGTAACACGTCCATGGTCATTGTATCTAGTTCCACTCTTTCTTCTATAGCTAAAATCTTTGAATCAAATCTCATTGGTAGATATCTTAATGCCTTCTTAACAACAACGTGTTCCTACATCTCATCTCCCAAACGTTTGATATTGTTTACTATTTCATCAACTCATAGAAAGTAATTTGTTATGTTTTCATACTCATTCATCTTCAATTGTTCAAACTTGTCTCTAAAGGTTTGAAGTTTAGCATCATTGGCTTTGTCATCTCCTTCATAGATATTTTTCAATTTGTCCCATATCTCTTTTGTGGATTCACTGTTGAAAACCTTGGTGTATATTGATTTAGTCAAACCATTCAAGATGGCATTTTTGGCTCTTGTATCATTATCTTTGAGTTTCTTTCCATCCTTATCTATTGGGGGAGTGGTTGGTGCTTTGTACCCGTATACTATTGCGTGCCACACGTCAAATACTTGTGCCTACGCATATGTTTTCATTCGTTTTCTCCAAAAGGCATAGTTTTGATCGTCAAATTGTGGTACCCCAATCTTGGCGTAATCCATGATCTCCTTCCAATGGTTAAACTGCTCCTTGAAGGAACTAATTTGATATTGATTGTTGGATTACTGAAAGGGGGGGGTGAATCAGTAATGAGCAATAATGCTACTTTTAACCACAGTTTATACTTCAACAATATTCAGCAGTTTATCTTTAGCATTCAATAGATTATCAGTAGTATAATCATAAACAACATCACATCACAATAGATACACAATACACCAGAATTTACGTGGAAACTCAAATGGGAGAAAACCACATATTGTTTTTCTTATATATTCATAAAAGGAAAACATTCATTAGAAGCACCAACTTTCGATTTTCCAGCTACAACTGGAAGCATGATCCAACCCCCTATTTTCAAGCTCCAACCTGAAGGAAGATACAACTCTGTGACTCTCTGGCTCCAAAAGTAAGGAGGCTACAACCCCCTAAGTTCTCTGACTACAACCAGAAGGTGACTACAACCACCTTTCCTTTCCTTATCTTGTCGCCTTGAAATATAAATGTAGATCAACTGTCATGGAATCTGCCACTGTCATTGTCACTATCACTCTTCCACTATCATTGTCTATGTCTCATCAACATGTATCTGATCATCAACCAACTAAACCATACCATGCATCAAATATATACATATTATCTCATATATCAATCATGAACCAAAAGATACATCAATAATGAATAGTAAATCATGAACTAGAGCATCAATCATGTGTAATATGTACCATCAACCATATACAAATATGTACCATATCATCAATGAAGCATCTCAAGGAACCAATGCATGTCCCTCATGCATATGATACCATACAACATGAATATGTCTCAACCATGTATAATCAACTCGTAGATATTAACTATAAGAACCATGTCATATATTGAACCAGATATACGAGTGTACCTCACTCAGCCAAGCAACCAATATGTACCATAACCATGTGCCAAACCAATCATACCAAGTGTTCCTCAATCATACACTATATCATGATCAAATGTAACCAACCAAACAAGCATACAACTATACCAATACCTTTGTAGTTGATCTAAAGTTGTAAGATGTTGACCTATAGAATTCCTTCGAACTTCAAGGACCCGGTACCAACATTTACCCCAAATTTGTCTTGGCCTCGCGGGACTAAGACATCATGTCAAGCGGGTACTCGCATGATGTCAATACTACAACCAGCAAGTGCCTCAAGGGACACCCTATACCTAACTTGTGGGTATGCCCTAAATTAGGGTTTCCTCAGATTTTTCTGCTCTCCTCTGCAACCCCAAGAATATCTCACTTCTCCTTCTTCGCTACCTCAAAGTTCTCTATCACAAACTAGCCAAAATATCATAGCACTAGACCATAACATTCACAAGAAACATAATCAATGAATGAGTGTGTGAGTGTACTTGTGAATGAATCCTTGAGGTGTATTTATACTAATGTTGGGTAACCTCTCTCCTTAAACTTAGGGCTTCTTGTTACAACCACTTTACCCTTTCATTCATTACTTGTAACTAACTAGGGCTTATTTCCCATTCTTCGGGGCTTCCAACATCACAAGGTCATATCTCCCTAACCATGAATAACTATGTGGTGTTCCACATATCATTCGAAACTATACAACGAGTACTATCCATCCATGAGTGGGTTACCTTCATTTACTCCATCCTTCATGATCTAATTTTGTGATCAACTACGTGATCCTTAACCATGCTTAGTGGTTTCTTGCAGACTTCTTCAAAGCATCTTCGTGTATGTGTTGTTGAGAAAACACATTGTTTCGTAAATGATATCACATACCATAATATTATCGTTTCAAAATTGTACAGTGCTCGTGTTTGAAATATTAACTGGGGCACTACAAAAAAGTTTTTTATCGGTGTGTTACGTTTATTATTCGCATCGAGCATCTAAGTATTATTTACGCATTGGTGCCTTTACTATATTATATGCACCGATGCATACTAACAAATAATTGTGTCGACATATCGGTACATATTAATTACAAAAGCATCAGGGTGTATGTTATATTAAACGCACTGGATCTCATGATAACATGATCACATCGAGGATAACTATAACTTAATCGCACTGGGACAGATTAATTATAAAGCGCATCGGTGCTAACTATAACTTAATCACATCGAGACAGATTAATTATAAAGTGCATCGGTGCTAACTATAACTTAACCATGTCGGGGTGGACAAATCCTAAAGTGCACCATTGCATCGTAGGAAAACAATGCAGAAATGATGCGTAGTAATTATAAGAGCATTGGTGCTCTGCATACAACGAAAAAGGAGGAATCGGTGCTTAATAGTTATAAACGCACCGAGGCATTTTTTATTATATTAATATCGAGGGAATTTTTATTATATTAATGCACCAATGCATTTTTTACTATATTAACATACCAATGTGAGTTGTTCAATACTGCACCGGTGCATTTTGACAAGAAAATCACCGGAAAAAAAACCCTCCACTGCAATCTTTGCCCACCCAAATTTTTTGGTTATATGGAACATCTGCTAAAACCTCCACATCCAATCGAGGAGGTTATTTTGAAAATTTTGTTAAATTTTGTTCCACTAAAAACCTCCACAAAAACCTTTGCTAGAAGGAATTCTCCTTGTAGTGGTTATTATGGCTACATGGATGATGAGGGCAATATCTTGGAGAAAGTCAAGTGGCCTGCAGAGGGAGAGATGCAAGCCAAAGCGTTGAGGGATTGGTTGAGGATCAATTCCACGTGCTAAATTATGAGAGGTATGGAAGAGTGGCCTCCATTTTTTCCTTCACAAAGGAAAACCTCTACAAAACTTTAATTACAAAGGTTTGCATTTGTACTTTGTCAATTAAATTGTTTGTCATGTCGGGTTGTTATATTCTTTGCAGTGGAAACTCAGTCTAACCAACTAGCTAGTCGAGGTGGATCAACTAGGTGAATGTTCAAATGGATGGATGAGTCAAGTCAAAGGTCAAAAGGTCAACTAACAGAAGGTCGAGCAGCAGCTGACTGAAAGAACGACTAAAGTTCGACGGATAATCGACTGTAACAAAATCATGATATTCATGGGATTTCCACCAAATATCTGTGTGGATCTGTAACCACTTTTGGGCACCATAAATTAGGTCTTTTCATGCTCTAAAGCCTATAAATATGGTGTGTTGTAATATTGTAAAAGGTGATTTGAAACTCTCTAATGAGAGGTGTGTTATGGTCATGTAGATATAAGCCAAATTGGTTGTAGGGTCATTTTTGTATAAATCAAGAGAGTATGATGACGATTGTGTTCTAGGTGTGGACCAAGGTTAGTCATGTAAATCTTTATCTTATGAATGAATAAGACAACAAGGAGCAAGATTCACTCAAGGAATGTTGGTTTTCTCGATTAAGGGTTTCCACAGTAAAATCCTTGTGTAATGTGTGATTATTATTGATTATTTTATGTTTGATTATGTCTTTTCTTTCCTGGTTGGTTTAGTGTAACCATTATTTCTCTACAGTGATATCAGAGCAAGGCTAAGCAAATCTTAGATATGAGCTAAACCTAGGTCCAGTGGGATTTGTAAGGCAATGATCTTTAATTTGTGCTTGAAATAATGGCAAATTGTTTGAGGATAGAGATTGAAACGTTTAATGGCCAAATTTTTGAGTTTGGAAGCTTAAAATGGAAGATTTGTTGGATTACTAAGAGGGGGGGTGAATCAGTAATAGAGCAATTCAATCCTTTTTAACCATAATATGCAAGTGTTATATCAATTTAGCATTATCATCCAATAGTTGCAGAGTAAATAAACAATGAACAAATGAGCAATCATACACATACATAGTACACCAGTGTTTTTACGTGGAAACCCAAATCGGGAGAAAACCACATAATGTTTTTTCTTACATGTATTTAAGAATTACATTCATTGGAAGCACCAACTTCCTTTGTTTTCCAGATGCAACTGGAAGGAGGCTCCAACCCCCTAATTCCGTAGGTTACAACTTGACGGAATCTCCAACTCTCCAATTCTCTAGCTACAACCCCCTATGTTCTTCGGCTACAACCGGAAGGTGGCTACAACCACCTGCCATTGCCACGTCCAACCACCCTGGCGTAGAAGTAGAATAATGAAACCATTTTCACACTATCACTGTGAGATATACCACTGTAACAACATGTACTAATCAACCTGTAATCAACATGTACCATAAACAAGTGCATCAACCATGCATCAACCTATACCAAACAACCTATAATCAACTTGTACCATAAACAAGTGCATCAACCATGCACCAACCTGTACCTCAACATGTAATCAACCTGTACCATAAACAAGTGCATCAACCATGCACCAACCTATACGTCAACATGTACCATGAACAAGTGCATCAACCATGCACCAACCTGTACCTCAACCTGTACCATGAACAAGTGCATAAACCATGCACCAAAACTGTACAAATAACCTGTCCAAACAACCTATCACAACAACTTATCTCATCAATCTTATCAACCAAATCAGATCTATTCACCAAGATCAATCACTAAGACAACTCTCAAAGATGTGCATCAACCAAGCATAACACAACAACTCATAATCATCACCAATATCAATATATGCTTCTAATAATATACCAATACAAGTATGCTACATCATCCATAAACCATGTGTTAACAATACTACTAACAAGTACCTCCAACCATGTACCAAGTATGTACCAATCATGTATACACTACTCATCAACTATGACTCGTCAAAATGTATCAACATCATCAACTATATACCTCATGTATGTGCCAACTCATCAACTTCTTATTTCAACCATGTACCCAACATGTACCTCAACCAAAAGCCCTCATCAATTTCATCATCCAAATCTGATTTGTAACTCTGTAATAGACATGGTGTATATGATCACATACCTACAAACCTTCCTTAACTTTAACAACAAGAGACTAGCATTTTCATCAAACTTTACTTTAGTCTTACGTGACTAGTTTTGGATTAGTCAACAACCCTAACTTGAAATAATCATAAATATGTACCTATAATGACTAAAGATTTGAAAATGGTACACAATGTTCTTCAGTGTATTTTATGCAATTCCTCCAAATTTCACTACTTGGAACCTCTCAGAAAAGGAGTTATAGCAAAAATGGCATACCTTGTTGAATTATGGCTTATTCTAGAGAGTGAACTTGTAGAGCGTGCCCCGCACGAAATATTTATTGTATGGATCTGAAAATTGTACACGAAATACTACAGACTGTACTCTAACCAATACATTTGGTCTTACTAAATTTGGATTTGTTATGAAGAATTTATGACGTTTTTACCCGAAACACCTATTTTAGACTAATTTCAAGACTAGCCACAAACCCTATTTTCCATGGAGTGTAACTCCAAAAATACAACGAACCACAAGCTGAAATTTGTACCATAGCTACTTCGATATGTTTCCTCAATGTCCTCCCAATTTCATGAACTGAATCATTCTAGAAAAAAAATTATTGTGAAAATGGTGAGATGATCTGTAAATAACATACCTTAGAAAGCATCATTAAAAGAATTTATCCTCACTTGAATTTCGCCCTTCTTTACTTCACCTTCCCTCTGAAATTTGACTTAGATATCCTTTGGTTACCTCAGTCACTTGTAGATATTCAATATGTTCAAGTGTGATTAAAATGAGAGAGCCTTGCCTCTTATTTATACTTTCATGTCTCTTCCTCAAGGGGTTACCTTTTAACCATCCTAACCCACTTTCCTTATTTTAGGGTTAACCCACTTCTAACCACTTGTCAACTTAGTAATTTCTCCATTAAATTTATTATTTAAATAATTTATTTTGTATTCACTTTGACTTATATTACACTCATCACTTCACTTTATTATTTACCTTCTAAAATCTCTTAAACCACTTTGACTACTTTGACCTTTTCGGGCTTCTAGATGACTCATGAGGGTTCTCCAACTTCACATGGCCATAACTCTCTAACCGTGAGCAGTTACGTGACATTTAACATACCACTGGAAATGGAATGACATGTACTATCCATCTAGAATATTCTTACCTACAAATATA
>SNQJ01S0002096.1:4970-18848 GCA_010110895.2 Picea sitchensis | reverse complement strand
ACATACCTGCAAACCTTCCTTAACTTTAACAACAAGAGACTAGCATTTTCATCAAACTTTACTTTAGTCTCACATGACTAGTTTTGGATTAGTCAACAACCCTAACTTGAAATAATCATAACTATGTACCTATAATGAATAAATTTTTGAAAATGATACACAATGTTCGTCAGTGTCTTTTATGCAATTCCTCCAGATTTCACTACTTGGAACCTCTCAGAAAAGGAGTTATAGTAAAAATGGCATACCTTGTTGAATTATGGCTTATTCTAGAGAGCAAACTTCTAGAGCATGCCCCGCATGAAATATTTTTTATATGGATATGAAAATTGTACACATAATACTACAAATTTTACTCTAACCAATACATTTGGTCTTACTAAATTTGGATCCGTTGTGAAGAAGTTATGAAGTTTTTACATGAAACACTTGTTTTAGACTAGTTTCAGGACTAGCCACAAAACCTATTTTCCACGGACTGTAAATCCAAAAATACAATGACCCACAAGCTGAAATTTGTACCACATCTACTTGGATATGTTTCTTCAACGACCTCCAAATTTCATTGTCTGAATCATTCTAGAAAAAAAGTTATTGCGAAAATGGTGACTGTAAATAGCATACCTTAGAAAGCATCATCAAAAGAATCTATCTTCCCTTGAATTTTGGCCTTCTTTACTTCACCTTCCCTCTGAAATTCGGCTTACATATCCTTTGGTTACCTCAGTCACTTGTAGATATTCAATATGCTCAAGTGTGATTAAAATGAGAGAGTCTTGCCTCCTATCTATACTTTCATGTAGCTTCCTCAAGGGGTTACCTTTTAACCATCTTAACCCACTTTCCTTATTTTAAGGTTAACCCACTTCTAACCACTTGTCAACTTAATAATTTCTCCATTAACTTTATTATTTAAATAATTTTTTTTGTATTCACTTTGACTTATAGTACACTCATCACTTCACTTTATTATTTGCCTTCTAAAATCTCTTAAATCACTTTGACTACTTTGACCTTTTCGGGCTTCTAGATGATTCATGAGGGTTCTCCAACTTCACATGGCCATAACTCTCTAACCATGAGGAGTTATGTGGCGTTCCACATACCATTGGAAATTTCATGACATGCACTATCCATATAGAATATTCTTACATGTAAATATACCAAAACTCATACCATTATCCATCAAACAAACTTGGGTCCATTACCCAAACCTTTCTCCAACTTCACATGGCCATAACTCTCTAACCGTGAGGAGTTATGTGACATTCCACATACCACCGGAAATGGCATGACATGTAATATCCATATGGAATAGTCTTACCTGAAAATATATCAAAACTCGTACCATTATCCATCAAACAAACTTGGGTCCATTACCCAAACCTTTGTGCTACCAGAATTCACTACCGTACTTTCTTCAAGGGTTCACATCAATGAAAACCAACCCAATTAATCAAAAAGATCTCTTGGTAGATCGAGAACAATGGGTTTTTTTGAATCCCAGAGAAACTCTAATGGGTGTGTCAAAGGAATAATGGGTGAAACTTGAAATAAGGGAAAGGAGTTCAATCTGACATTGTCTTGCAGATTTGGTGTTGTTGAATGTCTCAGGCGAAGACACTGCAAAGAAATTGTGGGGTAATTTTGGAATCTTGTGCTAGTCGAAATCCCTAGTAAACAAGTTGTTTCTTCGAAAGAAACTGTATCTTTTGAGGATAAATTATGGTAGATCAATAACAAAGCACCTGAAGGCATTCAATAATGTGACAAGTTTGTTATTGTCTGTGGATATTAAAATCATTGAGGAGGAGAAATGTATAAGTCTATTTTGTTCTTTGTCAGATTCATGGGAAAGTCTAGTCATGGCTATTGGGATTAATGAAACTACATTAACATTTTCTAAGTTTATAAATGCACCAATGCATTTTTATTTTTTGTTTGTCTTGGTGCTTATACAATTAGTACGTGTCAGTGCCTATATTACCCTGTGCATCGAAAGGAACTGAAATTTTGAATATTTGAGGTGAGATGTTGGCGCCATTCTTTGTTCCTAAGAACGAGTGCACTTATTATTTTTAAAGCACCAATGCTTTTATGTTATTTAAAGCACCAGTGCTTTTATTATATTTAGAGGACTGGTGCATATTTCTCACATGTGCACCATACAATTCTAAAACGATATATATTATCACATGTTATATGCACCAGTGCTTCAATATACTTAATATGCATCGATGCATATAACCCCTTAAAATCATTGATTTCTATATTATGGCACACACCATTTTGTGAGTCATAAGAATATAGTGCACCGATATGTATATATTTTAACTAATTTTTTTTTTTACAAATTTTCAATTAATCATCTCAAAATCAATTATTTTTTATAATAATATTGTTTTTTATATTTATGTTATTGCATTTTGATATAATGATTTCATTAATGCGTTATCCAATGGATTACACCTCTGTTATTTGTAATAATGTAAATCATCCACACATTAATTAATCAACAACACAACATTTGACAATGCAATAAAATAAGAAACACATTTTATTGTATATGAGTAAGAGACCCATGGTCATACAAAATGAGACAACGTAAAGGTCCACAATAATCAAAATGGAATCAATATGTAATTGTTACACTTATTGGTAACATGTCCTCATGCAATTGGGACATTAAGAAAAATCCCTAATTTTTACAAATAGATATTCCAAAACATACAACTTGTTGTAACATTCAATTATATTGATTTCCATTCATCACTTGAATTGTTTTCATCGCTCGAGCTACATGCATGCCTCATTTCTGGATCAATTGTAGGCGATATTGTACTTTGGTTATTTAAATGGATTTTTTCCTAGTCGGCTTGTTTTTGATGTTCTATCTACAAACATATAAATAAAGTGTAATAAGTAAATATACATTTATATAATACAATATACATGATTGCGTAACTAAAAAATCACACCATAGGAACAAGTGATTCATAAACAATACACATGCTTTCGAAGTTATGCTTCATGTCGTGTGTCAAAATATATTTTGTTGGCTCATCTCCATACTTTGTTTCATGCATGTTTAATACGTCATGACAAAACATAGTCGATATAATTAATATAAAGGTTTCTTATTGTTCTACTAATTATAAAACAATGGAAGTTAAACAACATAGCTACTTACAAATTATTCAATTAAACCTCAATACTTCAGCATATACTCACAACCCTCACTTAACCCAATGTTGATCAATTCTTCGGTTGGCTCTTCTTTGTATGATAGCACCAATTAGAAGGCATCCATGGATGACTGTAAATTAATTATTTAAATATAAAGATCACAAATAAGAAATCTTAAGTAACGTTGAAAACATAATTACTTGCAAACTTTGTGATCAACCTTTTTCTTCCTTGTCATATTATCTTATGTGTTGATTGGGTTCCCTTTCTTTTTCTTTTCTGCAATAGAACAATTGAAAATTAGTATTTCATATGATAATTAAATTCAATGTACATAAAAGAATAAATTAATGATCACATACCCCTTATGCACGTTGTTGTTGGGATGCCTCCTCCTATGATGCAATTATGTTCATTTATTTTACCATCTCCTTGTACACTTTTTTGGACATCCCTACCAGCATGTGTTGGTTATCCCCTCATTTGTCACTTGGAATTTCCATAATCTTCCTAAAAAACATAAAAATCACAATAATTATTTCTTTAACTAGACATGAAAGTAAATATAGAAAAAATATTAATCTGGTACTTTTTGGAACATATTATAGAAAAACATGTTTAGTAATAATACCTTTTAAATGGAGGGGTGGCAGGTGCAGGGGGAATCATATTTGATTCCGATGGAAAAAATATCATGGACAACTCCTAGGAACTAGGGAAGACCACTAATAATAAAGCGGAAAGTCTTACAGTCTACATGGGGCTCCTCCAAATTGCACACTCGAGAAACATCCACAACCTCACCGTTCTTTGAGACTCTGAACTAATAATAAAGGATCTCCTCGGATGAACAACTTCTGCCATCCAAATTCCTAGCGACCTTCATTCCCGAACTAAAACCTTGAAACTACAATTCACCAAGATCCACTTCTTCCACATCCTTCATTCTCAGAACTAGGAAGCCAATGTCTTAGCTAAATCAACAAAGACTCTGGAACAAAGAAAACTCCTCATTAATCAAATAGAAACCCATTCTTGTCTCCCTTAACTCCCCCCATATTAAATTTTTTCCAAACTCCAATTTGAATCTAACCCTTCCCAAATATAACTCGGATCTAAGCCTCTTCAGAATTCTCGACTACCCCTTCTCCCATTTTCCCCTCCCCACTTCAGCCCCTCCCCCCTTCCCATCCCCCCTCCTTGAATACAACTTCTCCCCTTTTACCATCTCCCCTTCAGCCCCNCCCTCATCACGTGGCTTTGTCCCCATGACCACTTGCCCCCCCTTCTCCCCCATGCCATCTTTCGGACTTCTCATCCCTCCTCTTAACTTCTTGGTAGCTCCTTCGTACCCATTGACACCCTTCCCATCCTCCATGGAATAATTTCCCTTTCTCTTCTCTGCGAGAGATCTCGTCGGCTCATGGGTAGTTCAAACCTTGTTTACTTTCAAGTGTGTGCATGTGCTCTCCCTACTATAATTATGGTAATTTCTCCACTTCCTCTCAAGAACCTTTCATGATTTCTCCAACAAACTCCAGGACATTGTGCTTCCGCACCCTCTTACCATCATGTGGCGGATATCCAAAGCCCCCTGCACCTGCCCACCTTGCATCTCTGAGGAATTGAGAGAGCAATTTTGTTCTTTGTGAATGGATGTCGGGAGCACAGAGGAAAGAACAAATACACATCTCAGGGATTTTCAAAGGGAAAATCAGGGGCTGCAAAATGATATTCCCATTTTACAAGTTTAGTTGCATCAACAAGAACTCGGGCATAATCAAGAGCTTGCAATAGCTCTGCCCGGGATTAATAGGAACGCCATTCATATTGGAGAAATTGCACAGCAAATGGGAAATCCATTCGACCAACCCCAGCACCCAGCAAACTCCAATGAATCAACTAGATCAAGTATTCCCTCAACATTTTACTCTGCATCAAGCAATGAGCATCCTCTGGTACCTCATGCTTCTTCGATGGCTCGAGCATGGTCCAACCCAGGAGAAGGAAATCAACAACCAGAAGCAAATCCAACAAATTTCTAGGAGGATTTGGAAGCTTTTCATAATCTCTAGATAGGTTTTTTGATGAATTGTAATTTATTGTTATTTTTGTCAACATATGTAGCCATTTTTACATGGAAAATCAGTAATTCCTACTGGACTAGTTCCACTAGCGCAATTGGATTGCACATGTCAGACAGTTTTCTAGGAGAAGAACAAAGAAATCAATACTCTTATTTTTGTAATCTGTGATAACAAAAATCTCTTTTTTAATATAAAATCTCAATCGTTTCTGTTAAAAATATATATATACCTTTTAAATGGAAAGAAATGTTCATAAAACATTCATGCATTTCACAGCTAAAATTAGCATAACGTCGCGAGCTCTACAACTAGGGTTTCCCAAGATCTATAGCTCATGTGTTCCATGGATCCATCGGTGGGGGGGGATCTCCCCAAGCTCTCCTCCACCTCTTGATGTCATAGATTTTCAAGATCTGATCTCATCATATGCGAAAATAGTTAAGCAAGCTCCAACAAGATTCATGAAGAAAATGGAAGAAATCCCAAAAGCGCTTGCTCATCCTTCGTTGGCTCGTCCTTTCGCTCTTCGGCTTGCTGAAAATGAAATCATTGGGAAGTTTAATGGGTTATGTCCCTCCTCTAAGGCCATGCATCATTTTTTATATCTAAACTGGAAGACGATGATCCAGGGCCAATTGTCCTTGACTTTTCATGGTAAGGGATTTTTTGTTTTCCTGTTTGAAAAAAAAGTAGAGATCTAATCTTTCGTATTGGACCTTATTTCATGGGATCTTGAGGAATGTATCTAAAAAAATGGACCCTGAATTTCATTCCCTTAGCAATATCGGTCTAGGTAAGACTCTCCTTTATCCCTTTGCATTGCTCGAATGACAAAACCCTAAGAAATATAGGTAACTCTCTGGGAAAATATATTGATCATGCCAAACCACGCGACGACCTACAAGCTTGTGCCGGATTCTGTGTAAAAGAAGATCTGGAGAAAGGATTACCAAAGGCTATTCAGTTAACCTTGGATATTTGGTCATACATTCAACAAGTGGATTACGGACATTTTTCATTCAAGTGCAAGGCCTATCAAGAATATGGCCATTTTTCTAAAAGTTGTCTGTAAGTCAAATCATCTCAGCTAGAGGAGTAGAATCAGGAACAATGGCAGAATCCAAAGAGAAAGAAAACCACTAGAAAGGTAGCAGCAACACCTTAGGCCCAAGGTCAAGGAGAAAAATTGCCTTCTCCCTGTTGACGATTAAAATCGCAACGAGGATTTTGCCCGCAAAGTATTGCTAAAGCCTATTATTATAAGCTACAAGATATATAATACTAGTAGGTGGGACCCCCTTTTATATTGGGAGATCATATCTAGTTCTTATTTCATGTTTATGATATTGTTCGACATTGCTTACATGGTTCTACATGATTGATGAAATCTTGGTTTTATTGACAATGGATAGGTCTTGTTATGTGTTGGTTCTAATTGCGACAAATGAATGATAGGTAAGGCCTGTTATGTTTTGTTATGTTGCTCTAAGCTCTAATTTCATGATTACGATGACCTATGATTATCCATTGTTACCCTTGCTATTTGTTCCTAGATTCATTACAGTGACACCTGCACAAGAGACATGTTAGTAACAACACATAAGAGCAGTTGAAAAGAGATAAAAAGCAATATGAATAAAATCCAAAAGAAAGGAACTATGCTACTATGCTTTAAGATGTTGCACTATGCATTTTGAAGTTTAAATGGATTGTTGTTAGTCCTAGCTAATAGAGTTAGTGTCTATATGATTTATTGGCTTATATGGAAAAATATGTGATATGCGTTATGGTGTGGTTGGCAATGGTTAATGTGACATAGGGTGGCGCCTTGGCAAGTAGTGGATGTTGGTTTCGATGCATGGTTTAATTGAATGAATTAATGGATTAGTGGGTCAGTGTGTACTAAGGAATTGAATGACTAGAGGATGGAGGCGATGTGCATTTATTGTGCGTCACTCCATACCCCTCCCACTGGCCATCACCCTGGCTATTGTTCAATTGTGTTCGTTGTGGTTATGCTCCAATTTTCAAGCAAAGGAAGAATGATCGGCCAAGCTCGCGTTTCTAAGGTTTTTGTGGTTACAGGTATGTCTTTTCACCATCCATGAACCCACTCTGGTTATGAAATAGATATTGGCTCGGTGATGTATGGGTCTGTGCTTTCCTTAAGTCTGGCAACTATGTAAATTTGTGATGTTTTTCTAAAATGAATGGTTGGTGTGGTTTTCATTGCAATAATGTTTGAAGTCATAGTTTCGTTGATCATTCTGAGTGTTAGAATCCATGAAGGCTCTCTGTCATCCTTATTGGTCTTGGTTGAAGGGTTTTCATTCGGTCCAGATTGGTTGGTTGTCTCCACACTTCTTATCACCATGTCCAGTCGTTTGTTGTTATGGGGTTTGTTGTGTTTGAAACACTTTGTGTCACTATGTATCGTTTCACTTGGGTATGGATTTGTTCATGTTATTTATGTTTACGCAATGGGTTATGATGGTTGTTATGCCAAAAGGCTTGCTTGAGGTTGATTGTTATTTCTCGACTCTGTTTTATCTCATCATTCTTCGTTTGATTGGGAAAACCACGAGGGTTATACCCTGTGTGTTCTAAGTGTTGTTACAGGACCAAAATCAAGTATTTTCTCCTCTGTTCATAGTCTCTCCTATCATGAGAATCGTCACCCTGTCTGTGAAGTTATTGGTGGTATACCCTGTGTGTGCACCATTGGTCTCGGAGGCTCTCGCTCGATGTTGGGGGTCGACTCTGGTCTCCTTGTGTTGGTCCACAGAGCGAACCCTTGATTACTCAAAGCCCGATTTTGATAAAGGGAGCATGTTATGTCTTGTTGGATACATGGTTGATTGTTATGAGTTTGTGGTGCATCGTCGACAGTGTTTTATCATTGGCTCGTCTCTCTTGATTATGTTGACAGTGGTTTTGGTCATTGGTATTTAGTAATTGAAATTGGTTATTATAACAGTCAAATTGAAAAGTTCAATATGATTCTTTGGTTGATTGGGGAAATGGGATTGAATACATAGTCGTTGTCGTTTACATTGTGATTATTGGATTGTTAACCCAACATTAGTTTTAATTGATTAAGCCACAGTAGTTCTTTGTGCATGATGCATGGATATGTGTGGCCTTCCTATAGCATGTTAGGTTGAGTTAATGATTGTTGTGACTGTGTGTTTTAAATTTCCAAATGGGAGTATTGAAATCATGGTAATTATGGTGTGGCTACCCACTGTATATGCTTGGACATTACTTGATTGCGCCATCAGAGATGGTCATGGGTTTTTAAACAATATAGTTTTGTTGCAATTTGATCGATTTGAGAAATGGAGTCGGGCATATTGTTGTTGCCTCGTTGTATTGGATTGATAACCCAACATTGTGGATGTTTAGATTCAGAGTAGTTAGACCTGTACAGTCACAAAAATGCTCTTGTGTTTTGTTGAATGGTATGTGTATTCCACAACATAGTATGATTCGAAATGGTGATTGATGTCCGTGTGTTTAAATGGCAAGTCGGGATCTTTGCAATTAAAATATTGATGGTTGTATTTGGTTGTATATTATGTGCGTTGTAGCAGAGATAGGCATCGGTTTTGTGCCAGTATAATCGCATTACAATTTAATTATTAAATGAATTAAAGGACAAAATCGGGCACAGTTTTTGTGTCTGTATTTGATGATTGAAAAAAATTGTGGGTAGTGGTTGATGAGTTGGTGCTGAACAGAGTGGAAATAAGTGACTGTGTATTCATTTGGGAATTGTTTTAAAACATTAAATGGACAATGAGAAGAAATATAACTCTTCTACAGGTTGTTGTGGGATGCATATTGTCTTGTTTTGGTGACATTGTGTTAAAGATCTGATTACAAACAGTGAGAAAGATTGATGCACAGAATTGATTGAATTATACACAGTAGTTTTTCATTTGATCACATTGATTATTTGGTTGGTGTTATTTCTTTTTACGTTTGATATAGAATGGTTTTATGGATTGTTTAATTAATTTTATGAACAATATCTGCTCTCTTTCCCTACCATTATTTCACTTTTCGCTAATTACAACCCCATCGCCCTGCTACATTCATTTTTCATTCCCTGTTCTTAAAATTTAATTACAGTTAAGAACAAATATGTATTGAAGCAGTTTGAAATCGTAGTTTCTTGGTTGGATCACGGTGATGCTTTCCTTGGTTTTCACTACATTTGATTGTTTTTTGTCTTTGAGCAGTAACCATGTTTCTTTTCCCCCTCATTTTTTCCTGTTTCGCTCAATACAAACCCCTCGCATATCCCAGGACCTTTTGTTCACCCCTTTCTCATTGACAACAGTTAAACAATTTGTATGGATTGGATTGCATGAATCTGATATGTTGTTGAGCCAAATTCTATTTCATATTTTTCAGGAGTTGTCATGTATGGTTGTAAAGGAACTATTTTCTAATCAATCATGCATGCAGGAATGAGATTTTTCAGTCGAGGTAGCCATGGCAGAGCCAACCGAGGGAGAGGTAATTGGAACAGAGGCCCAAGAAGGCCAATATTCTCCATACACTTTGATGTTGACTTGAAAGAGTTAGGCCAGTTATTCCAGGCTGGATTTTTCAATTGGATTGGGCAAGGAGTGGTCCAACCTAGGCCTGAAAGGCCTCCCTTCCAAGCTCCACAAGGCTCTGGTATTCTCATGCCCCCTCATGTCGCATTGCAACCCGAGGTTCCCCAAAATGGTGGATGGCAAGAGATTATCCACCCAGCAGTCTCCCAACATCGTGGATGGCACAATTTGTCCTTACTTGCTCTCCTGCCTATCAATCAGATTGTCCAAGCTACACCTATCCACTCACCAGTTCAATCCTCTCATGCTATCAAAAGGTTGAAAATCGAGGCCCACCATGCCCCTAACAAAGGAAAAGCCATTGTTGCCCCTTCCTCACCCTCCAATGGCTCTGATAAATTTGTGTCTTCCCGAATGCATTTGAGGTACGATTGTTCTCATGTGATCAGGAAGATTAGGCCTAAAGGCTCAGCACAGCCAAAGGAAAAATCGAAGAAATCAAAGGGTGACAGCAGCAATCAAGGAAGGATTGCATTTCAGATTGGAAAATATGGTTTTTGAGTTTTATTTTATTTATTGTTGATGACAGTTGACTTCAGAAGTTTTTGGACAGCATGTTTTCTTTGGATATATGAGTAATATATTTTTGAAAATAATTTCAAATATCAATGAGATAAATTGTCAAATATGAATGTGATGATGGGATTCACAAGAAGGGGTGTTTTTCTTAATTAACTAGTTATGTTATGATTGTCAAGAGATAAAGGGTGTCACAAGGGGTCCCACCTACTAGTTATTATTTATTTAAAACCCTTATTGTGATTTATTACTTTTCCCCCTTAACTAAAAAGTTGGTTGAGTTTTTAGTTAACTTAACTAATGAAGTAGTTCAACTACTTCAACCAATTGTAATTTTCTTAAAGGCTAAAGGAAAGGGAGGAACAAGAGGAGGATAGAAGGAGAAGCATACTAAGGTTTGTTTTTTGAGTGTATGTTGAGATAGTTTAGCTTTCATTCATTCCTTAATTTATCACAAGCCTAATTCTTTTTTATGATAGCATGGTCTTATTGTAGACATCAAGATTAAGGGTTGAATTACATCATTCAGACACTTATTTTTTAGAGGTGTTGATCTATCTTTGATAGTCTGTGTAGACTTGTCTGTTTGTAAATTAGTTTTCATGACTGACAAAGGCTATCGTGCAGAGTCGAGTGGGCAGCAATCTATGGCAAGTTGATCCATCTTTTAGATTTCAGTTTTTTTATTTTCTGTCAGAGGTCCTTTTGTATGTTCCATTGGGGATGTCTAAGTTTGACTTTGGTCTAAAACTTCTTCACAAAATTTTGTAAAGAGAGTGACTCTTTGGTGAATTGGAATGAAATAAAGGATTTCTTTATGTCTCATCTGTCTTGATTATCATCTTGGTGTCTTTGCTTCTGTCTCTACATTTATTTTAGCAATTGTTATATTCAGAAAATCATATAAATAAGGGATTTTCCAGCAAGATTTTATTTATAAAAAGACTAGCCTAAGCACTTTTAATCAATACTTGTGAGTTAGGATATTAATTTTGATGGCTATAAACATAGGGTGACATTCCCGTCTATTTTGCTTTAGCCAAGCAGAATCTAAAAATGCTTTAGTAATATTATTTCATATATTTTCCTCAACATTTATTTGGCAACCATATTAGGGAGATCTTCAATATCTCTCTGGTTAATTTTTATACTCGATTATCATCGAAAACATGTATTTTCTGATATTTATTCTTTGATTGTTTTACTTCTTAATGATTGTTCTTGTTGCAAGGTAGCCCAATATTGACCCCGGTCTTCAAGATCATACCAGCATTGCTTTGAACCTATTTAACACCATTTTAGACACTGTCGATACTCATGTTGAGCTTAATCATTCATGGGAATCAATTGAGTGAGATATTAGTGCCCAAGAACGTTTGGA
Organism: Picea sitchensis; assembly: GCA_010110895.2. Lineage (NCBI taxonomy): Eukaryota > Viridiplantae > Streptophyta > Pinopsida > Pinales > Pinaceae > Picea > Picea sitchensis. The sequence goes on along the minus strand of SNQJ01S0002096.1, from coordinate 7,047 downwards.
AGTTAGACGTAGATAGCTTATAAATCAGCAATAACCTTCTTGTTCCTTCAGTTTTGGCCTTTCTTTCATGTCCTTAGACTCTCGTGTCTCTAGAAGAAGAAGAGTCATGTCATCTGAAATTAATCATATTTCTGAAATAGGAAGAACGAACGTTGTGTTATCTACCCAACAAAGTTCTCTAAGGAGAACTTTGTTCGATTCTTCAAGTTCGTATTTTTATCCTTCACCTATCATCCACAAGATAGCATCTAGTGGTGGCTCTGGTGGCAATGGAAGTGCTTCCTCCTTTCAGTCTTCATCTTCGTCAGTGATTGGTAGCTTATATAGCCACCATATCCCTATCCAATCTACCACAAATCCCACCAAAGTCATTAAAAAGTATGGGCTTTTTCAGTTTGAAGAAGACGCCACAACCACACTGTGGCATGTGTCCTCTCCTCTTAACCTAGCACCTACTACTCATCCACTTCCTAAATTCAAAGAACATCTTCCTAGGTTTTTAGGAAATAACATTGTCACTACAAACGAACACCTGGTGGCATTTTCTAATGCTTGTCACAACATAGGAGCCAATGACAATGATACTTGCATGCACTTATTCGTCAATTCCTTGGAGGGAAAGGCTATGACTGATTTCGTTTACCTTCCTCCTAATATTCTGTCTACTTGGGAGGAGTTAATATAGTGGTTCAGATCCACTTATGGGCAATCTAAAAGCCTAGCTGAAAAGTTAGGGGAATACAATAGCATTGCCTATAAGGATGGTGAAACCATCAAGTCCTTCAACTTGTGTTTCACTAAGTTATACAATCAGATCCCTGAACTCATTCGACCTCATAACCAAGCCGCTTTCATGCAGTACTACAATGCATTACCTTCCCCCTACCATCATAGGCTTGAGGAAAAATCCATTGATAATCTCGATTCCGCTCTGCATACTTGTTTAGAGTATGAAGAACAGCTTGAAAGAACAGGTCTTCCTCAAGGAGAATTGGTTAAATAGATAGACATGTTCACCCTCTTACAACTAGTACAAGACATGAATAATCGTATGATAGCATTTGAGCGAAAGGGGAATGTCTCACCTCTCACCCCTGGAGCTTCATCCTCTTATGCACACCCCTTTAGAAACCCTATTGAAAACAATTTTCAGCCTAAAGCTATCTTGCCTCTAAGTTGGTGTAACTTCTGCAAGGAACATAGTGAGGAAGCCACATGTGAGGTAAGGAAGAGTGCCAGAGATAAGATCTTTGGTAAAAGACCAGAAAATACTATCATTGTCCTAGATTTTGTAGAGCCAAAAGATGTCATGATCATCAATACTAGGAACAAAGCCTATGCTCCCAAGGGAAAATTTGATCCTCCCTACAATTATTCCAACCCGAGCTCATCCTCACCTATTGCTATTGTTCAGGTTCCTAAGGTTCCTGATAGTCAAAGAACAACTTCCCCTCTCCCCTCTTCCAAGTACAATATCTTGAATCAGTTGGCCAACATCAAAGTAGATGCAACCCTTCTGGACATGGTTGTCGTCCCTAAACAACATATGCATCTGAAACAATTCATGGAAGGAAAATCTTACGTTGTAGCCAATCTTTCTGAAGAGGTAAATGAAGAGGATTCATCTATAAATAAATAGGTGTACATAACTTTAGATACCCTGTAAAAAAATCCCCATTTTTACATTTATGTAAAGATTATGGATAAGATTGCCCATTGTTGCCTCATTGATGGCAGTTCGGGCCTAAGTGTGATGTCGAAGATTATTATGGAAGAGTTAGGTGTTGGATTACTGAGAGGGGGGGTGAATTAGTAATAGCGTAATTATAATCACTTTTCTTCAAATGTTATATCAATGTAGAATTATTATCCAATAATGATGAATAATAAATAAACAATCACACACATACATAGTACACCAGTGTTTTACGTGGAAACCCAAATTAGGAGAAAACCACGAAAAAAAAATTCTTATATGTCTTGAAGAATTACATTCATTGGAAGCACCAACTTCCTTTGTTTTCTAGTTGCAACTGGAAGGAGGCTCCAACCCCCTAGTTTCTCATGCTACAACCTG
>SNQJ01S0002095.1:357099-371060 GCA_010110895.2 Picea sitchensis | reverse complement strand
ATTTATTCTCGGGGAAGAGGAACTCAATGGATACTTCAGGTGTGAAGCCCACAAATCCTTTGTATAAAGCGGAAATGCAAATCGGACCATCCTATGTCGGAGTTTATAATTGGAATTCAGATGATGCTTGCAGTTTCTGGAAATAAATTGTATAGGAGGCTGTTGTTTTCTTTCTGAAAGACTGTGGAGATAGAATCGAGAGACAAAGATTTACTAATCGTTACTAGGTATATATAGGAATCGTGCATAGTCACGGCAGGGATATTGAGTGGCTGATGTTGTGTTCTTTACTGGGTTTAGATATACATATCTTGGTATGCCCTCCACAATCAAAGACTGGGTTTAGATGGGTTTAGATGTACACATGCTGTTATGCACTCCACAAACAAAGACGAATAGTTATAAAAAAATCTACATTCATAATTAACATATTTATAGTAATATTAATATTTTTAATATAAAAAACTAAGCGGTCTTTCTTATCATCTTCTCAACATATTTATAGTAATATTAATATTTTTAATATAAGGTCTTTCTTATCATCTTCTCAACATATTTATAGTAATATTAATATTTTTAATATAAGGTCTTTCTTATCATCTTCTCTTTATTTCATTATATAGTAATGAGTTTGTTATTAACTTCACTTTTTAAATAGTAATGAGTTTGTTATTAACTTCACTTTTTATGTATAGTTTTTATGTATAGTAATGAGTTTGTTATTAATATTTTTAATATTAAAAACTAAGCGATCTTTTTTATCATCTTCTCTTTACTTTTTTATATTGTAATGAGTTTGTTATTAACTTCACTTTTTATATAGTAATGAGTTTGTTCTTCTTTTTTATTTTATATTAGTTTATTTTTTATTAAAAATTAATGTGACAAATTTAATGTTGAAAATAAAAATAGAAAAATATATTTTTTAATATAATAAAAAACTATTTTTATTTTTTTTTATTTACTAAAATTAATATTGAAGATAAGAAGTAGATAAATATAATTTTTAATATAATAAAAAACTCAATTTTAAAAATTTGATTGGCTAAAATCATTAAAATATTATTGTCTTATAGCAACTTTCACATAGTTATAAGTTTAAAATTAACTACACCCGTCCTCTTAATATATGCTACCTCCATAGTAGCCACCCACTAAACTCTAGTCTAAATCCACATATTTAATAGTATCTCTCTAAATCCACATATTTAATAGTATCTCCAATTGCGGACATAAACACAAATATTTTCTTAAGAGTAAACTAGCACAACCACATTATAAAAGTGGTTGATTGATATATTTCGATCAACCATATCAATTACTTTTATAATAAATAGGCAAGATTAAGTTAGGGTTTCATATTAGGGTTAAGGTTATGCCTCATTTCCCACCTTTTTTATATTTTCATAAAGATGGTTTACATACATAGAGAATGTGTATATATCATAAATTGGAATTTAAATGATCCAGACATTTAATAATAAAATGAAAGGCATCCAAATGTATCTATAAGAGTCACTCTATTCTCAGATTATGTGGAATATAGAAACCGTCTCCCATTGTCACAAATCACTAGAAACATTCTGCAGTTTGTTCAGGATGAGTTCACAAATGCAAGTACTTTACAATTGCTATTGAACCATCTACCAATCCCAGGCAGCGTATGCTCTTCCTTAGCAGCCTATGCCCGAAGCATCATAGACTATCTCATGCATTGCCAAGTCCCTTTCGTGAGAGGGATTTTTGACCAAGAGCTCGGTTCAATGGAGGCGTTGTTTTCCTTCATTTTCCCACTATAGATTTACCACTAATAGAGCAATGAAAAAACTCACTTAAAAAAACATAGAACATCAAAGTAAAGCGCAATAGATCCATTTAAAAAGATTTGACCCTCTAAATGTACTAAAAAAATTGAGACAAACCTTGTTTACCATTGCACTTGGGGATTTCTAAAGATATTGTCCCATATATGGGCTTCAGATTGATACATACATGTGGGATCTGTACCTTCCTGACCATCTAGAGATATATCACTAATAATCACAGAGAAACTTCACTTAAAAATATACATCAATCATTGCTTCTTTATGAATGTATCATCTCGCCCAGTATAATGATATCCAAGGTAGACTTCAATCATGGAAACATGCACTTAAATATTTTCTTAAGATGAAATCAATTGAAGAAACAAAAAGAATAGAAATTCCTTATTATATAGTGCATGAATGCTTAGATCTTTAAACTTCACTATAGAAATTAAGATCCTACAGTGAGATCTTTAATTTCTCACTGATAGTTTAAGATCTTTAAACTTCACTATAAATGTACCACTCATAGATCACATAAAAAAATTCACTTATAAAAAACATAGAACATCAAATTAAATCACGATATATATAAAATTAAACCCTAAAAGAAGTCAAAATATCCATTTAAAAAAGTTCCACGAGGTAAATTTAATAAAAATGATTGAGACTAACCTTATTTATTATTGCACTTGGCACCCAAATTTCTAAAGGTATTGTCCCACATATGGGATTCATACCTACGTGTCCATATATGTCTACAACCAAAAAACATTAGAAAAACATAAAACATCAACATCAATTAGGTAGAAATTAAATAAACAAAATAAAAACAAAACAATCTCAAATAAATTAGTTTTTTACCCATCGAAAACCAAAAGTGATACCCCCTCCATTCTCCAAGAAGGCCTCATCGTATGAGTTGGCTTCCTAAATTGGAGATTGGTCATAGTTGCAGGTAGCAAATGCATACATAGATGATTTTATGGGCTAAATTTATAGGCTAATTTTCCATTTTTTTTCCCAAAAAAAAGTTTCATCAATTTCCATTTTTTCTAAAAATGATTCACCCAAAGTCCATAGACTAATTCGTTTTTACCTTACGAATCGCCAAAATTTTATAGAAACTATACAAAATCCTTATAAATTTGAATATTTTTACAAAACTGTCGCCAAACATTTTACATTTTGCATATTAAGGACTAGTAATATTAGCCCATGTTTATGGGTGAATTCATGAAGGTGGGTAACACTTTCATGACAATCGGATCTCCAAAATTACGAAAAACATTTTTTAGGCTGAACTAATTTTCTTTTCGGCCGAAAGTACTAATTTTTCGGTTGCAGATGACATGCTTACATTACAGGTAAGTTCTTCTCTAATTTTAAACGTTAAAACCCTAGTTATTTAAAATAGGAAGACTATGATAAATTGTCCGTGTCAAGTTATCGTTGTGTGTTTTCACTTATTTTCTTCCTTTGGAATTCTTCTTTTGTCAAACTTCCTTACACTACATTTGGAGCCATCCTTAAACCTACTGCAATGGCCTTTTCCTTGAGGTTGTCGACGATTCCCTTCTTTTTACTTAGACGGACAATTAACCCTACCTATCCACGTTCGAGATATAGGGTTTTGTAACTCTTTTTCGTGAACGAGAATTCATATCTGAGTATTCGTGAATCAGAGAGTAGTGTTTATTCCCGGGTTTGATTTTCAAAATCTTGGTCGAAGTAATCTCTGTGTTTAATTTACTGACCTAAGGGAATTCTATGAAGAGGGGTTTTGGGTAGTCTGGGCTCATAGTCAGGTACTCCTATTTTGAAAGGGTGGATTAAGCTCTGTTCCTCCTAGAAGTACACTCTCTTATTGTTCTCCTACATAATGAAATTTCGATCTCGTAGATTATTGTATTTCCATTATTAAAGAATACTGTGTGAAGAATTTTTATTTTTACTTCAGCTATATCATTCATTGTTTTTAAGAGCTGCAACATATCATTAATGATGGGCTCTATTTTGATGTGAGGGTACCCATCAATGTGTATTGTCTCCTTCACCCACGACCCTGTACGACTATCCAGATGGAAACGTCGGAAAGAATCATGCGCCACGAGTTCAGAAGTTAAGTAAGCATTGGTATGATGTATTTATAGACATTTTCACTTAATTCGTATTCTTCTTACATTGTCTTCATATAAGAGTTTTACTAATCATCGTGTATGGTGGTTTCCTCCAGGTTCCGTCTATTTTTAAAAATTAATTAATTAATATTTTATATTATACCTTTGTGTAAATTAATACTTCAATTTATACATTATATTAATATATTAATGTGTTATTTTTAAGAAATTAATTAATTAATACTAAAGAATTAATTAATCACAAGTAATCAAAAGAATCACAAGAAATTAATTAATTAATATTAAGAAACAGAATTCTAAAGAATCACAAGTAATCATTTACCCTTTTAAGGTCTTATAGACCAATTCCGTCTTAGTGGACGGTAATGATCATCATCATGTAAATTAATATTTCAATTTATACATTATATTAATATAATAATGTATTACTACTTTAGTAAAGTATTTATTAAAAAATTAATAATTTATTAATTAATTAAATTAATACATTACAATATACATCAATGTCATTCATAGTCATAATCATAAGAAACCATGACTATGGTTCACCATAATCAACCATAATCATTTTCAATAAATGTATTAATACTTTAATAATATTTTTGTTAATGTATTATTAATTTAATCACGTATTATTAATGTATTAATTTATTATTATATTAATACTTTAACAATGTATTAGTTAAAAATGTATTAATTAATTCATACATTACATTATTAATGTATTAATATTTAATATGTTACATTATCCTTAATCTATTAATACTTTAATTTATATATTAGAACAATGTAATAATGTAATCTTAATGCATTAATAGTTTATCAATGTACATTATACATTAATGTAATAATGTATTACTTCATTAGTGTATTGATACTTAGTAATCTATTGTTTATTGTTTAATGCATTTAATGTATTTATTGATATATTTAATGTATTAATTTATTAGTGTAATATTACCTTATCAATGTATTTATTAATTAATTAATACATTACATTATTAATCTATGAATCATTGAATATGTTACATTAGAAATTAATACTTTCATTTATAAATGTTTATTATATATTGTATTAATGTTACATTACACATCAATGTATCAATGTAATGTATGGGTATTTTAACGTATTAATATATTACACATTATATTTACATTAATGTAAGGTATTACTAAATACACTAAATACATTAATACATTACATTATCAATGTATTAATCAATTAACCAATTAATATTTTTACATTTATAGATTAATATTTTAATACATTTATCAATCAATTAATACTTTAATTTATACATTTTTATTATATATTAAATTAATGTAATGTTAAATTATTATATTAATTAAATGTATTAATATATTAATGGCAGTTCCCAAGGCATGTGGTTAGTCAACTAGCAACAACAACTTTATAAAAGTGGTTGATATACATACATTGGGGTCATTTTTAGCCTTTAGGTGTCATTTTTTACCTTTTCAAATTAATAACATCACATATATCAGCCACTTTTATAAAGTAGTTGTTACTAGTTTTTACCATGAATTAGTTGCTAATTGTTATTTGATTGAACGTAGCCATATTTGTACGGACTGATTGAACGTCGGCCTAGTTGTTATTTATTCTTGTGGAAGAGGAGCTCAATGGATACTTCAGGAGTGAAGCCCACAAATCCTTTGTATAAAGCGGAAATGCAAATCGGACCATCCTATGTCGAGTTTATAAATGCAATTCAGATGATGCTTGCAGTTTCTGGAAACAAATTGTATAGGAGGCTGTTGTTTTCTTTCTGAAAGACTGGAGATAGAATCGAGAAACAAAGATTTACTAATCGTTACTTGGTATATATAGGATTCTATTAATTTCGAAATACAGAAGTCTGAGTCAATGATCACAGTCCGACTTACTGTTCGCGGACTCATCATCTTGAATCAATGAGCACAGTGAGACCTACCATTCTCATTGACGACAGTCAGTCCTACCATTCTCATTAGTTTAATGCTGAAATTATATTGGAATATTACATTCCATAGAGTAGAGAGACCATGATTATTGGGTATGGCCACTAATTTTGGACTGTATTTGATACCTAATTATTTAGACATTATCTATGATGACCTGGTATCGTTCTTACGCCCTGCATGTAACATTATTAATCATTCCCTCCATGAGCCGCATGCATTTACTCCGGTATCCAAGTCAAATGTTATAATTTTGGTCAGATGAGCCGCATCATTAGTTTCTTCCAAGAATGACGATAACATGCGAACATCTTTTATTATTAATTTATTTTGGCACCAATATTGAATGAAGGTTAATCGATATCTGATACGGCACTGTTCAATAAATTTTAACCTAAAGTTTTAACAAACATTCATATTTTTACAAGATGATTTCATTTTTATCGTAAGTTCTCGCTTTGAGGTAATATTTTCATTTCAATTTTATCCTAAGTTTTGGTTTGAGGTCTTATTTGGCCTCAGTCATCTTGAAACTTAGGAAATGTGAGAAATCTTAATAGCAGAGGTTATTTTTATCCTTGTAAGCTTGAAGCTTAGAACATGTGAGAAATCTTAATGCACATAAGTTTTCACTGAATTAATCCTAAGGTTCAAGTTAGCATTATTTCATAAAATTAAATGTTTGGGATAAATTTCCTACACTTTGGCTTATTAGAAGTTTATAAATTTTGGACACATCGAATGCAATTTTATAATTTTTGGACACACTATGCATGCAGCGATGTGCCACCTCCCCTCTCTGTGACCATTAATCTCTTGCCCCTTTGTGTTTTTCCCTTTCGAATCCTAGTTTTGTTTTGCCCTTCCAACTCCCAGTTGCAATCTCCACTTTCGAGACTGGTAATCCCGTGACAAGAGAATTAATCTCTTACCCATTTGTGTTTTTCCCTTCCGAATACTAGTTTTGTTTTCCCCTTCCAACTCCCAGTTGCGATCTCCTCATCCGAGACTGGTAATCCCATGACAATCGATACTTTTCCCCCTTCCGACTCCCAGTTGTAATACCATGACAAGTGAACCTGAGACCCTTGAATTGCCTGACTGGGTGATGGGAGATACCGTGGTGAACTTGTAAGAACATGCATGCCATTCAATAGAATATACGGTGGTGAACCTCCAAGAACATTTATGCCATTAAAAATGCAACGCAATGGAAGATACACTGGTGAAACCACAAGAACGTCAATGCCATTAAAAATGCAATGCAATGAAAAATGTAGGTAAGTTCAAGTTGTCATTATTTATATTTATAGCGCCCATTTACCTTCCAAGGCATTTTTTTTTATTTTTGCGGTTTCCTGCAGATTTTTGATAGATTAGCATTGTTCAATTCACCACAACCACTATTGATTAAGTGGAAAAGTGAAGGAGTGAGTGGGTAACATACTACCTCTATTTGAGCGGCTAACAAGAAATGGGTATCTTCTGGATTTATTCTTAATAATGTAAATCGATCGCGCTTGAAATTATATTCTTAATCAATGGCTTTTTCTTTCTTAATAACTCGTGGGGGTAAAGACTCCTAAGAAAGTGGCACGGACAAATGAAGGAGAACCCACTTATCTTAATGTCCCAACTTCGAGCGTACACCAATAGAATACTTGTAACTAATAATACATAATTTGTTTTGTACTTCTTTGTTCATTCCTTTTTTCTTTTTCTATGAATGCACACAAATTGTTCAAATATCAGGATGGCCATAGATTTTGGAGGGGAATCCACACAAAGAAATTTATCAATTGTAAAAAGAGATTACATTTCTTATAAATCATTGAGAAAATTTAAATGACAAAATTTGAATAAGAAAACATCTAATTAAATCACCTAGGAAATTTAAATAGGCCATAACATACTGAATAATCCACCTAAATAATCTCCCAAACTACCAAAAAGGAATCCACTTTCCAAACAATGGATTGTACAGAAATAGCATGCCATGCATAAATGAAAGTAAACAACAAAATCTTTGAATTACCTACACATGAATAGATCAATACTGAGATTCCAAGCACATGAATAGTTTCCATAGCTACAAATAAATTATCTTGATCATCAACTACCAAGTTAAGGAAAAGTAGTGAAACAATGCATGTTATTACAACCAGAAAACCCTTAATTTTTGGGGATACCTTCTAACCCCATGATGACAAAACATAGATAGGATTCTTCATGAAAGGATTGATAGAACCCTAGTCCTTTGATAGATTGAATTCATAAATGAAAGTGTGTTGATTGAATATTTCTACTCTCCTTGTGAAGGTAGCTTCGAGAAGCTGCAAGTGAGCCAATTGGAGGAGTGTTGCATGCCTAATATTCTTTTGCTTCGTAATGAACATCGTATCTTGTTGTGGCATATGATTCAAACTAACACTTTAATTGATTAGAACTAACACATGCATTTGTTTTTGTAGGATGCTGAAAATTAAAAAAAATCAACAGTGGAAAAAGAAAGTAGTGTGCACTTTCTCTCACACTAGAAAGGAGTGAAAAGATGTGTGTTGGAATGGAGTAGCTATTTAGTCTCTTCTCCCATTAGACACATTTTACATGAAAATATATAAATGACATTGTTAGGATGGTACGATTACTTTTCATTAGACCATTGTTATGGTGTCTTAAATTTCCTTGGTTTTCTCAATCTTCTATTTTTTTTTTATTAAATAAATAACCATGATATTCATTGACTTTTTTTGGTCCTTACATCTTTGTTATTTATACTTACACATTTGTTATTTATACATGAAAGAGAGCATATAAGGTAGTAAATAATTCGTTCAATTCATTTCAAAGCATTAAAATATATACATCTATATATAAACATATATTTTTATGCCTACGTGATATCATGGTTATGGAACACATGTTGTAATAAACTAAATATTAAAGAACCTTTTACCAATTAAACATAGGGAACTCACACGAAGATTTCTTCATGTCTTTTAGCAACAACTTGACAATGACTTCGATTTGGAATTCAGAAATCTAAAAAAAATGATAATATCAAATTAAAACTCTATTAAAAAACAGAGTTTCAGAAAACTAATAAATTATCAAGTTTTGTTTTGAACTTAAGATTCACTTCACTTGAAGTTCTACTTATCCTTTTCTTCTCATACGTGAGAAAAGGCAGGGGCTTGGTTCTTAGCAACTCCCCTTTTAATCTTTTAATTAGTAGGAATCGTGCATACTCTGAAGGGATGTTGAGTGGATGATGTTGTGTTCTTTACAAGGTTTAGATGCACATATATTGTTATGCACTCCAAAAAACAAAAACTAATAGTGATAAAAAAATTCTACATTCATAATTAATATATTTATCATAGTATTAATATTTTTAATATAAAATTTCTAACATATTTCTTAAAATTTATTCTTGGTTTTTTATTTTAAATTTATTTTAAATTTATGTACTAAATTTAATGTTGAAAATAAAAAATAGAAAAATATATTTTTAATATAATAAAAACTATTTTTTAAAGTTTATTTATTATGTGTTAAATTTAATGTTGAAGATAAAAAATAGATAAATATAGTTTTTAATATAATAAAAAATGGATTAGCTAAAATCATTAAAATATTATAGTCTTATAGAAACTTTCACATAGTTAGAAGTTTAAAATTAACTACTTCTGTCTTTTTAATATGTACTTCTCTTGATATAATTTTTAATTGTTAAGAATCTTAATAGTATATTTGCTTAAAAGTAAAATAGCATAACTACATTATAAAAGTGGTTGATATAGTTTGATTAACCATATCAATTACTTTTATAATAAATAGAAAAGATTAAGATTAGGGTTTCATATTAAGATTAAGATCATTAGGATTTCATATTAAAATTTTATATATACCCCATTTTCCACCTTTTTTATTTTACATTTTCATAAATATGATTCTCATAGATAAAGAATGTGTATATATCAGAATTTAAAATCTGAATTAACCAAACATTCAATAATAAAATGAAAGGCATCCAAGTGTATCTATAAGAGTCACTTTCAATTCTGAGATTATGTTGAATATAGAAATCGTTTCCCAATGTCACGACTCACTCGAAACATGGTGCATTTTGTTCACGAGGAGATCACAAATGCAGGTACTCCAACATTGTTACTGTACCATCCACCAACCCCAAGAATATTATGTTATTCCTAAGCATCCTATAGTCGAAGCGTCATAGACTATCTCATGTGTTTCCAAGTCCCTGTTGCGAGAGGGCTTTCCGACCAAGGGCTTGGCGCAATGGAGGCCTTGTTTTCCTTCCTTCTTTTCCCACTATAGATGTACCACTGATAGAACAATGACAAAATTCACTTAAAAAAACCATTGAACATCAAAGCAAAGTGAAATATATCTAAAATGAAACCCTAAAGGGAGTGAAAATATCCATTTAAAATTATTTGACCAAGTAAATTTAATAAAATAAATTTAGAAGAACCTTGTTTACCATTGCGATTGGGGATTTCTATACGTGTTCTCCCATATATGGGCTTCACACCTTCCTGTGGGATTCATACCTCCATGTCCATCTATAGATGTACCATTAATAGATCATATACAAACTTCGCTTAAAAATCTACATCAGTCATTGCTTCTTCATGCACGTACCATCTCTTCCTGTAATGATATCCAAGGTAGACTTCAATCATGGAAACGTGCACTTAAATATTTTCTTCACATTAAATCGGTTCAAGAAACAAAAATATATCGAAGGTAGACTTCAATCATGGAAACGTGCACTTAAATATTTTCTTCACATTAAATCGGTTCAAGAAACAAAAATATCAGAAATTATTTATTATACATTGCATGGATGCTTAGATCTTTAAACGTCACTATAGAAATTAAGATCCTACATTGAGATGTTTAATTTCTCACTCATAGTTTAAGGTCTTTAAACTTAATTATTAATGTACCACATCATAGACAAACTTCACTTAAAAAAACATAGACCGTCAAAGTAAATCATGATATATCGATAATGAAACCCTAAAAGGAGTCAAAATATCCATTTAAAAATATTTCTCGAGGTAAATTTAATAAAAAAGATTTAGACGAACCTTATTTATTATTGTGATTGGAACCTAGGTTTCTAAAGGTACCATCCCACATATGGGCTTCGTACCTACGTGTCCATATATGTCTATAAACAGAAAAACATAAAACATCAACATCACTTAAGTAGAAAAAAAACAAAAAAACAAAACGGTCCGAAAAAAATTACTTTGTTACCTTGTGAAAACCAAAAGTGGTACCCCCATCCATATTCCAAGAAGGCTCGTCCGTCTGATTTGGCTTTGCCAATTGGAGATCGGTCACGGTTGCAGGTAGCATATGCAGAATATGGTGGACCTGTCTATGAAGGAGATTTCCTACAACATGTTAGGGACCTAACCTACCTAACCCCTCAAGTGGGTAGAATAATATATTTCCATGTAATAAAGGTCAATATTAATAAGGCCTAGCAATAAGGAGGAATAAGTCAAATGTAAGAAGATCTAATAGAAGCTTCCACTTCGAGAAGGATCTTCCTCTACATTGTGCTTTTGGATAGATAGATTTAGTATAAATAGGAATAGAGGATATGAGAAGTTTTGTCTTGGATATTATTGTAATAGAGCTCTTCTTTGTTGGAGGTTTCCCCCTCGAAGAGGCAAGTAAACATTGCTCTCAGTAATGAAAGTGCTCTTTCTCATGTTACTCTAGTATAATTTTGGTATTATTGTGGTGTTGTTCTAGTTATATCATTGTTTATCTACCATTTCTAGCTAGTTATTTATGTTCTGCATACTACTTTATATTTGGAATATTAAAGTGGTATCAGAGCACCTTTCTTGGCAGAAAATTGTGGGTTAATTTTTTTCAAGGTAGAGACGTATTATGGTGTCTTTAAGCTACATAGATTTGTCATTATGCACATAAACCCACGGACGAGGATTCACACATGGAGGAAATGGAAGTGGTACTTAAGCACACAATTGTTGGCCACCCCACCCTTGTTGTAACATCCCTAGCATCCAACTGGGCTATGACTCTGGTGTAATTTTGGTATTATTGTGGTGTTTCTCTGGTTATAGCATTGTTTATATGACATTTCTAGCTAGCTATTTATGTTCTACATACTATTTTATATCTGGAATATTACAAGTGCTATCAGAGCACCTTCCTCGATAGAAAATTGTGGGTTAAATGTTTTCAAAGTAGAGACCCATTCTAGCCTCTTTAAGCTACATATATTTGTCATTAGAGACATAAACCCACGGTCGGGGATTCATACATGGAGGAAATACAATTGGTACTTAAGCACACATATGTTGGTCACCCTTGTTGTAACATTTCCAACATCCAACTGGGCTATGAAAGGTAAAATATTTCGAACTATATGCAAATTAAAACATATACACACAAAAACTCTTGTGAAAATTTATATATACAACTTAAAATAGACAAATACATTCTGTAAATGCACATATTCATATGGAAATAACAATAAACATATACATGTAGCATAGACAAGAAATACTCATAAATATAAAGACAGGTATAAACCACACATAGGAAAAACCCATAAAAATAAACACATGAATAATAATGCAGCATATAAATTAGCACACAATTGACAATTATCTTGGTAAGAATATCACCAACTGCGTGAAAACCTTCCATAAACCTATGAGCCATAGATCACGTTTATCATCACTCTCAGCAGTGGATCACCCCCGAGCTGAGACTAAACTCCACTCAGGTAAAGGGATTCCTAACGAGACTGATGCATCTCACACAATAGGAAAGACTCCATCACAGGTGCCAACTCAAACTAATATCCTACAGTCCCTCATTCCCCACATTCTTGTCCCACCCTAGGAAGTGTGCCCCTTCTAATCAAGATTATTTTCGGCACAAAATGAGAGTGGAGATATAATAAAGAAATGCACATAAATATCACATATATTCAATAATATAACAAAAATGTATCAGAGATGAAACCATAAACACATATATACAGTAATACACGATTTATATTAATGAAAGAAATGTACAGAGAGTGTAAAAAAACAGAGTGAAAGACTCGCTAGAATGGTGGCAGCTTATCTTTGAGAAGAGATGTGACGGCTACTCACATTCACAAGAAGATCATTACAATGAGCCTCTGAAGGACTTTTTACAATAAACATGAATGCCAAAAATCATAGACATCTAAAAACCTAACCCTAGGAGATGAAGCTCCAAAAGTCATGTGGGCCTCGTTTGGGTAATTTGGTACATCAACTTCCTGGGGTCATAACTTTTGCATACGAACTTTGCTTTAGACATATGATAGCCCATTGGAAAGGCTTCACCAAGGATATTAATTTTGGGGTCTCAATTATTCATTCAACTATCATTGAGAAGCTCGATCCCGAAAAACCTTCATTTAGGCCCTCAAAATGGCCCCAGAAATTAAAAACTGCTAAAAATACTAAATTGTCAAAATTGCCAGAAAATTGTTTTGAGCTAGATGGAAAAGGCGGGTGGCCACCGATATCCACCTAGATAAATCCTCCCTCCTTAGGAAGCAATGGTATCCATTGCGTTGAGTGCCCGGGGGAGAGGAAAAAGGGTTTGTTGAATCTGAATCTTGGTGATTTGCTTGCCTTGTTGGAGATGTCGCATTGCTCGGTTTGTGGAAGGCTATCACGAGCATGTGGTTGGAAGGGTTGGAACTTTTTAACCAGTCTTGATACATAAGATTATTTTTTTCATAAGGAATCTTTACACTTTGCTACAATATTTCCGACCTGCTTCTATTGGATAGAAGGTGCTTGGGCCGAGGCTACAGTGGTTGCAGTATCCTTTTGTTCACCTTTTGAACAGATTGTGAAGAAGATGAATTTTGTACTATGAGATACTACCTTGCGGAAATTTTTAGGTGGAACAGTAGTTGGAACTACCTTTGGTATTTTGTAGAGATGACCCCCCAAAGAAACAATGACACTACGGGGTCGAGACTCAT
>SNQJ01S0002095.1:342909-357074 GCA_010110895.2 Picea sitchensis | reverse complement strand
GCTGTATGACAATCAACACTGCTGGCTGACATGAAGATATTACCATTGGCAACGCCACCCGATGTTGTATGGCTATGGGTGTGGTGTTGTTGACAATATCAACTGTTTGACGACCTCTGCTGAGATGAGGTTCTTCTGGATTCCACTATCAACAATAAAATGCGGTGAGGTCCCCTTCACCCACATTTGTGAATGAAAAAGGTGCTCCCTGTCTTCAGGATCTGTTGGTTCTTCTGGTTGAATTGTCGTGGTCATGACAATAGTAGTGGGGTCTGCATCGATGATCTGTTTTTTACCAGTATTTTTAGAATCAGATTCTAAATCAGGGTTCGACTCCTTTTCTTTGATCTCACCCACCAATGATTGTTTTGAGACACATTCATCGGTGTTGTGCCAGGGGATTTTGTGGAAATTGCACCATTTTTCGGTGTCCTTCTTTCTCTTCCTGTGACCCTTCTTTTCTTATGGTTTGGACTAGTTTTCGGGAGACTGTTTGTTAGTGTCGTCTTTGTCATACTTTGGTTGTTGCGGATTTGCAGACCCGAACTCCCATTTGTTCTGGTGCTTAAATTTGTGCTTGATTTTAACAACATATCGATAAGCAGTACCAAGTGATGAGATGTCCAGAAAATCCATTTCAATTTGGATGTATCTGTATAGATCCCCATGGTATTTTAGAACCAAATGTCATTCATCGTCTTTGATACCCATCTTGGTGCGCAAGGTATGGAAGGTATTTTTGAACTCCAGAACTTCTTGGCCCCTCTCTTGCCATAGTGTGGTCCATATCATGTACTGGTCCTCATAGTTTCCAACATGGTAATACTGTTCCTTTACCGCGTCCACAAAAAAATCCCAAGTGGGCTCGGCCCCATATATTCTAGACTCCTCTGTGGAAATTTTCTCCCAGTAAGTTTCCCACCAATGTTTGACATGGGGGAGAGCTTTAAGGAGTGCAAAGGTGATCTTTTCTCTGTCGAAAAAATTGTGAACAAAGAAATAACCTTCTAGCATGTTTAACCATTTGTCTAGGGCTTTTGCATCTATCTGTCCTTCAAATACAAAAATATCAAAATTAACTTGTACCTTGAAAGGTGAGGTGCCTCCAAAGTTGTCTTTTGATGAAAATGTGTCCATTTCTATTGGTAGGCGTTGAAGGATGTGGGAAAAATTCTCCATCATTTAGTCCCTCTGTCGCGTGAGATCTTGCTCAAGCAACAGACTGATAGGATCATCTTCTCCGTTGTTTTTTTTTCTTCCGTGACTGAGGGTTTCTTGGGTGTGGAAGAGAGAGTTTCCTCAAGATAGACAAGATTGAGACCCAAATTTCTATACTCGGACCTCATTGGGGACATGCACTGAAAAATGATCAAGAGCAGCCTACTCTGATACCACTGATCCAGATTATTTTTGGCATGAAATAAGAGAGAAGATATAATAAATAAATGCAGAGAGATATCACAGATATTCAATAATATAACAAAAACATATCATAGATGCAACCATAAACGCATATATACATTAATACACGATTTCTATTAATTAAAGAAATGTATAGAGACTCTAAAAATATAGAGTGAAAGACTCCCTATAATGGTGGTACCTTATCTCTGAGAAGAGATGTGATGGCTACTTGCAATCACAAGAAGATCATTACAATGAGGCTCTGAAGGCCTTTTTACAATAAAAAAGAATTTCAAAAATCCTAGACATCCAAAAACCTAACCTTAGGAGATGAAGTGTCAAAAGTCATGTGGGCCCCGTTTGGGTAAGTTAGTAGATCAACTTCCTGGGGTCATAACTTTTTCATATGATCTTCGTTTTAGGTGTATGATAGCCTGTTGGAAAGGTATTGTCGAAGAGATTCATTTTGGGGGTTCAATTATGCCTTTGGATATTTTTTAAAATATCTATCTCGAAAAACCTTCATTTAGGCCCTCAAAATAGCCCCGGAAGTTAAAAACTACTAAAAATAGTAAATTGTCAAAATTGCCAGAGCACTATTTTGAGCCAGTTGGAAAATGTTGGTGGCCATAGATATCCACTTGGATCACCTTTTATGCTGAACAATCCCTCATCGTTCTCACTTCATTTCCATGTCTTCAACAACAGGTCGGACATGAAGTCTCAAAACCTTGTAGTTGTAGTTTGCCACCTTCGGGAAATAAATTCCCAACAATTCTCTAATCGAGAGAGAAATTTCTCATAGGCCTCACAACCCACTTCTTCAGTCAACATCCCAATCTAACCAGGTACATATACAGGTATGGGTATGGATATGGGTACAGATACATGTACAATGATAGTAACATAAAGGTACGGAGGATAGCTAAATGATTGAGTGAATGATCATGGAATCCTTGGGAAAATCACCTAAGTCCAAACTATATGTATGCATGTTCCCAACTTGACACTTGTCATGTTGGGAGCTACTTTTTCCCACTTGTCCCCATCGTTAGAACTTAGGAAAAAATAATTATCCATACATTATAATTTAAGGAATATTAATATAATATTCATTTTTTGCTTAAGCTCCCTATCTTATCTCTTTTCGTTAACATTTATCTCCCCCCTTTCCCTAACTAGTGGATTTTAGTCCCCCATACTCTTTTATCGTGGTCGGTCTACACACAAGAATGTATTTTATATTAATGATAAGACATATACAAAAAAGGCTCACTGGCCTTTAGCATCTAGGCTCTCCAACCTAATTCAACACATAATCCTTCTAGCTTATAATAATTGTCTCAACATCCTATAAAACAAAACATATACACAAAGGCTTCCTGGCCTCAAAATCGTTCGCACTTAAGTTTTTTGTGTGCAGTATCCTAGAATGTGCACACTTCATCATTTTAGTGCACAATATATGTGCACACTATACCATGGAAGATGCATACAAAAATGATATCAAACAACTCACTAGCTTAAGTACATTTTCATTTATATTTACAATTGGGTTCGTCCTAGGGGTATTACACTTGTAACCCGTGTTGGTACCCCTTTTAGTGGTAGTGCATCATATAACACTTGTATACGGATTGGCCTAAATCTCTTGAATCCCTTCATAGATAAACCAAATTTCCGCTTGACTGCTATAGTGCCACTGAGAACAACAGTCGAGAAGATACTCTCTAGTACCTGGGTAGTCGAGTAGTACGACTAAGGGTATGGTCTAGCCTCCTTAGTTGGTGCCTTGAAATATTGGGTGGAGTACTACTGTTGGACCTCGTATGTATATCATAAAGCTATAGCATAGGGAAAACCATTGTCTGTAGAAGCCTTGAATACCCTAACCCTTGTTAAGGAAACATAAATAGAACATACAATATCTATTGCCGTGCTACAGTGTCTTTTGCATTCTGGTTGTGAAATTACGACATATTTTTTCATATTAAGCATTTGGGCATTTCATCACTGCAATATTCTTTAGGATGGAGTATAACTCCATAGGAGTAAAAAAAAAACAAAGAGTATAGTGGTCCCATTTGCACACTTATTTGGGAGCTATTCCATTGGATCCCCCTTTTCTCTCTATTCACAGTCATACCCTTCATTTTTAATCTTTTTTTTTTCAATGGACCCAACCCCTTCCGAGTTTCCCTATTCTTCCTCCTATTCCATTATATTTCCCTTCAAGCACTAATATTTGTGGTACCTATCACTTCTAAGTCCTTTTTTGTGGTCCCACCCACCCATGTTTTTTCCTCACCAACACTTCCCCTCTCCAAATGGCCACCACTCACAACCAAGACCTCCAAACTTCCATCAATAAATCCCATGTCTCCATCAAACATCTCACATCTAAGATGGATTCTAAACATTCTCACATTGAAAAATTAGAGTATAAATTTAACAACATGGAAGCCAACCTCACAACCCAATTGACCTCCCTCCAGTCTAATTTCAATCAATTGTTCAACTGTCCTACATGTCCTTCCTCATCAGACCAACCCAATGTTGTTGATTCCTCTCATCCTTCACATTTTCACTCCAACTTCTTTCAATAAATATGATGTTTCGGAACCTACAGGTTGGGCCACTGAAATGGAGCATTATTTTTCTCTGCATTGTATTACTGACGAGTTGGACAAACTTCGCTATGGTGTCCTCTATCTAGATCTTGAACATTGGAAATGGTGGCAATGGAGAAAAAAATCACTCTCGGGGTATATTGCCTCGACCCAGATTGTTGTTGAGATATATGCCCTCTTTGATACCTATACCCACTATCTCGGTCATTTTACCATGTTTAAATTGTCACGCAGAGTGGAAGACTTCATCACTACTTTTGAGCATTTTCCCTTTCGAACAGAGGGCATGTCAGATGCCTTCTTTTGTGAATACATTATTAGTCATCTCAAGGATAAAATAGGAACCCACGTTCTCATGGACCTCCCTCCAACTTGGTTGGAAGCTACTCAACGTACTAAAGAGGCCCAACAATTTTTTTTTTCAAGAAAAAAAANCCCCCCTGTCGCTCCCACCAAGGTCCAGAAAATAACTAGGGTTGAAATGTATGAATGCCAACTGAAGCATATTTTCTATAATTTTGATGAACAATATTTTTCAGGGCACAAGTGTAAGGGATAAAAACTATTTATGGCCATTTCCGAAGATGTTCTGGAAGAGGATGTGATATTTCCCCTTGTTGAAGAACCCTCCCTTCTCGATGCCACCCAGGAGCTTTCTTACCCACCTGAAGTTGACGCACGTATTTCCTTGCATGGACTCACTGGATTCTCGGCCCCACAAATTCTCAAGCTCATTAGATATATTAAGCATAGGAAGGTCATCATCCTTGTTGACAATGGTAGAACCCACAATTTTATTCATCGTCACATTGCCTAGTCAACCAATTGCTATATTTGTGTTGTCAATAATTTTCAAATCATGATAGCCAATGGTGGGTGCATGAAATGTGGTGGGCATTTTGAAAATGTACACCTTCAAATTGGAAATTACCAACTGAAATCTCATATGTTTTCCATTGACATCGGAGGTTGTGACATTGTGCTCATTGTTGAATGGTTACACACTTTTGATCCCATTCTTATGGATTTTAAGGAATTAACCATGAAATTCAAACAAGAAGGACAAAGGTATCAATTCCAAGGTCTCATAGTTGTTTCTCCTGAGATCATTATTTCCCATTGTATGGAAAATCTCCTCAAGAAAGGCCACTTTGGTATCATTGCTTAACTCCATTCTATTCAATCTGTTGAGACATCCTATGTGCATACTAACCTCCAAGCTATCATTTCCAAACAAAAAGTTGTTTTTTCCACCCCCCAGGGACGTCCTCCTTCTCGTGGTGTTCATGATCATTCCATTCCCCTTTTTCATGGTAGTCTTCCTCCCAATGTTCACCCTTATTGTCACACCTTTGCCCGAAAGAATGAAATTGAGAAAATAGTGCAGGAATTTCTCTAAGTGGGTGTTATCCACCCTAGTACCAACCATTATTCTTCCCATGTTGTCATGGTACTTAAGAAAGAAGTTACTTGGCGCATGTCTCCCGACTTTCATGCCCTCAATAAGCTCACCATCAAGGACAAGTTCCCCATTCCTATCATTGATGATCTCTTGGATGAGTTGAGTGGTGATCAGTACTCACGAGGGTCACTATGAGTTTTTGGTCATGCCCTTTGGCATGTGTAATTCCCCCTCTACCTTCCAAATCCCCATGAATCATGTCTTTTGTCCTTTTCTCCATCATTTTGTCTTAGCTTTCTTTGATGATATTCTCATCTGTAGTAAAACTTGGCAATCTCATCTTTCCCATGTGGATCAAATTCTCCATCTACTCTCACAGCACAAACTTTTCCTCAAATGCTCTAAATGTTCCTTTGGAGTCTCAGAAGTAGAGTACCTGGGTCATATTTTTGGGAAGGCTGGTGTTTGATTGGATCCTAAAAATATTGAAGCAATGCAGGATTGGACTCACCCTAAGACTATCAAAATCTTGCGTGGTTTTTTGGGTTTAAATGACTATTATTGCAAGCTTTTTCAGAATTATAGGAAGATTGCAGCCCCTCTCACTTATCTCCTTAAAAATAATTCTTTCACTTGGAATCTCATAGCGGATCAGGATTTTCAAGGACTAAAGGAAGCTATGTGTACTACTTTGGTATTGGCCCTTTCTGATTTAAAAAAAACCTTTGTCCTCAAATGTGATGCATCAAACAGAGGAATTGGAGTTGCCCTTATGCAAGAGGGAAGACCTTTGGCCTTTACTAGCAAACAATTGTCCAAAATCCATTTGGGCCAATCAATCTATGAAAAGGAAATGTTGTTTATTCTGCATGCAGTGGATCTATGGCACCCATATCTCCTCAAGAAATGCTTCCAAATTAAGACATATCATCAAAGCCTCAAGTATTTTTTGGAGCAATGATCTGCCTCCCTAGAGAAACAAAAATGCGAAAATAAGCTCTTTGGTTATGAATGTGATATCATTTAAAATAAAGGCAAATACAATGTGGTTGTTGACACTCTTTCTTGAAAATATGAAGATGAAGGGTCCCTTTCTTCCCCCTCCTTCATTGTACCATTTTGGCTCCAAGCTGTGTGCCAAGAATGGCTACATGATCCTAAAATATCACATATGATCCAACAATTGAAAGCCAACTCTCTAGTTTCCTCAGGGTACTCCTGGCACAACGATGAACTTCTCTACAAAGGCCTTTTGTATTTAAATAAAAAATCAAAACTTAAATTCACGGTGCTTTTTGAGCTTCATATTACTCCCACAGTTAGGCATTCAGGGTTTACCAAAACCTATGACCAGGTAAAACGTTCATTTTCTGGGATGGTATGAAAAAGGGCATTCACACTTTTGTTGCATAATGTGATTTTTGTCAATGCAACAAAGGAGAAACCATCAAAACTCCTGGCACACTCCAACCATTTCTGATTCCACCCGCTATTTGGAGGGACATCTCTATGGATTTTATTGTGGGCTTACCTAAATTGGGAAATAATTTTGTCATCATGGTGGTGGTGGATCGTGTTTCCAAGTATGCTCATTTATGTTCTCTTCAACACCCATTTACCACATTAACAATGATTGAACTTTTCACGGATCATATCTTCAAGATTCACAACATGCCTCATTCTATTGTTTTTTATCGAGATCCAACTTTCACCAGCAATTTGTGGCAAGAACTCTTCAGACTCTAGGGCACCAAATTACATCTCAGCATCGCCTATCATCTTGATACTGATGGTCAAATTGAAGTCGTAAATAAGTGTTTGGAGACTTATTTGAAGTTTTCTTCCCCTAAAAGGAAAAATCAATGGGCTCAATGGTTACCATTAGTTGAATGGTGGTACAACACTTCTTACGATACATCTACTCACATGATTCCTTTTGAAGAAGTATATGGGAAAAACCCACCTTCTTATATCTCTTACATGCTAGGTGTATCGAAGTTCCAGGTGGTTGACCAAACACTTACAACTCGAGAGGCTATTCTCCGTACCCTCAAAGAAAATTTGGTAATGGATCATAATCGCATGAAGAAACAAGTTGATCAAGGTCGCTCAGAATGAAAATTTGTTGAAGGAGACCAGGTATTGCTTCGACTACAACCTTATAAGAAAACTTCACTCAAGGCCGAACATTGTCAGAAACTAGCACCCAAATTTTATGGTCCTTATACAATTCTGAAGCATGTTGGGAAGGTGGCCTATTAGTTAGCTTTACCCAATCATTCTAATATCCATCTTATTTTTCATGTCTCTTTCTTAAAGAAGGTGATTGGAACTAAGTGCCAAACTCAAACCAACCTTCCCGAGTTGGATGAATAAGGATCCATCTGGTTGCAACCGCAAGTAGTTTTAGACCTGCTCAAAAGTAATGAAATCTTTAAATAGGTTTAGGAGAATCCATTGTAATGAGTTCGAATGTGAGATGTGAAAACTCATTTGGCAAAAAACAATAATAAACAATAATAGATCTAGTATCGATTAGTTTTTCATAAGAATTTTTTAGGAGAAATATTGTTTATTTTATGTATGTTATTATGTTTATATTTTTTATCTCTATTTTCCACATGGTATTATAGCCAGGTTCTGGTTGGTAGATCTCTCTTGCAAAGAGAATCCCTAATTAAGTTGCTTGTATTTTCATGATAACGTACATATCAAACATGGTTGGAATGTTGGCATGGTAGAATGGACTGAGACGCGTTGATATCATGATCTCTAGTTGCTAGGGTCACTTCCATAAAGAGGACTATCCATCGTGAGAACCGTTAGTTGCACATTGGATAAACACTGAGCAGTGAACCATGAGGAGAAGGTCGCAAAATTGGTTGTAACATTTATAACCTAGAGGATATTGAGAGTAAGATTCACCGAGGAGAAGGATCAGTGGTCGAGAAGAGAAACATGTGGTCGCAGTTGTGAGAAACCCTAGTGTTGTTGAAGGATATGGCCACAAAACTAATGAGGGCCTTAATTATTGTTACCTTTTACATCTAGACACATGTGTGTTAGATTAGTTTCATTTCATTCCTTAAATTAGAAACCATCATTGTTGGATAAGTTCACAACCAGTAAAGCCCAAAAAGAAACGACTTCTGGAGAAGAATTCATAATGGGTTCCCTATTCCAAAAAATGAGAGGTATAATTGGGTCTTATCATTGGGGTTAACCTCTATTGTTGATAAAGTTCACACATGCCATGTCAATAGAATTTTTGCTAGAAGGAGGGTCAGATGACTTGAGCTTCCCCATTTGAAGTCATTTCATTAATTTTTGTTAACTAACCCATGGATCCCCTTTGTATATTTGTATGTGATAACCATTTCAGTCTTCTGAGATCCTTAGGGGAAATATCAGTCCATACAATTTCTATATTGTCAAACTTAAATTTCGACGGTGAAGGGAATATTTATGCATTCATGCATCTCAACCAGTTTAACATTATAAGAGACAATCTTAAAATTGTTCACATAATGAAATTTGTCGAGTATTTATTGTCACATTAGAAAAATTGATTAAAGGATCATGTATTAAATTACCAGTGAAATTGATACATAACTTGAAACAATCCATGGAAGTCTTTATTATTGCTAATATATATTATGATTATGATGAACTATTTAATGAATTTTAAGAAATCCTACGGTTATAAATGAACCGATGGATTATTTCATTCAAACAATTAGGTGAATTTATTGTAGATTTCCTGAAAATGAAAAACCATTACACCAACAAATTCTTGATTGGATTTCATATCTTGTCTCTATTTATTAAGGGTATAATATGGGTAATGAAAATATCTCTAATTCATGAGATTCATATCTACATGATGAATATTCAGTCACCTCCCATCCAAAATAAATATTGTCAAACATAGAGACCATGCTAGCTTACCCTCAGACATATGATACTCTGCAATATGATTTTGATGAGAAACATGAGGGGAATGATTCAAAAGATAATTTCAAATATTTATTAATTAATGAATCAATTCACAAAATTTCTCTAGATTTGACTCATGGTTTAGCACTAGGAATCATACTGATGGAAGAAAGAGAGAACCCTATTTCTAATGAGCATTTGGTCACAACTATAAAGGAATTTCCATCAAAAATCGTAAACCATTTAGATCCAGAGTGGGAACAAACTGATTACATGGTTTTTTCAAATCATGGATATGATTTTGTATGTAAAAAATCTCATATTCAGGAAATCTAACCAGTTTCAGAATATGAAGATCTTCAATCTCTTTATACAAATCTATTGGATGATAATCACCCACATGAGCATCCACCTATTTATCATGCAATGCAATATTTACGTTACTCTTTCAATGATACAATACAAAATGGTAAATGGGAACAACAACATTTCCAATATTTGAACGATCAAAGGCTCATTCTTATTTACGATCCATCTAGGGTGCACAATTTTGAAAGTCTTTCGCAATTTAATTTTTTGTAACACATTCAAATATAGTATGATCATGATAACCATGTTTTTGATGACTATTTTTTAATTCTAGAATTGAACCTGAGAACTGATATATAATTTTTTGATCCCGTGCAATCTGAAATTTTGATGCAAACCGAACCCTCTCCTAGGGTCCGTGCGACCTTTTGGTCTAGGATCGTTCAAAACTAAGGAGCCAAATTGGATCTCGAGCCCCTATTGAGCCCTCAAATCCACTACATAGGTCCTAAATTCTCCTTCCCGAATGTGAATATCTACTTATCGGGGGTCCCCGAGCACTAACAAATCCTTCACGGGAACCTTGGGATAAAATCGTGGGAAAATCCTCAAGTCTCCGAAAAATTCGGGACTTCGTAGTTATCAAGATTTGGGATTCTTAATATAATGGGACTCCAATCCTTCAGAAAATCACACTAACAGAGCGTCGAACCACAATAGGAATCAATGAATCATAACTCCTACTCCAATCTACGACAGAAATTGATTTTGGGGATTCGGGCTTCGACACGTCTGCCCGTTCCAACACAGAGTGCTCCCAGAGAACCGAACTCTGAAGTAGATCAGACGACTGTTGTTCTCCCACTAGATCAATGACTCATATTTCACTTCGTGGCTCTGGGCTTCAGAGCTTCCCATAGAACTACACCTCCAAACCTTTAAACAACTGAATGGGCGAAGTCCCAAACAACTCCGAGAATTGATGGTTCAAACCCTCTATTGAAATATACGTCTTAGACAACTTCGGGACTCCGCAATTCAAATATGAGGAAACCAAAATCATATTTTCATCACTTCGTATTGAAGGCACAACTCTCATATGGTGGCAAAGTAATATACAACATGAAACTCAAGAAGTTGGTAAGGATTTTCCATCATGGAATGATTTTATTTCCGCACTTAGAAAATAGTTCTATCCTTTGGGGTATAAGGAAAAGACTTTAATTGAATGGAAAATTCTTAAGTTAAGAAAATGCAAATCGGTGCAGGAATATACAGATGAATTTTGTAACATGGCTTTGATGTTATATGTTCCATTAACTACACAAGAAACTCTTATGAAGTATATAGGAGGTTTTCCTACTTATATTCATAATACTATATTTATGTTTTGACCTACTAATATTGATGAGGTTTATGTTCAAGCAACGTATATTGAAGTAGGGAAAATAGAATTGGTGTATCAGGGGAATCATCTTCAAAGAAGGATGGAAAAGGAAAAGGGAATGGGAAGAAAGAAAATCAAACGATAGTGAAGGAAGAAAAACTGTCTTTCAAGAATTGCAAGAAAGAAGGGCATGATGATGAACATTGTAGGAAATTGCACCCAGAGAAGAGACTGAAATGGTTCAAAAAGAGTAAATGGAGGCAAAACGTTGCAACAACAAAATGACCAAGAGACTTCGGGTCAGATTCAGGTGATGATACTAAGATCAAAACTGTTGGTTTGTCAGGTAAACTTGGTGATGGTTTTTATTCAAGAAGTGAATTGATTCATATAAGGGTAATTATGAAATATACCAAGATTGACACATTTATAGATAATCTATCTCAATCTAACTTAATTTCAGAAGAAGTGGTGAAGAAATTGGGATTAAAAGCTAAGATGCTTCACAAACCATATTCACTAAATTGGATAATCCAAGATCACAAATTGCCCATAACAAAGCAATGTATCATAAAATTTGCAATTACATCTAAGTATGTGGATGAATTAATATGTGATATGGTTCCACTAGAAACATGTGGAATGGTCTTAGGAATCCCTTATTTATATGATCGCAAGAAATCTTCTACAAGGAAAAAAATCTATATCACTTAAGTAAAGAATGAAATGAAAATGTTGTACATGCTCACCATATTAAAGAAAATGAATATCTTCTAACAATGGAACAATTGAAGAAGGAATCTTATGCAATCAATACACCTATAATTGTGTTAAGTAAATTATTTGATCTTAAGCATGAACATGAGATAATTGTAGAATGAGGATTCAATCATATGTTTCTTCAAGATAATTTAATGTCGTGCAAGAACATCAAACATATTGGTTCATTTTCAATCATATTTTCTATATTATCATTGCTAATGTATTCTACATGGATGATAGTGGATTCAATAATATATGAACGAGATAAAATGGATAACAATATGCTTTGAGTTGTCATGGTTATTATGTAATTGATTCTGATGTGACAGGTGCACAAGACAAAGTTTAGAGACAAAGGACAAGTGGGGAGGCCTATCCCGCACTTGATGACAGGTTAATACCCTTTTGGAGGATGAAAAGGTGTTAGTGGGGAGGAATGATCCAAAATGTATCTAGAAAGGCATAAAAATCAAATTCCTCAGAATCAGATGAAAATAGAACCATTGTGTAGGGCTCATCATGTCAATTTCGACCATATATATATTTTTTTTTTCTGAAAATGGACATCATATGTGAAAGTTATCGCGTTCTGAAATTTTTCCCAAATAAGAAAATAAATTCAAAGTTAAAGTCAATAGTTAGGGTGTACTGATGATGTCAGTAGTATGTCATCATGATGTGGCAAGTGATGTCAGCATGATGTCATGATGACATCAGTAGGGTGACGTGGTAGCACCAGAAGCTGACACATGTCTAACATTTTTGGAATTTTCAGGTTGAGTTGGCACAATACGAATTTGACACATGAACTGTATGGACACTAACATGGCAGTCTGTATGATGACATGTCCTAGTGATAGGTTGATGTTTGGCAGATACATGGCTACATGGTTTTATGGGTGGTAGTGACCTGGCATGCTCTGAGTGTGATATGTGGTAGACGATTGACTGTTCAAGTTTATTGGATGTGTGACTATGTTGGTGAATGGATGTACAATTTCCAATATGAAGGTGACACATGGCCCAATCATAGGGCACAACATGGCACCGTGGATGAGACTAATGTTGGCTAGTCAAACAAAATTGTTGTACCTCCGACGGGCTCTAACACATGACCTCTGGATGAGAAATAGACTATAGAGTATAGGCTAACGAACTCACCATGTATGTGACTTGTTATACCAAATGGAAAAATATTCATTTGATTTTACATTATGTAGATATTTGGGGATAACACCTAGTCGATAGGGCTATCCCATCAACTAAGGCACTAGATTGCAGGGGTTCGTTCCACATAACCCAGTGCTGTAACCACGAGTGAAATACTATGATACCAAGTTGCAGAACCATGGGTGCGCATATGACCAGAGAGGGGGTCAAGGACCAGGGCAGGCTCTTAGCACTCGGAAACATGGCACTCATATGACCTATATCCTAGAGACATAGAGGTGCGCACCCATATTAAACAAAAAAAGTGGGCTTTTAACTATAGGTTTGGATTTTTTAAAATATTTAAACCTGATTTAGTTGGATGTTTTTCCCTAAAAGGTGGGATCTGAGCCCAAGAAGAGGCCCAAATCATTGGGTGTAGTTGGATTTAGACCCCCATCTTCAAATATACTTAACCATACATTTTTTCCATGGAAAGTGGGTTCATATGCAAGATAATGATGAAGAGTTTGGAAGCTTAAGCCGTTTTTATATAGGGAATCCATTGAGGAAGTAAACTTTGGAGCCCATTTCCGGGAGCTACTCTCAACCTTTTTCAATGTCGTCAGTTGTGTTGGTTTCTTGAGGTTAGGAAAAACACAACCAAATTGGTTTGTAATCCATTTGATGCATTTCTGATTTAATTTTGAATAATTCAAGATTAATAATAAAGCCTCCCCCACTGAGACAAAGTCCTGGAGACGCAGGCAAACCTATATTGAACTTCGTTAACAATATTAGTGTTATGGTTTGTTGTTATTAATGTTTTCTTTATGTTCTATATTCTTTATGATGGATGCAAAATTATTTCATTAAAACTTCTTCTTCTCTAATTCTTAAGTGGTAAATAAACTCATGCATAAACTTAATGATAGTCTTTAAAAGATCGATTTCAGATCAGTGCAGGTGTTGAGTGTCTTAGTGATGGAATTTTTACTATTAATTTGATATTTTTTTTAAACTATCAAAGTCAACATATTCTTGCTAAAAAGGTCTTAACATGATCAAAACAATTTATTTTTTTTAGATCATAGGTATCGATCTCCTCTAATGCGACATATAACTCATTTGAGAAATGGTTAAGCCAAGAAAAAGTTATAGTATAAATAAGAGAGGTATGTATTCT
>SNQJ01S0002095.1:314221-342899 GCA_010110895.2 Picea sitchensis | reverse complement strand
CCCCCCATGGCCCCCATGCCACTATATCTCCTTTATCTCTGCTACATCTACCCCTCTCTCCTACATTTACCTCTCTCTCTACCCCCCTCTATATTTTCCTCTCTCTCCCTCTCACACTCTCAAACAGTCTCTCTACTGCCTTCCTATGCATTTCTATCTCTCCCTCCCACACACAATTTCTACCCCCCATATATGTCTTCCTCTCTCTCCCACCCACACTTTAACACACTCACTCTCTACCTCCCCTCTTTTTCTTCCTCTCTCTCCCTCCCGCACTCTCTCACACACACTTTCTATCCCCCCTCTATGTATTCCATTGTCTCCCACCCACACTCTCTTACAAACATTTTATATCCCCCCTATATTTCTTCCTCTCTCTACCTCCCACATTTTAACACACTCACTCTCTACCTTTCTCTAAATCCCCTCTTTTTATACCTCTCTCTTCCTCACATATTATTTCATACACACTTTCTATCCCCCTTTAAGATATTTATATATCTCTACTCCCCTTCCTCTCACAATCAATCTCACTCTCTTTCCACCCTGTCCTTGTCCATCCACCCTCTCTTTATTTCTCTTCCCCCACTCCGAGACTCACACATTCTCTCTCTACCCCTCTCCTCCCTCTATTTCTCCCCCTCCCTCCCACTATCTCTCCTCTCTTTCTCTCCTACATATATCACCTATGTCTCTCTATCCTCTACTCTCCCACCATTTCTCTCTTTATATCTCTCTACCCTCCCTTCCCTTTATCTCTCCCCTTCCTCTTACATTTAGTCTCCCTCTATCTCCACCCACTCCTCTCTCCCTCTCACTATCTCTTCACTCTATATCTCATACATTTACCCCTCCACACTTTCTCTCCCTCCCTTCCTCTCACTCTCTCTCTACCCACTCTCTTTGTCTCCCTCTCCCTCCTGCACACACACTCAAACACCCCTTTTCCATCCCCCCTCTCTTTATTTATCTTCCCCCCCATCACACACTCACACATTATGTCTGTTCCCCTATCCTCCCTCTATCTCCCCCCCTTCCTCCCACTATATCTCCTCTCTTTATCTCCTACATATACCACCTCTTTATTTATCTAATTTTCAGTCTCACTCTCACTATATCCCCCTCCCCGTCTCTCCTCTACTCTCTCCCCATTTCCATCTATCTCCCTATTTCCTCTGACAATCATTCTCACTCACTCTCCACCCCTTCATCCATCCCCCTCCCTCACACTATCTCTCGACTCTCTCTCTCATACATATACCCCTCCCCACTATGTCTCCCCCCTTCCTCTCACTCTCTCTCTACCCTCTCTCTTTCTCTCCCTCTCCCTCTCTCTTAAACATACAAACAATCCTTGTCCAACCTGACTCTCTCTCTTTCTCTTCCCCAATATCACACTCACACATTCTCTATATACCTCCATCCTCCCTCCCATTATCTCTCCACTCTTTCTATCCTACATATACCACCTCTTTCTCTCTCTCGTTGTTGTTAGTATCACTCTCATTATATATCCATGCCCCTGTCTCTTATACTCTCCCCCCATTTCTCTCTTTATATATCTCTATCCCCCCTTCCCTTTATCACCCCCCTTCCTCTCATACTAAGTATGTCTCTCTATCTCTCTCTCTCTCACTCTCTCCCTCCTTTCCTCCTTCTATTCCCCCCCATTTCTACCTCCCTCTCTCTATCCATCTAAAGGTGAGGCATGCCTCACAATGAATAAAGGATATGTGAAATAGAGAAATGTACCCTCTCTTGTAAGGTGAGTTTTAAGTTTTTATTATTCTTCTAATGGATTACTTATGCAAGTACTTATATGAACATGACCATTACCTAGACAATGAACTAGACCTATACGATCACCTGCACCCTGCTAAATCCATCTAAGACTGCACATAACGTACACTCTACCCTTCACCCCATGAACACCTAAGACCTAAGTGAGGTATGCCTATACCTCTTTTTTAATAATGATATTATATGGAAATGACCATTCACCTATGGTTTAATAATGATCTCACATGATTTAATGATGATTATGGTACCTTGATTCTGCTTTTTTATTTTAATATAAGAACAATCTTATAGTTGATTCAATATTCTTATTCATAATAAATGTTTGAATCCATCTCTATATCCTACCTCTTTGACTCTCTCCCTCTCTCTTTGTCTCTCCATCCATCTATTTCTCTCCCACCTCCCTCCCTTTCCATCCCCTCTCCACATACTCTCTCTCTCCCACCCTCCAAGTCTCCTCTCTCTCTCTCTCTCTCTCTCTCTCTCTCTCCTCCTTTCTCTTCCCCTTTGTCCCTCCCTCCCACTATATCTACCATATTTATTTCCTACATATACCACCTCTTTCTCTCTCTCCTTGTTATTAGTCTCACTCTCACTCTCTCTCCCACCTCTCTCTCTCTCTAACTCCCCTATTGGTCTTCCTCTCCCACCCTATCACACTCTTAAGAAATCAATCTCTATCCAATCTTATCTTTACCTCTTACATATAACCCCCTCTCTCTCACTCCATGTATCCCCCTCTCTCCCCCACTCTCCCCACCTTTCTCCCTTTTCATATATCTAACCCCAATTCCCTTCCCCCCCCCTTCCTCTCACTCTCTCACTCTCTACCCCCCCTCACTGTCTCTTTATCCCTCACTCTCTTTTTCTTCCTCTCTCCCCCTCTCACACTCTCTTTATTCTTATCTCTACACCCCCCCTCCCTACATCACATGGAAAGAAATGTCCTTGACATAGACATGTCAAGACCTAGACCTAAACCTAGACATAGAAAGATCTGGAGAATGACCTAGACCTATACGATGACCATGATGTAGACCATGTCATATGCCTATACCATGAAGTATACCATGACACAAATATAGATGTAGATTTATATGATGACCTAGAGCTTGATGTAGACAATGACCTAAAGAAAAACATAGAGCTAGATCTAGATTTAGATGATGACCTATAGCTTGGCATAGACCATCACATAGAACCCCATACTCTCACTCTCTTCCCCCCCTCTCCCTATCCCTCACTCTAATTTTATTCCCCTCTTTCCCTCTCACACTCCCTTTCTTCCTCTCTCTGCATCCCTCCTCCCTACATCACAAGGAAAAAAATGCCCTTGACCTAGACATGTCAAGAATTAGACCTAAACCTAGAAATAGAAAGACCTAGACATGGCAAGACCTAGAGTATGACCTAGACTTATGCGATGACCATGACATAGATCATGACATAGACCTAGACCATGAGATAGACCAGGACATCAAGCTAGAGCTATATTTAGATGATGACCCAGAGCATGACATGGATCATGACCTAGAACATGACATAGAACTAGATATAGATTTATATGTTGACCTAGAGCTTGACGTAGACCATGACATAGACCGCTATAGCTCCATCTAAGCCTAGGCATATCTTATATTCAATCCTTAACCCTCTCTACACTTGAAGAAAGAGTCCATTATGAATATACCTTGTGTACAGCCCTTGCACCCACATCACCCACATCTTGGTGCTCTAACCATTCCTCTATCCTTGAAAACAATTTCAATCCTAACCCCTTAGGCCTTATTTGTTCCCATACCCCTATACATATTTATTTATAAATATGTTGGGTGTATATTGAATTCTATATCTATTTCATTATAAGAGTGCACAGGTTCCTATGAATTTACTGAGTTGTAGTTTTTGGTAGTTTATGCTCAGCAGGAATGCACGCCCATTCCTAGAACATATGTGCGCATTAGTTCACACACGTTCTAGGAATGAGTGTGTATTCCTACTGGGAATGTTTTGGAGAAAGTCACACCCCACCTCATCTATCTCATGGATGAAAAAATCCGTGACATATTCAGGAAAAAAATATCTCGCACAAACAAGTTTTACTTATTTTAGTGTTCTTGTTAGATTCATAGAGACTTTTGTGCTATTTCCACACCATTATAGGAAAATTTGGAAGAAAAGTTTGTCAAGTGAAATTAGAATTGTTGTTTGTATCTACTTGTTTCTTCTTGGAATTGAAAGAAAAATTTGTGCAAGTGCAATTGGAATTGTTGTGTGTATCTTCGTGTGTCTTCTTGGAATTGGAAGACAATTTTTTCCAAGTGCAATTGGAATTGTTGTTTGTATCCTCTTGTGTCTACTTGGAATTGGAAGACAAACTTATCCAAGTGCAATTGTAATTCTTGTTTGTACGCTCTTGTGTCTTCATGGAGTTGGAAGAAAAAATTGTCCAAGTGCAATTGGAATTGTTGTTTGTATCTTCTTGCATCTTCTTGGAACTGGAAGACAAAATTTTCCAAGTGCAATTGGAATTATTAGATGTGTCTTCTTTTGTAATACAAAAAAAAATTATCCACTTGGTTGTGCCTTATTACATAATACAAAGACAAATTTGTGGTGCGTGTTTGGAAGCCAATTTTTATCTCTAAACATGGGGAACCAACGGATTCAAGAAAGAAAGTCCTCAACAAAAAAAAAAAAATTGATCAAAAAGGTATAAGAAGAAAGAGAAAAAACAAAGCTACGTATGTCAAAGAGTAGGCTTTCAGAAGGGGGAAATCCAATTTCTAGTGAAATAGATGTTTCTATTATTTCTCCTCCATCACCAAAAGCAAAGGCAAGATTTCATTAGGGAGGAATCCAAATAACATCTCATCAAGAAAACATTATGTGGATGTCCAGATGATGGTGGATTTTCTTAGAGTTGATTATACAATGGCTGAAATTAGAGAAGCAACCAATGTACAACATTGTGGTGAATAAGATCTTGTGGTGCAATATCTTGTTGGACAGTCAAATGTTCTAGAAAATAGGCAATCCCATGTCCACTCTCCTCCCACTGTCAATCCATAATTTATTGAAGGGGAAATCAATGAAACATTTTTAACTCTAGAACAAGGAGGTTAAGAGTGCTAGCATAGGGGTTCATCGTCCCTACCTAGATTGAGCGTTGTGTAGAAAATAACTAATAAATGCATTCAGGTCGATGAAGGTGGTCTAGGATTGCTTGAAGGTAATTTACCTAACCGTATTATTCATTATCACTCTTATAAAATCATTCAAGAATATTTTGAACCAAAATCTGATGATGCTAAATGTCAATTATTTTTATCTTTGTTAAAATATAGATGTTTGATTGTTGTTAGGAAAATTTTAGGAATTAAAAAAATCAAAAGTGTATAAAAAAGTCATCATATTGTTAGAAACCTAGTAGATTTTTTTCAAAGAATTGGTAAGAAGTATCATTCGAGAGACTGCAATGCAGCCCGACGTGTCTTGTCCTAGTCAAATATTGTTAGCAAGATCACAAGAAAACATTGTTTTCTACAAAAAACCTTTAACCTCTTGAAATGAAATGTCATAAGCCTTAGAAAGTATTCTCATAGATGAGATAGACTCGACACAGGTGACCTAATATATTTGTGGGACTTCAATAGAAGGCTACCTCATTTTGACATGAAGTTAATTGTAGCAATTAAGGGACTAGTTTAGGATTTATGGCATGATAACACAATGCCTTCTTCCATCCAAAAATATGTACTACAATTGATAAGGGGATCTAGGGACCATGAACCCCACATTAAACACTTTATTGACATTACTTAGTAAAAATTGTATGAGAGATTCATAACAGTACATAGTGCACTTAAATTAGGCCAAATATATTTTCATAAATGTAAGCCTTTGTATCTTCGAATAAACACAATTTGTAACATGTGTTGTTGTAGATATCGCATTGAGTATGGTTATTATTATGAAACACACACACACACACACACACACACACACATATATTGTGTTTTTCATAACACCCTTTTGTAGGAATTCTCAGTTATATTTTCACCATCGTCATCTAAAGAATTTATTCAGAACATCTTGTGTACAAGGCTAGAGGGTTTTACATTTATAAAAAAACATGCTTAGATGGGACATGCCCCAGGTGTGGTGGAATGACAATACCGAGCAAGTTCATCCATGTAAGCGATGAGTATGAATTGGGGAGGAAGGAGGTTTGCTTGCGGAGATTTAAATATGTGACATATGATATGGATGGAGGACAGAAAAGAAAAAATATACAATTGGTTACTTCCCAAGTACTATCTTGTGACTTCATGAAGGACTTCGTCGAAAAAACATGACATTATGTTTAGTATGTCCATGTTGGTCAATCATAGGATGAGCATTTTAGAATATGTAGAGATACTTTTCTTATTGGTATTGTGTTATCAGTGGTTGATTTTGCAGATAACTACACACTTCAACCGCAAAATGAGACTCAAAGCCAATATTATCACTTAGAGCAAGTAATCATAATGGTACATATCACATACAGGCATGGACAAGAGAGTAATGAACAAAACAAAGTTATATTGGAAGAGTATCACTTCTACATAAGTGATGATCAATTCCATGATTTATCCTATGTGCAACATTGTTTTTCAGTTCTTCTACAATCACCTTAAGGAGAATAACATACATATGGATCAACATTGGATTTGGTCAGAGGGTTGTGCATGCCAGTTCAAAAATGCTCTTGTATTTCAATGATTGTGAATGTTGCAAAAAAAACTAAAGGTACCACACATTTATGAATATTTCGATTGTAGAAATGGAAAAGTGGAGCATGATGGAGCAAATGCATTCATAAAAAGAGAATTATATAGGAAATAAATGAATTTCACTAATACTTCCCTCATTTGAGATGAAAAATCCATTGTTGAATCTTGTTCTTCAGTAATGGGAGAGGGAACAAGAAACCATGAAGACTAATCAAACAAGAAAGGACATGTATATAGATATTTTTTGGAGGTGATCAATGTAGATCAATCACATTGGTATGAATGCAAAAAAATCCATGGCACTTGTGGATTCTATTCATTTAAATCATCACACAATGCAATAGATGAAATATGGATGAGAAAACTCTCTTGTTTTTGTGTTCCATGTATTATTAATGAATGGGATGATTGTGAATCGATAGACTGAGTTGATAGATGATATCATGTATCACTCCCCATTGGTCAATGTATAACTATGGAATT
This sequence comes from Picea sitchensis, assembly GCA_010110895.2. Lineage (NCBI taxonomy): Eukaryota > Viridiplantae > Streptophyta > Pinopsida > Pinales > Pinaceae > Picea > Picea sitchensis. The sequence goes on along the minus strand of SNQJ01S0002095.1, from coordinate 335,838 downwards.
ATCCTAATTGGAGGAGGACCAATCAAGTATTTCAGTAGATTATGATCATGTCTCATATATCGTACTACCACATTCATTGAATGCAATAGTTACATTTTGAATAACTAGAATTAATATTTTATGCTTTGGTCATTAAGTGGACTCACATTTTCGCACTCCATTTTTTGCAGAGAACATATACCCAATGGTTTCCCCAAGAGATAATGAATGGGGCACTATTTATTAGATGGCATGATGCTTATAGGGAAACAATACCCTCATGCGATCAATAACAGACTCTAAAGGCATTGAATTTCTGATTGGGTCGATGGTTATTAAAGGAGAATATCTGACACAGGATGAAAGAACACAAAATAAAGGTAGTTATGTATTTCAATATTAGAAACCAGGTCAAGTCATATACCACTTTACAAACTTGGTTATTCATAAAAACCTCCAATTATAGACAATGCCAAGAAATAACTCATCAAAGGTACAATACTTCTTTCTTTACTCTAAGAACGAGAAGTTAATGGAAACCATCAATATTAGAAGTGATCTCGATGGTCTACCTGAATGACCATATAGGTATATAAAATGAATTATTTTGGCTTCATTTTTACTGTTGATAAAATATACCTTGCCTTAAAATATATCCATGCCATGCCTTTCTTTCACATGCCTTTCCTTTCCTTTCCATTCATTCATTTCCTTGACATTAATGCATTTATTTTCCTTTCCATTCATGCCTTTCCATGTCTTCACTTTTCATGCTATGCCTTCCCATGCCTATCCTTTACATTCGATGCCATTCCATGCCATGCCTTGCCTTGCCTTGCCTTTCCATGCCTTTCCATATCGTTATTTCACTTTCCTTTTCTTCACTTGCCTTGCCTTCACTTGCCATGCCATGACTTACCATGCCTTTCCTTGCCATGCCATGCCATGCCATGACCTGTCATACCTTTCCTTTCCATTCATTTACTTTCCTTGCCTTACCTTCACTTGCCTTTCCTTGCCTTGCCTTCACTTTCCTTGTCTTTCCTTTCCATTCCATCACTTTCCTTTCCTTTCTTTTCCTTCTCTTTCCATTCCATTCCATTCATTTCCTTTCCTTTACTTTCCTTTCCATGCCTTACCTTGTCATTCCATGCCATGTCTTGCCTTTATTTACCATTACATGCCTTGCCTTTCCTTGCCATGCCATGCCTTGCCTTTCCATGCCATGCCATGTCCTGCCATTCCTTTCCTTTCCATGTCTTGTCATGCCATACCTTGCATTTACATGCCTTGGTTTCACTTTCCTTTCCTTGGCTTCACTTACCTTTGCTTCTCTTACCATGCCATTCCTTCCCATGAATTTCCTTTCCTTGCCTTGCCTTTCCCTACAATGCCATGTCTTGCCTTTCCATCCCTTTCTTTCACTTTCCTTTCCTTCATTTTACATGCCTTCACTTTCCTTTCCTTTCCTCCACTTTTGATGCCTTTCCTTTCCATTCCATGCCATGCCATGCCATGCCTTTCCTTTCCATTCCCTTCCTTTCCTTTCCTTTCCTTCACTTTCATTTCCTTTCCTTGCCTTCACTTTCCTTTCCATTCCATGCATTTATTTTCCCTACCTTGCCATTCCATGTCTTTCCTTTCCTTGCCTTGCATTTCCTTTACTTTCCATTCATTCCTTGCCTTGCCTTTCCTTTCCATTCATTCCTTGCCATTCCTTCCCATTCCTTTCCTTTCTATTCCATGCCTTCCCATACCATGCGTTTCCATGCCATGACTTTCCATTCCTTTCCTTTCCTTGACATTCCATTCCTTTCCTTGACATGACTTTCTTTCACTTTCCTTCCCTTCACTTTCCTTGACTTTCCTTCACTTATCTTTCCTTCACTTGCCATGCTATGAATTTATATTCCTTTCCATGCCATGCCTTTCCTTTCCATCCCATGCCTTCCCATACCATGCCTTTCCATTCCATTCCATGCCTTTCATTTACTTTCCTTTCTATGTCTATCCTAACAAGGTGTTAAATGGTCATACATATGTAATAAGCACTATGAAATACCCTAGTGTCGAAGATACTCCAAAAATGATTTTTCAATGTACATATAGACAACGGAGGGCCCCCCTTGGTTGAAACCCAATGATATGGATACAATGCAACTGACGGTTCACCCATCCGTGTCCCAGTTCTAGTTTTATCGCAAGTTGTAACTCACCTCCTCAAGCCTTTCAGAGACATTTAGAAAATTTGGTATGGGGGCATAAAATCCAAATTGAGCGACATAATGAAATTTTGTAAGATCCCACAAGCATATTTTTCCAAGGCCCATGCAACTACATTACCCAAAAATGCCCGACATAGTGTTCTTGAAAATCGACCTCCTCTTAAAAAAATGCATTATTAATCATTGAAAAAAATCCTAGTGTCGTAGATACTCCAACAAATGTTTTTTTGGTGGAAAGAATGATAGCAGAGGGGGCCCCTTAGATAAAACCCAGTTCTCCAGATCCAATGCAACTAACGGTTCGCCCATCCAATTCTTGGTTTGCGTTTTATCGTGAGTTACAACTCACCTCTTCAAGTTGTTTAGGAACATGTGACAAATTTGGTCTAGGGGCATAAAATCCAAAACGAGCAGCATAACAGAGTTCAATAAGATCCCACAAGTCTATTTTGTATAGGCCCATGTGACTACACTATCGAAAAATTCTCAACACAATGTTATTGAAAATCAACCTCCTCTTCAAAAATTTCACTATGCCTCATTGACCAAAACACTAGTACCGAAGATACTCCAACAAACGATTTTTGGTTGGAAAAAATGATAGACGAGGGCACCCCCTAGATGAAACCCGATGCTCCATATCCAATGTAACTGATGGTTCACCCATCCAAGTCCTGATTTGAGCTTTATCGTGAGTTGCAACTCGCCTCCTCAAGCCATTCAGGGACATGTGGCAAATTTGGTCAGGGGGCATAAAATCCAAACTGAGCGGCATAATAGATTTTTGTAAGCTTCCACAAGCCTATTTGGACAAGGCCCATGAAACTACACTATCCATATATTCCTAACACATTGTTCTTGAAAATTGATCTCCTCTTTAGAAACTCCACTATGCCTCATTGACCAAAAACCTAGTGTGAGAGATATTCCAACAAACGATTTTCTGGTGTACATAATGATAGTGGAGCCCCCCCCCCCCAACTGAAAACTAGTGCTCCAAATAAAATGGAACTAAGGATTCTCCCATCTTATTCCCAATTTGAGTTTTATCGCGAGTTTCAACTTTCCTCTTCAATTTGCTCAGGGACATGTGGCCAACTTGGTCCGGGGACATAAAATCCAAACCGAGAGGCATAACATAGTTTTGTAAGCTCCCGCAAGTCTATTTGGCCTAGGCCCACATGACTAAACTACCCACAAATTCCTGACACAATGTTCTTGAAAATCAACCTTCTCTTCAGAAATTGCACTATGCCTCATTGACCAAGACCCTAGTGTCAAAGATATTCCAATAAACAGTTTTCCAGTAGACAAAATGACATCAGAGGGCCCCCCTAGCTAAAACCCAATTATCTATATCTAATGCATTGATGTTTCACACATCCAAGTACCATTTTGAGTTTTATCATGAGTTGAAACTTGCCTCCTCAAGCCATTCAGGGACATATGGCCAATTTGGTCTAGGGGCATAAAATCCAAACCGAGTGACATAACACAGTTTCATAAGCTCCCGCAACTCTATTTGGCCCAGGCCCATGCGAATACACTACCCAAAAATTCCTAATACGATGTTCTTGAAAATCAACCTCCTCTTTGAAAATTTCACTATGCCTCGTTGAGCAAAACATTGGAATTCTTATGAAATTATTTTTATATAAGATATATGAGATAACAAGTTGTAGAATTACATGCTTAATGAATCCTTTGATTGTAATTTTTACATATTAAACTTGTTCATTTAGTAAGAATTATTTACGTATTCAACTTGGAAATACATGGCATGGCATGGAAATGAATGGAATAGTATGAAAAGGCATGGCATGGAAAGGCATGCAATGGTATGGAAATGAATGACATGGAAATAAATGGAATGGTATGGAAAGGAATGACAAGGAAAAGTCAAGGCATGGAAAGTGAAGGCAAGGAAATACAATGCATACCATACCATACCATTGCCAATGCATACCATACAATGGAAAGGAAATGCATACCATTTCCATTTCCAATGCATACCATACCATACCATACCATACATTTCAAATTCATATCATAAAAGGAAATGGAAAAGAAATTCATACGATACCATACCATAGCATGCAAGTCAATCCATACCATACCATACCATACTGACCCAATGCATATGATACCATTTCCAATGCATACGAATAATGGCCAGGCAATGCATACCATTTCCAATGCATACCATATGATGGCCAAGCAATGCATACCATTGCCAATGTATACCATACCATACCATACCATTTCCAATGCATACCATACAAGGAAATGGCAAGGCAATGCATACCATACCATATCGTGCAAGGAAATGGCAAGGAAATGCACACCATACCATACCATACCATTTCCAATGCATACCATTGTCATTGCCAATGCATAACATTTCCATTATCAATGCATACCATATCATACCATTCCCAATGCATACCATACAAGTCAATGGCAAGGAAATGCATACCATACCATACCATACCATGTAAGGAAATGGAAAGGCAATGCATACCATACTATACCATGCAAGGCAAGGCATGGGGAGGCATGACAATGCATGGCAAGGCAAGACAATTCATACCATACAATACCATATCATGAAAGGCAATGGAAAGACAATGCATACCATACCATACCATACCATACCATACCATGCAAGGAAAGGCAAGGCAATGACATACCATACCATACCATACCATACTATACGATATCATGAAAAGAAAGACAATCCCATGCAAGGCAATGGCAAGGCAATGCATACCATACTATACCATACCATACCATTTCTAATGCATACCATACAAGTCAATGCCATACCATACCATACCATACCATGCAAGGCAATGGCAAGAAAATGCATATCATACCACACCAAACCAGGACAACTCATACCATACCATACCATACCATAAGACCATACCATACCATTTTCATATCCATACCATACCTTACAATGCATACCATATCATACCATACCATGCAAAGCAAGGCAAGGCCATGCAAGGAAAGGAAATGCAAGGCATGACAAGGCATGGTAAGGAAATTCAATGCATACCATACCATACATACAATGAAATCCATAACATACCATACCATACCATACAAGGAAATGAAAAGGAAATGCATACCATACCATACGATACCATGCAAGACAATGACAAGGAAATGCATGCCATATAATGGAAGGCAAAGAAAATCATACCATATCATACCATACCATGCAAGGTGAGGCAAGGAAATGCAAGGCATTGAAAGCATGGAATGGCAGGGCATACCATACCATACCATACCATGCCATACCATGCAAGGTAATGGAAATGAAATCCAAGGCAGGGAAATGAAAGGCATGGCAAGGCATAGCAAGGAAAGGCATACCATACTATACCATGCCATACCATGCAATGCAATGGCAAGTCAAGGCAAGGCAGGGAATACCATACCATACCATACAATAAAAGGAAATGGGAAGGAAAGACATACCATACCATGTAAGGAAATGGAAAGGAAAGGAATACCATACCATACACGACAATGGCAAGGAAATGCATACCATACAAGGCAATGGAAAGGCAATGCATACCATACCATATCATATGATACCATGGAAATGCAAGGCATACCATACCATACCATACCATTCAAGGAAAGGAAATGCATATCATACCATAACATACCATGGAAAGTAAAGGAAAGGCATACCATACCATACCATACCATGGCAGGGAAAGACATACCATACCATACCATGGCCAAGCAAGGAAAGGCATGGCATGACAAGGCAAGTTATGACAATTCCTACATGGCATGGCATGGTAAGGCAAGGCAATGCATGGCATGTCATGTAAATTAAGGAAATGCATGGAAATTCATGGTAAGGAAAGGCATGTCATGACAATGCAAGGAAATTCATGGTATGGAATGGAAAATCATGACAAGGAAAGGCATGCAAAGGAAAGACATAACATGACAAGGAAATGCAATGGGTTGATGTCTTGAATATTGTAGGCATGGAATGGCATGGAATGTCTTGGAATAATTTTATTCATGGCATGGAATGGAAATGACATGGCATGGAAAGGAATGGCAACGGCATGCAAAGTCATGGCAATGGCATGCAAAGGCATGGCAATGGCATGAAAATAATGTCTTGAATATTCTAGGGCTGTAATCTGCCATGAAAATTAAGTCTTGAATATTCTAGGTCTTGATGTCTTGAATATTATAGGGTGGTTATGTGCCATCTTAGGAAGCTACATGACAATGACATGGCTTGGCAAGGCATGAAAATGTCAAGGAATGTAAATGGCATGCCATTGCATGGATTGACAGATATAGAAATGATGTCTTGAATATTCTAGGGATTTATGTCTTGAATATTCTAGGGTTGTTATGTGTCATCTTGCATTTCAGCAAACATTTGTTATCTAAACCCTACTTTAGGCTTGCATTTCCATCCCCTTTTCATTTAAGGATTACTTGTGTTAAGTTTTTTTATATTTATCCTATTGTAAAATAGTTAATATCATTTATTGTCTTGGCAGGGCATGGAAATGTTATGGAATGAAAATGGAAAGTTATATTTATTGTTTTATAGGTTAAAATGGGAAACTACATGACAAGGCATGGGAAACTACATGTCAATCGAATGGGATGGCATGGATTGTCAAGGCATGGTAATGTAATGGCTTTGTAATGACATGGAAATTGAATTTCATCACAATGGCATGCCATGGCATGTCTTGGAAAGGCATATCATTGGCATGGAAATGGCATGATATGGAAAGGCATGGAAATGGAATGGCATGGCATGGATTGGAAATGAATGTAAATGTCATGGAAATGGCATGGCATGGAAAGGTTTGACAATGGTGTGGAAATGGAAATTGTATGCCATGGAATAACTTGGAAAGGAATGACAATGACATGAAAATGGCATTGTATGACAAGGCATGGCATCAACATGTTTGTGGTATTGTGTTTGGGAGGGTCCTTTCTCTCCTTGTGTTCTCTAACCCAAAAATTGGGTAGGAATGTGCAATAAACTCTCATAGATGGTGAAGGGAAAAAAATAATGGTTTAAAGTCTCCCTGGAGGAATTTTGGTAGCATAGAATTACTTTTTATGGTGTGTCATGAAATGTAACCTCAAAACCTTTTTTTGTGGGTGGAAATGATACCCATTCTAAGATCTAGTTTCCATGTGAAATCTCTCGTTCTATTGATCAAAATCAATAAGTTTAGTGGACATCATGAATGACTGAATAAATTTTATTAATAATTGATGGTTTTAACAAAATTTACATATACCCACTACACAATCTAAACAAACATGTGCATTAATGAGTCCTTGACTATCCTTTTTGGCATTTATGACAGGTTACACTAAACCAAATGGTTTTATGTATGTCATGAATATAAAGAGGGGAACAATATGTGTCCAATCGAAAATAACGTTGATATTAAATTGTTAAGTGATTTACAATTATGTAGAATATAAATGAGAACATATGTTTCTATAATAAATTATTGTAATATGCCATTCTTTAGGTCACAATATTTTCAAGTGACCACTATTTGAGAGTGGATTGTCATTGGATTTTGTTGGAGATAATTCAAGAGGTGGTCCATATTGTTGGCTGTGAGTTAGAACATGGATATCCAAAACATTCGTGCAAATAATTCAGAAGGAATGATCTATCGATGATGTAGAGATACATGGTTGATTAGCAAGCGATTCTAGTTGAGAACCATTAATTTATTATGGATTTATCACTTAAAAATATTTTCCACCATAATCTATTCCTTAATCCATAATGTAAGTATTTATAATCACTTTCTAAATGAATCATGGGATTACTAGAAATAATATTCATACACTTTTGAATTCAAACAATTTGAAATTCATATATTCATCAACATCAAATGTAGAAACAATGAGATTCATAAAAAATGTTCCATGAAATGTGTGTGTGTGTGTGTGTGTGTGTGTGTATACCCAACATCATCTAAATTGTACATTTTTTACATAATGACAACTCGTTCTTATTATACAAAGTGACAACAAGTTCTCTCACATAAAGAAAACATATATATCATGGCCTAGATACAAAATGGAAGTAGTTGGTCAATCATTGACCATTGCCACATTTTCCACCCTCAAGAGAATATTGGAAATATATCTTTCTTCTCTTGCTCGAGGATGCACCTTGAGAGGTTCTAGGCCTATGAGTGCTCCAATTCTCTCGAGAGTGCACAAAGAATAAACAATGATATAATTTTTTTTCATCAATGAATTAATAGACATACAAAATGACACTTTGTAATATAACCTAAGACAACTCACTGCATATGAAAATGTCAATCATGAGGGTGTTACCCTCCTCCATGACCCCAATCTCTCTGCAATGCCACCTTGCATCAGTTACAAGGATAAAGTCAAGAAAATTAAATGACTATGCATAAAAACAAAATCATGAAACACAAAAAATTATCTTCAACGCATTATCTCACCGTGAATATCTCAGTCGTCAATGGAGATTCATTGGCAGATGGAGTACTAGGTTGTACAAACTACTCTGAGACAACTTATATTGTGGTAGCCTCTATCAATGGGGCGGAAAGTGGTGTTGGGGGTGGGTGGTAGATAGGTGGGTTGTGATGGACCCTCGTAGGATGTACAAGTGATTCAAGCACCCTAGGCCTAGAGAAAGGTAATCTAGAATCAACTACCAGGTGCCCAGGGGGTGAAATACCACTATACCTAGAAAATAGATTGATGAATTGCATACATAGGAATACAATTGAACTATTAGTACCAAATAATAAAATTCAAAAACATAAGCATAGACAATTTGACAATTATATGATATTTAAATTTACACATGATACATGTGACACTGGTAACTTTTCCATCCTAGATGGACAATCCCCAATATCTCCTAGTGCCAAATCCTGTAGAAACATGAGAACATATAAAAAAATGAGGATTTCATAAAATAAATAAATGACTATGTTGAATCTATCAAATGTGATACACACATGTGTGTACGTTGCACACAATGAACATGTTTCTTCTAATGCTGCATCAATGGTGGGGTTAGGAACTAATGCATCCATAGGCATAAACGGTCTGCTGCTGGGATGAAACAACTACAAAACAACATACCATCAAATATCTATGTAAATACATGAAATAAAAATTAAATGTTTAATGATGAAGAAAATAGAGATGGTTAAGATACTAACCTCCTCCATGAAGATATGTTGTCCAATGGGATCTATAGGCCCATAACATGTCTACCTGCAACTTGAGCATCTATGAGGTTCACATGGATGGTTGCTATGTCCATATTACCTCTCCTCACTATACTCTCTTATGCATGTTGAGACTCCAACTCCTCTATCAATGTCACTAACGGGCACCTGCTTCCGATATAATGCAAAAAATATACTATGCGGCACTAGGATATGAGTCAATGATGAGATAGCTAGATGTACATGTTGCAAGTTCTTTGCAACAGGAGGATGTTGGGTAGGGTGACCAAGCCTTCACTTAGGGGGATGGGGACCTAACACGGGGTCACTCATGTCATGCTCTCGGTCCTGTGAAGACCCTCGACCATGGAAGTCACCAATGTCAAAGTAGTTGACATACTTACCCATAATAAACTCAACCCATAATTTCCTCAGAAAATATAAGGGATTCTTCGTGTTATTGCAGGGAGGTTTATCAAAAACCATGTACCACCTATCCATCCTGTTTTGATTAATCTGGAGATGGATGCACCTGTCAATGGAGACGTGTTTCCTGGTCAATGTTATATCTTGTTCATTTTTAGGATCCCTAAAAATAGACAATATTTTTTTTTTTTAAATGCCCATTTCTTTTACTTGGCCTTTGCCCAAAAACGTGCTATAGTACTTGTAAATTATTTCCCTATAATAAGAAATAGAGGTAAATTTCCCTTGGGAACTCGTAATGGACTCCACAATGATGTCCAAAGAAGTGTCCAAGGAGACACTGCTAGGCTCTCTAGTCTCCCTTAATTGTTCCTCAAGGGTTCGTAATATAACCAACCCCTCATCAATTTCAATGTTTTCATTGTATGGTGGTGGTGGGTTGGGGTTTTGATCTTGTTGGTTTTATTTTAAGAGTTTTAAATTTTCTTGGAGTTCCATTGTATTATATATGCTGCAATTTAAAATCCATTGCATGTAAATTAGATTCATTTTTTATTTAAAATATAGAATTACAATTTTTTTTTTAATTTAGATTATTGGGAGAAAAATACTAAATTGGAATGACTAAATTAGATCAAAATTAAGAAAAATGTAACATACCTAGACACAATGGCAAGATCCTCCCTTTATTCCTCCTCTCTAGCTCCACTATATTTTCCCAATGAGAAAAACGTGAGTGTGATTTGTGCACAATGGGAAAAAATCTTGCTCAGGTCGTTTAAATAATTTTATCAGTAAGAACATGCACGTGTTCTTAGGAATTTTCACACATTCTTAAGAATGCATACAGGTTCTTAAGAAAACACATGTGTTTATGCCACTAAACCTACGTGGAAATCCACGTGGAGGTTCAACCACATCCAAACCTATAGTGATAGGAACACGTGCATGTTCATAAGAACATGCATGCGTTCCTTCGATTACACATTCTTACTCATTCCCTTGCAACTTTTTTTGCCACAAAACTCTTGCACTCACCCTTACCTTTAATTGTTAGCATATTTATATTTTTTATTGATACATTACATGTGTGTGTGTGTGTGTGTCAAATACTCATTTTACTAATTCACATATGATAACAAATGCATTATATATATTTTATTATATCTTCATAATGTGGAATAATTATGAAACCAAAAAACAATCAATACATACTAAATCAATAAAAATAAGAATATCAATTAATTTTCATTAAATATCTCATCATCCTAAGCTTAATTTTTCCTCGAATTTAACTATATCTTCTAAATGCTTGGATGATCTACCGAATATTCCATCATTCATAGACCCTTTTTGTCCCTCTCATGGTGCCTAAATTATATTATTTGAAATTCCTAGTGATTCCCCTCTCGGAATTTGAATGTTCTATCAAATCTCTCATCACGCATAGCCCCTAGTTTCTCTCTTATAAAATCAATCTATCAGGAAGCGATGGTCTAGAAATAATGGATTACCCCACTTATCCCAAGAATCACAACAATACTAGAACACATAAATATTTGTATGCATTCATCGACATAGGTCCATGATCTTGATCAACAATGGGAGTAAGTTTTCATATTATTTATGGTGCCGTGTTTGAAAACTAGGGAATTTCCACATAGGTCAAACACCTTAAGAAGCCCCTCACACAACTAGATAAAACATTAGTACAATAGTGTATTATATGTTTACAATCCTTAAAAAGGGAAACAATCAACCAACCTAACCAATGTGGCCATTTGGGGGAATATATTGATGCAAAAGAAATAATTTGACAAATTAGTTTCTCATAATCAATCATCCAAAAATGAACATCAATGATATTTAAATAGAGATCATGAAACAATAAGCTATTAAGCCATTGATCAATATAGTCATTAATATTTACGAAAATATTTAGTGTCAAATAACTTTATGTTTGGAACATACTCTGACCATTGGATTATATAATTACGAATTCATACTAACGCATATTGAGGAAACACAGTAAAGAAACACTATTTTCCTAAAGACACATTATACCAAGTGAATCTTAACTAACTCTTAATTGTATAAATATATTAATATATCTTTATTTTCATGGGAATCAAACAACAATCCATTTTTCATAGCTAGTGTGTGGCACGCTAGAATAATCCAATGCTATATACAAAATAATAACAAAACATCATTTTAACCAGAGTAACCATGGAATTTCAAGTTTAATTCCTTGATGCTTCTTTGTCATGTGAGTGAAGAACCAATCCATCTTCCCTTGCCCATGTGTGTTCATGATGGATTCAATCCATCTTTCGTGGTATGTGTGTGGTCATGATGGATTACAATATGTTTCATCAAAATATTTAATAAAAGTCATTTAAAATAATTTTTCTAATGACAAGGCACCTATGGACTTATTTAGATAAATGCGAGATAGTTGTGTAATGCAATACAAGCTATTAAAATGTTTAGAAAATCTTACTGCTAAAGTAGCAACTGATTAAATGTACTTATGCTTCAACTGAAAGAGGGTTTATCATTAATAGGACATATCATTTGCAATAGTATCATAAACTAATATTCTTGTTTATGTGTTCTTATTATGTGTTCTTAAACATGTAGAAAAAATTGAAGGAATGCACTATACATATTAATTTAAATCACATACTTATAATATAATCAAAGAGATAAGTAATATATTCAATAAAGCGATAATCAAAATATTTTGCAATGGGGTGGGGTTTCAACTATAGTGATTCTCATTTCAATCACATACTTATAATATAATCCAAGAGATATGTAATAAATTCAATAAAGAGATAGTCAAAATAATTTGCAATGGGGTGGGGTATCAACTATAGTGATTCTCTTAATGGACAATTTAACCAGGGAAATGAAATAATTAACCACAAATATAGTAATATTGTGAAGTGAAATTAAAGTCTTACTAATTGTTAACAAAACAACTAAGGATTCGATATAATGAATCAACGCTTCCTCCCCTTTCTACTACAAAATATAAAAAGTATTTCACACCTTCCAAAAACATTAACCCCATTGTTATAGTGTAAGTTGTTTTTTTTAATTTTCTTCTTTATTTATTAAGATATTTAATAAATTTATAAATATATAAAAAATATGTTTTTCTTTGTTATTCATAAAATTTAAAAAATGATATTCTACAAATATAAATATATAATAAATATTTTTTTTTTTTTTTTTTTATATAAATATATAATAAATATTCCATTTATAAATTTAATTCTATTTATTAGTTATTTAGGTTCTTTTTACATGTGTTGCAATAAATACATATCTTCTTTAAATAAATACATGTCTTCACTTTAAAGAGATGTAATAAATACACATCTTTACTTTTATTTTTTATCTCCCTCCCTATATCCATTTTTCTCTCATCGATTCCCTCCCTCCCTTCCTTCTCACCCCTCTCCTCTTTTTATCCACTTACCACTCCCTCTTCATCCTTCACTCTTTCTATTGTCTCTATACTCCCCCTCGCTTCTATCCCACCTTCCTTCCATCTCTCTTTTCCGATTGTCACTCTTCTTCTCTCTCTTCCTCTCTCTCTCCCCCAATTTTTTTTTTTTTTTTTTTTTTTTTTTCTCTTTCTCTTTCTTTCCTTCCATATCTCTCTCCCTTCTTTAACCTCCCTCTATACCCAAATGTTCATTCCCTCTCTTCTCTCCTCCATAGTTCTTCCCTCCTCTCCCCTGGTCTACCAACACCCCATATCTCCATATATCTCTCTTATATCCCTTGTTGTCTCTCTCTCTCACACACACACACACACCTCTTCCTTCCCTCCTCTCTACTCCTCCTTCTTCCTTCCTCCCTCCCTCCTCATTCTCTCTCATCTTACCCCTTCTCTCTCCCTACCTTATCTCTATATCTCTCTCTCTCAATTATATCAATCTCTCTCTATCAAGAGAGGGGGGAGATATAGAACAAGAAAGAGAGGGTCAGGAAAGACAGAGCAATAGGAGAGAGAGAGAGAGCTGTGGGAGGGAAGGAGGGAGATAGTAAGAGAGGGACAAAGGATGAGGAGAGAGAGATGGGGTGATAGTGAATGAGGGAGGGAGGTAGGAGAAAGAGAGGAAGGAGAGGGAGGAAATGTGGAGAGAGAGAGAGAGAGAGAAGCAAGGCAGAGATATAAGGCTAGAGGTTGAGAGGAGAGGGAGAGAGAGGTAGATAGGGATAGGGAAAGAGGGAGAGAGGGACATAATTCTAGGGGAGAGAAAAGTGAGTGAGAGTGAGGAACAGAGAGAGAGGTGGGAGATAATGGGGGAGAGAAATATGGGCATAGAAGGAGGAAGGGAGACAAGCAGTAGAGGGGAGAGGGAGACACAGTATAGGAGAGATAGTGGAGGGGAGACAAGAGAGAGAGAGACAAGGGAGAAAATAGATGAGGAGAGAGAGGAGAAGAGTTGTAGAGGGGAGAGGGAGAGAAAGGAGAGAGAGTGGGAGGAGAAATGAATGAGAGAGAGAGGAGGAGGGTGGGAGAAAAGGGTAGAGAGAGAGAGAGTGGTGGAGAGAAAAGGGTAGAGAGAGAGAGAGTGGTAGAGAAGGGTAGATAAAGGGAAGGAGATAATTAGAGAAAGGGAGAGGTATAGAGAGAAAGAGACAAAGAGACGAGAGAAAAGTGAGGGAAGAGATATGGATAGGGAGAGAGAGGCAAGGAGAGAGAGGAGCAAGTGGCAGAGAGAGGGATGAGGAAACAAAGAAGGGAGGAATGGAGAAGCTAGGAAAGAGAGTGTGGAAATGGGGTGAGGGAGGGAGGAGAAGGATGCAAAGAGAGGGTGTGAGAGGGGGGGGGATAGTGGGGTAAGAGATAGAGAGAAATAGGGGGAGAGAAGGAAGGAGGGGAAAGAGGGGAATAGAAAGAGAGAGAGAAGAAGGGGAGAGGAAAGTGGAGGTGGGAAGATAGAGAGGGAGGCACAAGGAGAGAGAGATAGGGGAGTAAAATGGATTTAAGGAGAGAGGAGGAGGGGAGAGAGAGAGGGGAGAGGGACTAAATGCAGAGATAACATGAGAGATGGGGTAGATAGCGATAGGGGTAATGATGGGGAGAGAGAGAGAGGTGGGGGAAGTGGGAAATATGGGAGAGAGGAAGAGGGGAAGAGAGAGAGGAAGGAGAGGGGAGAGAGAGAGAAAGGGATAGGAGAGAGGTCGAAGAGAGAGAGGGAAGATAGAGGAGGAAGGAGAGAGGTGCTGCAGCAGAGACATTTTGTTAACATGAATGTGTGCACATGTTCCTATTCCTAATAATGTGTGTGTGTTCATGTTCCTAATAAAACACACATTCTTTAGGAACAGTGATGCACCAAGGAATGCGTGCACATTCCTAAAGCACACATTTTATTTGAATTTTTAAATTTTAGGTTCGGGGTTACAAACCTAGTATTTCGATCTGCAAAACACATAAAATTTCATTTTGTGAATACCTTTATATCTCTATTTTTAATGTGTTATTCTTTTCATAGGATATAAAATCTTTATGAAACTATTGACATAGATAGAGTCACTTATGCAGATCATTATATATATATATATATATATATATATATATATATATATATATATATATATATACATACATACATATATATATATATATATACATATATATATTAAAATTAATAATGTTTATAATTTTTAATGTATTTTCATCTTGATATGTATAAAAATCCTATAATGCATTCCTCTTTTATTTCTGCTATAATTTTTTTTCAGCTTAACTATTTCTAAAATAATTTATATGTCACACTGGAAGAGACCGACATCTATGATCTGGTAAAAAAAGAAAAGGATCATGTTAAGACCTTCATATCATGCATGAATCACAAAAAATGGGTGAAATTGTGAAAAATTGGGAAAAATCCCACTTTATATAGTGGAATTCATAGGGAATTTGATGTGAAGGAGTTGAATTTCAAGAGAAGAGATCAAATTAGTATGTACAGGGAAAAATTGGCATTTATATGGTGGATTTGGCTGTATTAATCTTAGTTTCATAGATTCAATGGAGGCCACAAAAATAATTATGCATTTAAACATTTTTGAAAATTCAAAATTTTGGCAAAATTAAAAAAAAATGGGTATTTTCCCGTACAATGGCATTAGCATGATGTGGTAGACACATGTAAAATGATTTGGTAGAATGGTGACATGTATTACCACTATGGCAGGGCCATGGTGGTAACAAGTGACATGTGGCAGGTGATGTGGAGTCACGGTGGTGGGCGCATGCCTTCCCTACAGAACCATGAATC
This sequence comes from Picea sitchensis, assembly GCA_010110895.2. Taxonomy (NCBI): domain Eukaryota; kingdom Viridiplantae; phylum Streptophyta; class Pinopsida; order Pinales; family Pinaceae; genus Picea; species Picea sitchensis. Next base: position 319,635 of record SNQJ01S0002095.1, on the reverse strand, counting down.
AAACCTGGTTCTTCTATAAAATAACAGAGGGGGTCAATAATGCACCATAGGCTTCCACGTCGTTGGGCAGGAAATGGGAGGTTTCAATTGTGCCTCCCCCCCCTTTATTAACAATCAATGGGTTTGGGGGGGGGGTGCAATACAATGGTGATCGTTGATCTCGATTGCAATTGTTGATCGACATCTATTGTTGGATCAAAAGAGTGAGGAACTATATGTACCAAGGAGAATAGGTGCAGGATGGGGCTCAGAAATAAAATATGTGTGCGACAGTAGTGGTATGGAAATAATAGAGAGAGAAGGAAGAATAAGATGGAGGATGCTAGAGGAAGGACAAGTAGGCACAAAGGGATGACATGGCACTACCTTGTGGTGCCAGGTGGACTCATAATTCCACATCAACATCTCAATGAGCATAAGTTGGCTAAAATTTACCCAAATTAATGAAAATTACCAGAAAAGTTTGGTGTTTGTCGGGTGATTAACTTGCAAGCCATTTTTGGAAGCCTAAACAACATTTTTTGAAATTCAAAATTGTATGAAATTGAATGTTCATCGAGTACATGTATTTTTTTCATCTAAAATGATAAAGCACAAAGATATATTTTTAACAAGGTAAATTGTTCATCAAAAAGAGCATAAATGAGGGAGTTATAGGCCAAATAATGTATGGTAATTTTGAGTACCATTTCACTCTGAGGGCCATAAATTCCTACTATAGTATAGGATTGGGGAACAAGTGTAGTCTACATAAATCTATTGAGCCATAAAATACATCCATGGATTTAAATTAAGATTCTAGGTAGAAAGTGCACATAAGAAGGAAGAAATCACCTATAGCATTCATGGATGAAAAGATAAATTGGCCTAAAACTTTAGAAGGTTGTAATTGGTAGCCTAGATATTAAAGGAGGGTGAAACCTGGTCAAATTGTTAATATTATTCTCGTGAATGAACCCATTTGGTCGTTGATGTAGGAGATGAATGGACATGGTCAAGGTTTCACCTGGTTGAAGGGTTCACATAAAGAGAAAATAGGTAATTATTAGATGGTCATAACATTTTTCTCGAGACTCATAATTGAGCAAGAAAGTAGTCATTGGAAAGGTGCTAGAGAAAGGAGTCTACATATTCACCGAGAACTATGAACTAAATATAAAAATTCATGGGAAACTATAAAGAATATTTCTGGTGACCTTAAAAGAAAAAAGTGTGCATATGTTCCATAGTTTCATATTATGGATTTGATCTGACAAATGTTGTTGTATGCATGTCTTTATATGTCATGGTCACAATAAAATGGATAAAACTCTATATATGTTTGTGGATAGGAGGAAGCATGGTAGATACAATTCTCCAACATGTGCATTTGATTGTTTAAGGAAGTGGCCAACTGAAGACATCTAGACTTGGTGAGTGTTGTAATCTAGGAAATTGAGGCAATCATTCAAGAGAGAGACTACATTGGAACACACATCAATACACACAAATCCAAAGAAAGGAGGAGATAAATGTGGGGAAGAAATTCCATTCGAAGTTTGTATTCCATATTTAAGGTTATTTGTACAATAGGTAAATGGTTGGAGCAGTTTCACCCACTCCAACTAAGCCTTTATTTAGTTACATTTACCACTAGTTACAAACATTTACTTATCTTTATCCACTTATTACATATAGTCTTGATTTATTACATATTATAATGTAGTCTAATGTCTAATAACATATATGTGATGACTATTAGGGCCCAAGAGGTCCCTTAAACATCTTCCCCACACCCAATTCCTTGCTCGTCTCGAGAAAGTGTGCAGATAACTCACCTGCTACTCTTCAACCTTCGCCTTCAATTTGGTAAATGTTTGTGTAGTCAGTGAGTCTCATAGAACTTTTCTCCCACCAAAAAATGGTCTTTGTTGACCTTAAGGGACTAGAGAGTCCCCAACACAACCATCTCAACCTCCCATGGGGCTAGGTGGGAAGAGACCAGAATATCACCCTAGGCTTAGAGCCCCAACAAGAAAACACATTGCACTCGAGGACAAATCTCCTCTAAACTAAATTCCAAGCATCAATCCATTTTTCTTGTATTTTTCTTTTTAAAAATATTTTATTTTTATGTAATTTATAATTTTTATTCTCTTGTGTGTGAGTTTATAAATTTGAAATAACAAGATAAATCTTAAAAGAATTTAAACACTAAAGAAAATCCATACAAGGAAGATTAAAATTTGATAAAGTTTTTGTGTTTATTTTAGTAAGAAAGTAACTAAAGAAAAACTAACGAAAAGTTAAAGAGAGCTAGGGCTAAAGGGGTTACTTAAAAGAAAAGTTCACTAATTAAGAAAATAATTTAATGACTACCAAAATAAACTATTAAATCTTGTAATGATTTGATATTTTTAATTTTCTTTAAGTTAAAATACGATAAAGAACCAAAATACTAAAAAATTAAAATAAATGAAGAAGATAAACAAAAGTTTGTATCTATATATGAAAATGAAAGAAGTTTATATACACCATGTTACAATATAAATAATTCACTAGTTCATTCTACTTTATTTTCTTTTTAGAATTTTAAATGTTGGAAGATGAAGAAAGAGAAGGTTTTAAAAAGAAGACAAATAAAGAGACAATTTTAGAGCGTGAACAGATTTGATCTTTAATTTAAAATGTTCCCATACAATTCTTGGAGTTTCGGAATCTACAAGTAGCTTTTAGCCATTCTAGAACAAAGTTATAATAGAAATACCAAGAGTGGAAGAAGAAATAAAGCTGAGCCAAAATGGAATGGAGGAATGGTGGTGATAACACAAGGTGAGGACCTACATATCAGAAACTGATTAGCGCTGAAATAAAAGCAGGGTTAAATACAACAAACTGATAGGAAAACTATTCACCTTGTAAGAACCAACAAAATTCATCATTGTCTCATTCGCTGCTTCACAAGACTCTATGCTGCCAACAATTTGGTCAATCCCTGTTGAAAGTAGATGATGAATGATAATTTAAAAGAAGAAAAACTTCACTCCACTCCAATCATACCTCTCAATTTTTTTATTCCTGTGGTTGGTTGTGTCTTGTTTATCTTATAATCTTTGATGTACAATTTGAGTGATTAGGTCCGTTTTGGTTCAACGAACTAAAGCCTAAACGACCAGAACTGATTTTATTTTAAGTATTTAAAATATATTTCATGGAAATCTTTTAATATGCACTTGCCAGCAATTTAAGTATTTAAAATAAATTTCATGAAAATCTTTTAATATGTACTTGCCATCAATTTAAGTATTTAAAATAAATTTCATGGAAATCTTTTAATATGCACTTGCCAGCAATAAGAAAGTTCATTTTGATCCCCGACTCTATCTCTATCTCTGTCCCTGTCTCGCCGAAATATTGCTCAAAATGAGATAAGCTCCGCCAAATGTACTTCCCTTGAGGTCATAGAAGTAGGTCAAATGCAAACCCTACAAATAGTTGGATAGGATGCAAAATCAAGCTAAAACCCAAGTGGCCTTTCATAATATCTCCATAATCATACTCGTCGTTCATCTCTGTACTCTATCTATTAATCAGATCCTATTTAAAGTTCAGGATTACAGATCAGATTCATTTTCGGAAAGCGTAAATGGAACGCAAATATCTGACGGAAAAATCCATGGTTGTCTAGATTGAAGCACTGGGGTTATGGTATAGCGGGAAGACGTAAAAAGGTAGCCGAGGCATGTGTTGCGGGAAGATTGCTTTGTATCCACGAGTTTGTGTTTGTTTTCCTCTGTCCCTGCCCTCGCCTTCTCTAACAGCTTGATTAGCATAAAACGACCATTTATTCCCTCATATCATTATCCGTAGTTACCATTGCACAATTATAGGGTGTCTATTGTGACAACCATGTCGGCTTTCTATTCTCAATGACCGTGCTATTTCATGATTTAAAAATTTCCTTTCCTCTGCCTGCGAACTTTGACCCGCTCGTTTATTAATTTTTTTTTCCTTCTGATGACATTTCCACTACTTGAAACATTGCAGATTTAGGTTTGCATTGGCCAATTCATATCTCATCCTCTAAATAAGACGTTCTATAGTGTACTGAACCTCAGACAGTCATTCAGATTTAATGCACACTTTCATAAAGCGTAAAGAATCTCTTGACATCTTCCTTTGTAAGCTTTCAACCACAACGATCTCTTCTTGAAGTAAAATCATTGAACTGAGATTTATTTACTGGATGAATGAGTCCATTAGTTTCATATTGTCCCCAAACTGAACGCACGACGGATACTATGTCTATCTTTTAATTGGTTACAATCAGAAATCATACTCATTATTGCTTTTACCATCCTGTCCTTCTTTACATGAGTTTGAGATTGGAGAATTCAAGGAGTCTGGTCGTACGTTTTGAGGATCTTGAAATCTTACCTTAAATTCAGCGAGCAACTGAAATAAATTCTGAGGGTTGTCATTCAACCTGGTCTTGCTATACAAGTCATATGTGTTAAGAGATCTTGCAGCCAAAGCTCCAATTATAAACAAATAATCTGTAACGCGGGAGGAGCGCTCTGCAGCTCGAGAGATTATATCCATTTTCCAAGAAGGTGTCCCAGCCTTTACGTTTTTGTTAGAGTACTTCAAATAATATCCCAAACTTCAATCTGGTTACCTCGTAAAAGGAACAACATTGGTGCTCATATCAATGCCCTTAAGGGAATGACAAATCGGTAGAGTTTGGCCAAACTGTGTCTTTTCTTTCGCTTTATCACATAGAGAAAACCACAACCTTAATTATTCTTTTTCATACGTTTTAGTATCTCCACAACGATACCTCCACATTTCAAATTGAACGGAATAATCGTTTAAAATTCATGTGAAGCTTTTAATACCCAAGAAAGAATAGTTTCCGTTTGTCTCCACCACCCGAATATGGCCTTCATAAATGGCTTGTCATATAATAGTTTCAAAGGCATCAAACAGGTTAACCCAAAATAAAGTCAAAGTTAAATTTTGGTTTTGGGTAATCATGAGGAAACGTATATGGAAAATATATTAAGCTCTAGTAATATTCTTCCTTTTTCTTTTTGCCTGCCGATAGGCGTCCCCCCTATCACAATCGATGGGTTAATTAGTCTTTTAATCAACAATTCTAATCTTATGGCTTACAACTTCGTCGTTCACTCAAATAAATGAATAGGATTTAATGTTCTTCACATTTACTTAATCTTGATTAAAAAATTACTACCCTATCCATTGATTGCCACGCTTAATAATTAATTTGTATAATCAACCTCATTACCACGTTCCAGTAATTAGAGAAAGATGGCAGGTCGCTTGCTGTACCCACGACTCCGCGCGCCAGTCCACTGCAGCAGTTGTAACGATTTTCTTATATGCGATGTGCGATATGAAACGTTTTGGTTTTT
>SNQJ01S0002095.1:288012-300803 GCA_010110895.2 Picea sitchensis | reverse complement strand
TGGCGCACTGGAATGTTTGTTAACCGCCTCTATAAAGATCTAAATCTCTCTAAATTGAGAAACAAATACTATATTCTATACCAATACCGTTACTCTTTACCAATCTATTTCTATTAGTAGTTAAATATGGAATGTAATAATCTCATATATATAGATATTTCTAATTAGGGAATAGAATCAATATATAGATTTCTATCTATCTTAGTAACGGAAGTTAAGTCGTGTGAGTGTAGTGCAACGCCCTGAAACCCGAGATACTCCCTGGTATGACGTGTTCCCACCGGGCCTGGACCCCACACAAGAGGAGAGATGGTCACCAATAGATAGATAGGAGTTCCAGCAGACACGTGATGTTCAATCCATGAAAGAAAGACGTTCAGTGAAGAAGTACATATATGGATGGAGACAAATTCAAGGCTAGCACTTTCGGCTTTCTCTCTCGGGTATGTCTATCTATGACTGGCTATGATCGAAAATGTAAGATTGGTGTATGAACCTTCATCTTGTGAATCTACGTATGTAAAGCATTTTCATTATTCCCTCCATCTATCCCAGGTAGGGAACATTCCCACCCAAGGTTCCATATAGGTCGAGGTAGAGGGTCAAGATCGAGGGCTGTGTATCCGTACAGTTTCGGTAGGAACACGTCATGCTGCATGGGTGTATCAGCAGTTGTAAGGGTAATTGGTGACCTCACAAACACTATTGGGTATGAACTGAGGTATGGATTGAATGTATATAGATTGAACGCTGAACTGAACGTCTGTATGGAAACGTCTATATGGAATGTATTGAACAGAAGGGTATGCTTGACCTCCTATGCAGGAACATTTCTCTTTTGTGTGGGGTCCTTCACTCTGCTCCGGTGGGAACACGTCATGCATGGTTCAGTGTTTGGATAATCGGTGCACTTCCTTCCTCGCTGTTCCTATGCCTCATGGCTTAGTTTTAATAAATAAAAAGTAAAGCAATGATATAAAGTTCATATTATAAACCATCATATTAGTTATTCACATTTACATAACCCTCTTTTCCAAAATATACTTTACATCTCTCTAATATTTAATTATGACATAAAGGTAACACCAAGTTACTTTTTTGGATATGAGTTTAATATTATTTCAGGCAAAAAGAAAAAGGAAGAATATTACTAGAGCTTAATATATTTTCCATATACGTTTCCTCATGATTACCCAAAACCAAATTTTAACTTTGACTTTATTTTGGGTTAACCTGTTTGATGCCTTTGAAACTATTATATGCCAAGCCATTTATGAAGGCCATATTCGGGTGGTGGAGACAAACGGAAACTATTCTTTCTTGGGTGTTAAAAGCTTCACATGAATTTTAAACGATTATTCCGTTCAATTTGAAATGTGGAGGTATCGTTGTGGAGATACTAAAACGTATGAAGAAGAATAATTAAGGTTGTGGTTTTCTCTATGTGATAAAGCGAAAGAAAAGACACAGTTTGGCCAAACTCTAACGATTTGTCATTCCCTTAAGGGCATTGATATGAGCACCAATGTTGTTCCTTTTACGAGGTAACCAGATTGAAGTTTGGGATATTATTTGAAGTACTCTAACAAGAACGTAAAGGCTGGGACACCTTCTTGGAAAATGGATATAATCTCTGGAGCTGCAGAGCGCTCCTCCCGCGTTACAAATTATTTGTTTGTGAGTGGAGCTTTGGCTGCAAGATCTCTTAACACATATGACTTGTATAGCAAGAGCAGGTTGAATGACAACCGTCAGAATTTATTTCAGTTGCTCGCTGAATTTAAGGTTAGATTTCAAGATCCTCAAAACGTACGACCAGACTCCTTGAATTCTCCAATCTCAAACTCATGTAAAGAAGGAAAGGATGGTAAAAGCAATAATGAGTATGATTTTACAATATGAAACTAATGGACTCATTCATCCGGTAAATAAATCTCAGTTCAATGATTTTACTTCAAGAAGAAATCGTTGTGGTTGAAAGCTTACAAAGGAAGATGTCAAGAGATTCTTTACGCTTTATGAAAGTGTGCATTAAATCTGAATGACTGTCTGAGGTTCAGTACACTATAGAACGTCTTATTTAGAGGATGAGATATGAATTGGCCAATGCAAACCTAAATCTGCAATGTTTCAAGTAGTGGAAATGTCATCAAAAGGAAAAAAAAATAATAAATGAACGGGTCAAAGTTCGCAGGCAGAGGAAAGGAAATTTTTGAATCATGAAATAGGACGGCCATTGAGAATAGAAAGCAGACATGGTTGTCACAATAGACACCCTATAATTGTGCAATAAATGGTCGTTTTATGCTAATCGAGCTGTTAGAGAAGGCGAGGGCAGGGACACAGAAAAACAAGCACAAACTCGTGGATACAAAGCAATCTTCCCGCAACACATGCCTCGGCTACGTCTTCTCGCTATACCATAACCCCAGTGCTTCAAGCTAGACAACCATGGATTTTTCCGTCAGAAATTTGCGTTCCATTTACGCTTTGCGGAAATGAATCTGATCTGTAATCCTGAAATTTAAATCGTATCTGGTTAATAGATAGAGTGCAGAGATGAACGACGAGTATGATTATGGAGATATTATGAAAGGCCACTTGGGTTTTACCTTTATTTTGCATCCTATCCAACTATTTGTAGGGTTTGCAATTGACCTACTTCTATGACCTCAAGGGAAGTACATTTGGCGGAGCTTATCTCATTTTGAGCAATGTTTCGGCGAGACAGGGACAGAGATAGAGATAGAGTCGGGGATCAAAATGGACTTTCTCATTGCTGGCAAGTGCATATTAAAAGATTTAAAGAAGACATGTATTTATTGCAACACATGTAAAAAGAACCTAAATAACTAATAAATACAAATCAAATTTATAAATAGAATATTTATTATATATTTATATTTATAGATATAGAATATCATTTTTTAAATATTATGAATAACAAAGAAAAACATATTTTTTATATATTTGTAAATTTATTAAATATCTTTTTAAATAAAGAAGAAAATTTAAAAAAACAACTTCACTGTAACAATACGGTTAATGTTTTTGGAAGGTGTGAAATACTTTTTAGATTGTGTAGTAGAAAGGGGAGGAAGGGTTGATTCATTGTATCGAATCCTTAGTTGTTTTGTTAACAATTAGTAAGACTTTAATTTCACTTCACAATATTATTATATTTTGTGGTTAATTATTTCATTTCCCTCGTTAAATTGTCCATTAAGAGAATCACTATAGTTGATACCCCATTGCAAACTATTTTAACTATCGCTTTATAGAATTTATTACTTATCTCTTTGATTATATTATGTATCCATTAAGAGAATCATATGGTTGATACCCCATTGCAAACTATTTTGACTATCGCTTTATTGAATTTACTACTTATCTCTTTGATTATATTATAAGTATGTGATTGAAATTAGTATGTATAATGCATTCTTTTAATTTTTTCTACATGTTTAAGATCACATAAAGAAAAATATTACTTTTTGATACTATTGCAAATGATATGTATTATTAATGATAAACCCTCTTTCAGTTGAAGCATAAATACATTTAATCAAGTTCTACTTTAGCAGTAAGATTTTCTAAACATTTGAATAGCTTGTATTGCATTACACAACTATCTCGCATTTATCTAAATAAGTCCATAGGTGCCTTGTCATTAGAAAAAATATTTAAGTCCATAAGTGCCTTGTCATTAGAAAAAATATTTTGAATGACTTTTATTAAATATTTTGATGAATCACATTGTAATCCATCATGACCACACACAGACCACGAAAGATGGATTGAATCCATCATGACCACACATGGGCAAGGAAAGATGGATTTGTTCTTCACTCAAGTGACAAAGAAGCATCAAGGAATTAAACTTGAAATTCCATGGTTACTATGGTTAAAATGATGTTTTGTTATTATTTTGTATATAACATTGGATTATTATATTGTGTCACGCACTAGCTATGAAAAATGGATTGTTGTTTGATTTCCATGAAAATAAAGATATATTAATATATTTATACAATTAAGAGTTAGTTAACATCAACTTGGTAGAATGTGTTTTTAGGAAAATAGTGTTTTTTAGTGTGTTTCCTCAATATGCATTAGTCTGAATTCGTAATTATATAATCCAATGGTCACACTATGTTCTAAACATAAAGTTATTTGACACTAAATATTTTCGTAAATATTAATCACTATATTGATCAGTGGCTTAATAGCTTATTGTTCATGATCTCTATTTAAATATCATTGATGGTCATTTTTGGATGATTGATTATGAGAAACTAATTTGTCAAATTATTTCTTTTGCATCAATATATTCCCCCAAATGGCCGCATTGGTTAGGTTGGTTGATTGTTTCCCTCTTTAAGGATTTTAAACACATAATACACTAATGTACTAATGTTTTATCTATTTGTGTGAGGGGCTTCTTAAGGTGTTTGACATATGTGGAAATTTCCTATTTTTCAAACACGGTACCATAAATAATATGAAAACTTACTCCCATTGTTGATCAAGATCATGGACCTGTGTCGGTGCATGCATACAAATATTTATGGGTTCTGGTATTGTTGTGATTCTTGGGCTAAGTGGGGTAATCCATTGTGTCTAGAGCATCTCTTCCTGATAGATTTCTTTTATAAGGGGGAAACTAGGGGCTATGCATGATGAGAGATTTGATAGAACATTCAAACACTGAGAGGGGAATCACTAGGAATTTCAAATGATATAATTTAGGCACCATGAGAGGGATAACAAGGGGCTATGAATGATGGAAGATTGGGTAGATCATCTAAGCATTTAGAAGATATAGTCAAATTCGAGGAAAAATTAATCTTAGGATGATGAGATATTTAATGAAGATTAATTGATATTCTTATTTTTATTGATTTAGTATGTATTGATTATTTTTTGGTTTCATAATTATTCCACATTATGAAGATATAATAAAATATATATAATGCAATTGTTATTATATGTGAATTTGTAAAATGAGTATTTGACACACACACACATGTAATGTATCAATAAAAAATATAAATATGCTAACAATTAAAGGTAAGGGTGAGTGCAAGAATTTTGTGGCCAAAAAAGTAGCAAGGGCATGAGTAAGAATGTGTACTCGAAGGACCAGGTGTGTGTTCTTATGAACATGCACATGTTCCAATCACTATAGGTTTGGATGTGGTTGAACCTCCACGTGGATTTCCACGTAGGTTTAGTGGCATAAACACATGTGTCTTCTTAAGAACCTGTACACATTATTAAGAACATGTGGGCAGTCCTAAAAACACGTGGATGTTCTTACTGATAAAGTTATTTAAACGACTCGAGCGCGATTTTTTCCCATTGTGCACAAATCGTACTCACGTTTTTATCATTGGTAAAATATAGTGGAGTTAGAGAGGAGGAAGAAAGGGAGGATCTTGCCACTATGTCTAGGTATGTTACATTTTTCTTAATTTTGATCTAATTTAGTCATTACAATATTTTTCTCCCAATAATCTAAATAAAAAAAATTTGTAATTTTGTATTTTAAATAAAAAAATGAATCTAATTTACATGCCATGGATTTTAAATTGCAGCATATATAATACAATGGAACTCCAAGAAAATTTAAACCTATTAGAATAAAACCAACAAGATCAAAACCCCAACCCACCACCACCATACAATGTAAACATTAAAATTGATGAAGGGTTGGTTATATTATGAACCCTTGAGGAACAATTAAGGGAGACTAAAGAGCCTAACAAAGTCTCCTTGGACACTTCTTTGGACATCATTGTGGAGTCCATTACAAGTTGCCAAGGGAAATTGACCTCTATTTCTGATTATAGGGATAGAATTTACAAGTACTATAGCATGTTTTTGGGCAGAAGCCAAGTCAAAGAAATGGGAATTTCAAAACAACAAATATTGTCTATTTTTAGGGATCCTAGAAATGGACAAGATCTAACATTGACCAGGAAACACATCTCCATTGATAGGTGCATCCATCACCAGATTAGTCAAAACTGGATGGATAGGTGGTACATGGTTTTTGATAAACCTCCCTGCAATAACACGAAGATACCCTTATATTTTCTGAGGAAATTATGGGTTGAGTTCATTATGGGTAAGCCTATCAACTACTTTGACACTGGTGACTTCTGTGATCGAGGGCCCTCACAGGACCGAGAGCATGACATGCATGCCCCCATGTTAGGTCCCCATCCCCCTAAGTGAAGGCTTGGCCGCCCTACCCAACATCCTCCTGTTGTAAAGAACTTACAACATGTACATCTAGATATCTCATCATTGAATCATATCCTAGTGCAACATAGTAGCTTTGTTGCATTATCTCAGTAGCAGGTGCCTGTTAGTGAAATTGATAGAGGAGTTGGAGTGTCAACATGCACAAGAGAGTATAGTTAGGAGAGTTAATATGGACATAACAACCATCCATGTGAACCTCGCAGATGATGAAGCTGCGGGTATACATGTTATGGGACTATAGATCCCATTGGACAACATATCTTCATGGAGGAGGTTAGTATCTTAACCATCTCTATGTTCTTCATCATTAAATATTTATTTTTTATTTCATGTATTTATATAGATATTTAATCGTATGTTGCTTTGTAGTTGTTGCATCCCAACAGCAGACCGTCTACGCCTATGGATGCATCAGTTCCTAACCCCACCATTGATGCAACATTAGAGGAAACATGTTCATTGGGTGCAACGTACACACACGTATGTATCACATTTGATAGATTCAACATAGTCATTTATTTATTTTATGAAATCCTCAATTTTTTTATATGTTCTCATGTTTCTACAGGATTTGGCACCAAGAGATATTGGGGATTGTCCTTCTAGGATTAAAAACTCACCAGCATCACATGTATTATGTGTAAATTTAAATATCATATAATTATCAAATTGTCTATGTTTGTGTTTTTGAATTTTATTATTTGGTACTAATAGTTCAATTTTATCCATATGTATGCAATTTGTCAATATATTTTCTAGGTATAGTGGTATTTCACCCCCTGGGCATATGGTAGTTTCTTCTAGATTACCTTTCTCTAGGCATAGGGTGTTGGAATCACTTGTACATCCTACAAGGTTCCATCGCAACCCACTTGTCTGCCACCCACCCCCACCACCACTTGCAGCCCCATTGATAGAGGCTATCACAATATAATTTTTCTTGGAGTAGTTTTTACAACCTATTACTCCATCTGCCAATGAATCTCCATTGATGACTGATATATTCATGGTGAGATAATGCATTGATGATAATTTTTTGTGCTTAATGAATTTTTTTTATGCATATTAGTTTAATTTTCTTGACTTTATCCTTGTAACTGATGTAGGGTCGCATTGCAGAGAGATTAGGGTCACGGAGGAGGGTAACACCCTCACAATTGACATTTGCATATACAGTGAGTTGTCTTAGGTTATATTACAAAGTGTCATTTTGTATGTCTATTAATTCATCAATGAAAAAAAATTATATCATTGTTTATTCTTTGTGCAATCTCCAGACCATTGGAGCACTCCTAGGCTTAGAACCTCTCAAGGTGCATCCTCGAGCAAGAGAAGAAATATATATTTCCAAGATTCTCTTGAGGGTGGAAAGGGTGGAAATGGTCAATGATTGACCAACTAATACCATTTTGTATCTAGGCCACGCTATATATATATATATATGTGAGGGAACTTTTTGTCACTTTGTATACTAAGCACGAGTTGTCATTTTGTAAAAATGTACAATTTAGACGATGTTGGGTATACACACACACACACACACATTTCATGGAACATTTTTTATGAATATCATTGTTTCTACATTTGATGTTGATGAATATATGAATTTCAAATTGTTTGAATTCCAAAGTGTATGAATATTATTTCTAGTAATCTCTTTATTCGTTTCTAAAGTGATTATAAATACTTACATTACGCATTAAGGGATATCTTATGGTGGAAAATATTGCTAAGTGATAAATCCATAATAAATTAATGGTTCTCAAGTAGAATCGCTTGCTATTCAACCATGTATCTCTACATCATCGATAGATCATTCCTTATGAATTATGTGCATGAATGTTTTGGATATCCATATTCTAACTCACAGCCAACAATATGGACTACCTCTTGAATTATCTCCAGCAAAATCCAATGACAATCCACTCTCAAATAGTGGTCACTTGAAAATATTGTGACCTAAAGAATGGCATATTACAATAATTTATTATAGAAACATATTTTCTCATTTATCTTCTACATAATTGTAAATCACTTAACAATTTAATATCAATGTTATTTTCTACGGAACACACATTGTTCCCCTCTTTACATTCATAACATACATAGAACCATTTGGTTTAGTGTAACCCATCATAAATGCCAAAAAAGATAGTCAAGGACGCATTAATGCACATGTTTGTTTAGATTGTGTAGTGGGTATATGTAAATTTTGTTAAAACCATCAATTATTAATAACATTTATTCAGTCTTTCATGATGTCCACTAAACTTGTTCTTTTTTATCAATAGAACGAGAGAGTTCACACAGAAACTAGATCTTAGAATGGGTATCATTTCCACCCACAAATAAAGGTTTCGGGGTTACATTTCATGACACACCATAAAAACTAATGATATGCTACCAAAATTCCTCCAAGAAGACTTTAAACCATTATTTTTTTCCCTTCACCATCTATGAGAGTTTATTGCACATTCCTATCCAATTTTTGGGTTAGAGAACACAAGGAGAAAAAGGACCCTCCCAAACCCAATACCACAAACATGTTGATGCCATGCCATTTCCATGTCATTTCCATGCCATGCCTTGTCATACCATGCCATTGTCATGTCATTGTTATTCATTTCCAAGTTATTCCATGGCATGCCATTTCCATTTCCACACCATTGTCAAACCTTTCCATGCCATGCCATTTCCATGAAATTTCCATGCCTTTCCAATCCATTCCATGCCATGCCATTTCCATGCCTTTCCATATCATTCCATTTCCATGCCAATGATATGCCTTGCCAAGACATGCCATGGCATTTCGTTGTGATGAAATTCAATTTCCATGTCATTACAAAGCCATGCCATTACCATGCATTGACAATCCATGTCATCCCATTTGATTTCCATGCAGCTTCCCATGCCTTGTCATGTAGTTTCCCATTTTAACCTATAAAACAATAAATATAACTTTCCATTTTCATTCCATAACATTTCCATGCCTCGCCAAGACAATAAATGATATTAACTATGTTACAACAGGATAAATATAAAAACCCTTAACACAAGTAATCCTTAAATGAAAAGGGGATGAAAATGAAAGCCTAAAGTAGGGTTTAGATAACAAATGCTTGCTGAAATGCAAGATGACACATAAAAACCCTAGAATATTCAATACATAAAGCCCTAGAATATTCAAGACATCATTTCTATATCTTTCAATCCATGCAATGGCATGCCATTTCCATTCCATGAAATTTCCATGCCTTTCCAAGCCATGTCATTGTCAAGTAGCTTCCCAAGATGGCACATAACCACCCAAGAATATTCAAGACATCAAGACCTAGAATATTCAAGATGTCATTTCCATGGCACATTACAACCCTAGAATATTCAAGACATTATTTCCATGCCATTGCCATGCCTTGCCATTCCATTTACATTCCTTTCCATGCCATGCCATTTCCATTCCATGCCATGCATAAAATTATTCCAAGATGTTCCATGCCATTCCATGCCTACAATATTCAAGACATCAACCCATTGCATTACCTTGTCATGCTATGTCTTGCCTTTGCATGCCTTTCCTTGTCATGCCTTGCCATTCCATACCATGCATTTCCTTGCATTGCCATGACATGCTTTTCCTTACCATAAATTTCCATGCATTTCCTTACTATGCCATGCCATGCCATGCATTTCATTGCCTTACCATGCCATTCCATGCAAGACTTGTCATACCTTGCTTTGTCATGCCATGCTTTTCCTTGCTTGGCCATGGTATGGTATGGTATGCCTTTCCCTACCATGCTATGGTATGGTGTGGTATGGTATGGTATGCCTACCCTTTATTTTCCATGGTATGGTATGCTATGGTATGGATTTCCTTTCCTTGCATGGTATGGTATGGTATGGTATGGTATTCCTTGCGTTTCCATGGTATGGTATGGTATGATATGCATTGCCTTTCCATTGCCTGGTATGGTATTGTATGGTATGGTATGCCTTTTCTTTCCATTGATGTGTATGGTATGGTATTCCTTTCCTTTCCATTTCCTTACATGGTATGGTATGGTATGGTATGATATGGTATGGTATTGTATGATATGCCTTGCCTTTCCATCACCTTGTATTGTATGGTATGGTATGGTATGGTATAGTATTCCCTGCCTTGCCTTGACTTGCCATTGAATTGCATGGTATGGCATGGTATAGTATTGTATGCCTTGCCTTGCCATGCCTTGTCATGCCTTGCATTTCCTTGCCATTTCCTTGCATGGTATAGCATGGTATGGTATGGTATGCCTTTCCATTCCATGCTTTCAATGCCTTGCATTTCCTTGCCTCGCCTTGCATGGCATGGTATGGTATGGTATGATTTTCCTTGCCTTGCATGATATGGTATGCATTTCCTTGTCATTGTCTTGCATGGTATTGTATGGTATGGTATGCATTTTTTTTCCATTTCCTTGTATGGTATGGTATGGTATGGTTTGGATTTCATTGTATGTATGGTATGGTATGGTATGAATTGAATTGAATTTCCTTTCCATGCCTTGTCATGCCTTGCATTTCCTTTCCTTACATGGCCTTGCCTTGCTTTGCATGGTATGGTATGATATGGTATGCATTGTATGGTATGGTATGGATATGACAATGGTATGGTATTGTATTGTATGGTATGGTATGGTATGGTATGCATTGTATTGGTTTGGTATGGTATGATATGCATTTCCTTGCCATTGCCTTGCATGGTATGGTATGGTATGGTATGCATTTCCTTGCCATTTCCTTGTATGGCGTTGCCTTGATTTGCATGATATGGTATAGTATGGTATGGTATATGCATTTCCTTTCCATTGCATGGTATGGTATGGTATGGCATTGCCTTTCATTTCCTTGCATGGTATGGTATGGTATGCATTGTCTTTCCATTGCCTTGCATGATATGGTATTGTATGGTATGCATTGTCTTGCCTTGTCATGCCTCACCATGCCTTGCCTTGCATGGTATGGTATGGCATGGTATGGTATGCATTGCCTTTCCATTCCTTACATGGTATGGTATGGTATGGTATGGTAGGCATTTCCTTGCCATTGACTTGTATGGTATGCATTGGCAATGGTATGATATGGTATGCATTGACAATGGAAATGTTATGTATTGACAATGGCAATGGTATGCATTGGAAATGGTATGGTATGGTATCGTGTGCATTTCCTTTCCATTTCCTTGCATGGTATGGTATGGTATGCATTGCCTTGCCATTTCCTTGTATGATATGCATTGGAAATGGTATGGTATTGTATAGTATGGTATGCATTGCCTTGCCATTTCCTTGTATGATATGCATTGGAAATGGTATGGTATACATTGGAAATGGTATGCATTGCTTCGACATCATATGGTATGCATTGCGTGAACATTGTATCGTATGCATTGGAAATGGTATCATATGCATTGGATTGGTATGGTATGGTATGGTATGGTATGCATTGCCTTGCATGCTATGGTATGGTATGGTATGCATTTCTTTTCCATTGCCTTTTATGATATGCATTTGAAATGTATGCTATGGTATGGTATGCTATGCATTGGAAATGGAAATGGTATGCATTGGAAATGGTATGGTATTCATTGTCTTGGTATGGTATGGTATGGTATGCATTGTCTTTCATTGCCTTCACTTTCCATGCCTGGCCTTTTCCATGCCATGCCTTTTCATACCATTCCATTTCTTTCCATTCCATGCCTTTCCATACCATTGAATGCCTTTCCATGCCATGCCTTTCCATACTATTCCATTCATTTCCATGCCATGCCATGTATTTCCAGGTTGAATACGTAAATAATTCTTCTACTAAATGAACAAGTTTAATACGTAAAAATTACAACCAAAGGATTCATTAAGCATGTAATTCTACAACTTGTTATCCCATATATCTTATATAAAAATACTTGCATGAGAATTCCAATGTTTTGCTCAATGAGGCATAGTGAAATTTTCGAAGAGGAGGTCGATTTTCAAGAACATTGTGTAGGGAATTTTTGGGTAGTGTATTTGTGTGGGCCTAGGCCAAATAGATTTGTGGGAGCTTATGAAACTGTGTTATGTCACTCGGTTTGGATTTTATGCCCCTAGACCAAATTGGCCACATGTCCTTGAATGGCTTGAGAAGGCGAGTTTCAAATCATGACAAAAATCAAAACGGGACTTGGATGTGTGAAACATCAATGCATTGGATCTAGAGCACCGAGTTTTATCTAGGGGGGCCTCTGATGTCATTTCATCTACCGGAAAACCGTTTATTGGAATATCTCCGGAACTAGGGTTTTGGTCAATGAAGCATAGTGCAATTTCTGAAGAGAAGGTCGATTTTCAAGAACATTGTGTCAGGGATTTTTGGGTAGTGTATTCATGTGGGCCTGGGCCAAATAAACTTGTGGGAGCTTACGAAACTATTTTATGCCCTTCAATTTGGATTTTATGTCCCCAGACCAAGTTGGCGACATGTCCCTAAACGAATTGAAG
>SNQJ01S0002095.1:215245-287452 GCA_010110895.2 Picea sitchensis | reverse complement strand
CTAGGGTTTTGGTCAATGAGGCATAGTGGAGTTTCTAAAGAGGAGGTCGGTTTTCAAGAACAATGTGTCAGGAATATATGGATAGTGTAGCCGCATGGGCCTTGGCCAAATAGACTTGTGGGAGATTACAAAAATCGGTTATGCCGCTCAGTTTGGATTTTATGCCCCTGGACCAAATTGCCCATATGTCCCTGAATGGCTTGAGGAGGTGAGCTGCAACTCACGATAAAACTCAAATGCAACTTGGTGAACCATCAATTACATTGGATATGGAGCACTGGGTTTCAGCTAGGGGGTTCCCTCCTCTATCATTCTATCCACCAAAAAATCGTTTGTTGGAGTATCTTCGACACTAGGGTTTTAGTCAATGAGGCATAGTGAAATTTCTAAAGAGGAGGTTGATTTCCAATAACATTGTGTCAGGAATTTGTCGATAGCGTAGTCACATGGACATGGACCAAATAGACTTGTGGGGTCTTATGAAAATATGTTATGCCGCTCGTTTTGGATTGTATGCCCCTAGACCAAATTTTTCACATGTTCCTGAACGACTTGAAGAGGTGAGTTGCAACTCAGGATAAAACTCAAAAAAATAATTGGATGGATGAACTGTTAGTTGCATTGGATCCAGAGAACTGGATTTTAGCTAAGGGGCCCCCTCTTCTATCATTCTTTCCATCGAAAAAACATTTGTTGGAGTATCTCCGACACTAGGGTTTTCGTCAATGATTCATAATGCAATTTTTGAAGAGGAGGTTGATTTTCAAGAACACCGTGTCGGGCATTTGTGGGTAGTGTAGTTTCATGGGCCTTGGACAAATATACTTGTGGGATCTTACAAAATTTCATTATGTCACTCAATTTGGATTTTATGCCCCCATAAAAAATTGGCCAAATGTCCCTGAAAGGCTTGAGGAGGTGAATTACAACTTGTGATAAAACTAGAACTGGGACTCGAATGGGTGAACCGATAGTTGCATTGGATCCATATCATCAAGTTTCAACTAAGGGGGGCCCTCCATTGTCTTTATGTACACCGAAAAATCATTTTTTGGAGTATCTCTGACACTAGGGTATTTCTTAGTGCTTTTTACATATGTATGACCATTTAACACCTTTTTAGGATAGGCATTGAAAGGAAAGTGAACGAAAAACATGGCATAGTAAGGCATGGCATGGAATGGAAAGGCATGGTATGGGAAGGAATGGGATGGAAAGGAAAGGCATGACATGGAAAGGCATGGAATGGAAAGGCAAGGAAATTCATAGCATGGCAAGATAAGAAAATATAAGTGAAGGAAAGGCAAGGAAAGTGAAGGGAAGGAAAGTGAAAGAAAGTCATGGAAAGGAAAGGAATGGAATGTCAAGGCAAGGAAAGGAATGGAAAGTCATGGCGTGGCAAGGCATGGTATGGGAAGGCATGGCATATAAAGGAAAGGAATGGGAAGGTATGAATGGAAAGGAAAGGTAAGGAAAGGCATGAATGGAAAGGAAAGGAAAGACATGGAATGACAAGGAAAGCGAAGGCAAGGAAAGGAAATGCATGGAATGAAAAGTAAAGTGAAGGCAAGGAAAGGAAATGCATGGAATGACAAGTAAAGTGAAGGCAAGGAAAGGAAATGAAAGTGAAGGAAAGGAAAGGAAAGGAAATGAAGGGCATGGAAAGGCAAGGCATGGAATGGAATGGAAAAGCATGGAAAGTGGAGGAAAGGAAAGGAAAGTGAAGGAATGGAAAATGAAGGAAAGGAAAGTGAAAGCAAGGCATGGAAAGGCAAGACATGGCATTGTAGGGCAAGGCAAGGCAAGGCAAGGAAAGTCATGGGAAGGAATGGCATGTTAAGTGAAGCAAAGGTAAGTGAAGCCATGGAAAGGAAAGTTAAAGCAAGGCATGGAAAGGAAAGGCATGGCATGACAAGACATGGAAATGAAATGAAAGGAAAGGAATGGAAGGACATGGCATGGCATGGAAAGGAAAGGCATGGAATGGGAGGGAAAGGCAAGGCATGTAATGGTAAGGCAAGGCAAGACATGGCATGTAATGAAAATGTAAGGCATGAAAAGGAAAAGAAAGTAAAGTAAAGGCCTGGAATGGAATGGAAAGGAAAGGAAAAGAAAGGAAAGGAAAGTGATGGAATGGCAAGGAAAAGCAAGGAAAGTGAAGGTAAGGCAAGGAAAGTCAAGTGAAGTTAAGTCAAGGCAAGGCAAGGAATGGAAAGGAAAGGTATAATAGGTCATGGCATGGTATGGCATGGAAAGGAAAGGCATGGCATGGCAAGTGAAGGAAAGATAAGGAAAGTGAAGGAAAGGAAAGTGAAAGAAAGGCATGAAAAGGCAAGGCAAGGCAAGGCATGGAATGGCATGGCATCTCATGTAAAGGAAATGCATGGGAAGGAATAGCATGGAAAGTAAAGGCAAGGCAAGTCATGAATGTCAAGGAAATGAAAGGCATGAATGTCAAGGAAATGAATGAATGGAAAGGAAAGGGAATGCATGTGAAAGAAAGGCATGGCATGGGTATATTTTAAGGCAAGGTATATTTTATCAACAATAAAAATGAAGCCAAAATTATTCATTTTATATACCTAGATGGTCATTCAAGTAGACCATCCAGATCACTTCTAATATTGATGGTTTCCATTAACTTCTCATTCTCAGAGTAAAGAAAGAAGTATTGTACCTTTGGTGAGTTATTTCTTGGCATTATCTGTAGTTGGAGGTTTTGACGAATAACGAAGTTTGTAAAGTGGTATATGACTTAACCTAGTTTATAATATTGAAATACATAAATACCTTTATTTTTTGTTCTTTCATCATGTGTCAGATATTCTCCTTTAATAACCATCGACCCAATCATAAATTCAATGCCTTTAGAGTTTGTTATTGATCACATGAGGGTCTTGTTTCCCTATAAGCATCGTGCCAGCCAATAACTAGTGCCCCATTCATTATCTCTTGGGGAAACCATTGGGTATATGTTCCCTGCAAAAAGTGGAGTGCCAAAATGTGAGTCCACTTAATGACCAAATCATAAAAAATTAATTCTATTTATTCAAAATGTAACCATTGAATTCAATGAACGTGGTAGTATGATATATGAGACATGATCATAATCTATTGAAATACTTGATTGGTCCTCCTCCAATTGGGATAATTCCATAGTTATACATTGAACAATGGGGTGTGATACATGATCCCATCTATAAACTCAGTCTATCGATTCACAATCATCCCATTCATTACTACTACATGGACCACAAAAACAAGAGAGTTTTCTCATCCATATTTCAGCTATTGCATTGTGTGATGTTCTAAATGAATAGAATCCACAAGTGCCATGGATTGTTTTTCATTCATACCAATGTGATTGATCTACATAGATCACCTCCCAAAAATATCTATATACATTTCCTTTCTTGTTTGATTAGTCTTCATGGGTTCTTGTTCCCTCTCCCATTACTAAAGAACATGATTCATCAATCGATTTTTCATCTCAAATGAGGGAAGTATTAGTGAACTTCATTTATTTCCTATATAATTCTCTTTTTATTCATGCATTTGCTCCATCATGCTCAACTTTTCCATTTCTAGAATCCAAATAGTCATAAATGTGTGATACATTTAGTTTTTTTTGCAACATACATAATCATTGAAATACACAAGCATTTTTGAACTGGCATGCACAACCATCTGACCAAATCCAATGTTGATCCATATGTATGTTATTCTCCTTAAGGTGATTGTAGAAGAACTAAAAACAATGTTGTACGTAGGATAAGTCATGGCATTGATCATCTCTTATCTAGAAGTGATACTCTTCCAATATAACTTTGTTTTGTTCATTACTATCTCGTCCATGCCTGTATGTGATATGTACCATTATGCTTACCTTCTTTGAGTGATAATATTGGCTTTGAGTCTCATTTTGTGGTTGAAGTGTGTAGTTATCAACAAAATCAACCACTGATAACACAATACCAACCAAAAAAGTATCTTTGCATATTCTAAAATGCTCATCCTGTGATCGATTGGCATGGACATACTAAACATAATGTCGTGTATTTTCGACGAACTCCTTCATGAAGTCACAAGATAGTACTTGGGAAGTAACCAATTTTATATTTTTTCTTTTCTGTCCTCCATCTATATCATATGTCACATATTTAAATCTTTACAAGGAAACCTCCTTTCTCCCCAATTCATACTCATCACTTACATGGATGAACTTGATCGGTATTGTCATTCCACCACACCTGGGGCATGTCCCATCTAAGCATGTTTTTTGATCAAATGTAAAACCCTCTAGCCTTGTACACAAGATGTTGTGAATAAATTCTTTAGATGATGATGGTGAAAATATAACTGGGAATTCCTACAAAAGTGTGTTACGAAAAGCACAATATATATATGTGTGTGTGTGTGTGTGTGTGTGTGTGTGTGCATGTCATAATAATAACCATACTCAATGCGATATCTACAACAACACATGTTACAAATTGTGTTTATTCAAAGATACAAAGGCTTACATTTATGAAAAGATCTTTGGCATAAGTTAAGTGCACTATGTACTGTTATGAATCTCTCATACAATTTTTACTAAGTAATGTCAATAAAGTGTTTAATGTGGGGTTCACGGTCCCTAGATCCCCTTATCAATTGTAGTACATCTTTTTGGCTGGAAGAAGGCATTGTGTTATCATGCCATAAATCCTAAACTAGTCCCTTAACTGCTACAATTAACTTCATGTCAAAATGAAGTAGCCTTCTAGTAAAGTCCCACAAATATATTGGGTCACCTGTGTCGAGTCTATCTTGCCTATGAGAATAATTTATAAGGCTTTTGACATTTCATTTCAAGAGGTGAAAGGTTTTTTGTAGAAAACAATGTTTTCTTATGATCTTGCTAACAATTGACTAGGACAAGACAAGTCGGGCTGCATTGCAGTCTTTAGAATGATACTTATTACCAATTATTTGAAAAGAATCTACTAGGTTTCTAACAATATGATGACTTTTGTATACACTTTTGATTGTTTTAATTCCTAAAATTCTCCTAACAACAATCAAACATCTATATTTTAACAAAGATAAAAATAATTGACATTTAGCATCATCGCATTTTGGTTCAAAATATTCTTGAATGATTTTATAAGAGTGATAATGAATAGTACGTTTAGGTAAATTACCTTCAAGGAATGCTAGACCACCTTCATCGACCTGAATGCATTTATGAGTTCTTTTCTACACAACGCTCAATCTAGGTAGGGACGATGAACCCCTATGCTGGCACTCTTGACCTCCTTTTTCTGGAGTTAAAAATGTTTCATTTCTTTCCCCTTCAATAAATTATGGATCAACGGTGGGAGAAGAGTGGACATGGGATTTCCTAGTTTCTAGAACAATTGACTGTCCAACAAGAGATTGCACCACAATACCTTATTCACCACAATGGTGTACATTGGTTTCTTCTCTAATTTCATCTATTCTATAATCAACTCCAAGCAAATCCTTCATCATCTGGTCATCCACAAAATGTTTTCTTGATGAGATGTTATTTGGATTTCTCCCTAATGAACTCTTGCGCTTTGCTTCTGGTGATGGAGGAGAAACAATACCAACATCTATTTCGATAGAAATTGGATTTCTTCTTCTGAAAGCCTACGCTTTGACATACATAACTTTGTTTTTTCTCTTTCGTGCTATACCTTTTCGATCGTTTTATTTTTTTGTCGAGGACTTTCTTTCTTGAATCCGATGGTTCCCGATGTTTAGAGATAAAAATTGGCTTCCAAAAACCCACCACAAATTTGTCTTTGTATTATGTAATAAGGCACAACCAAGTGGATAAATTTGTTTTTGTATTACAAAAGAAGACACATCTAATAATTCCAATTGCACTTGGAAAATTTTGTCTTACAATTCCAAGAAGACGCAAGAAGATACAAACAACAATTCCAATTGCACTTGGAAATTTTTTTCTTCCAACTCCGAGAATACACAAGAACATACAAACAAGAATTACAATTTCACTTGGATAAATTTGTCTTCCAATTCCAAGTAGACATAAGAAGATACAAACAACAATTCCAATTTCACTTGGAAAGAATTGTCTTCCAATTCCATGAAGACACAAGAAGATACAAACAACAATTCCAATTGCACTTGGACAAATGTTTCTTCCAATTCCAAGAAGACACAAGTATATACAAACAACAATTCCAATTTCACTTAACAAACTTTTCTTCCAAATTTTCCTACAATGGTCTGGAAATAGCACAAAAGACTCTATTAATCTAGCAAGAACACTAAAATAAGTAAAACTTGTTTGTGAGAGATGTTTGTTTCCTGAAGATGTCACGGATTTTTTCATCCATGAGATAGATGAGGTGGGGTGTTATTTTCTCCAAAACATTCCCAGTAGGAATACACACACATTCCTAGAACATGTGTGCACTAAAGCGCGTGTATGTTCTAGGAATGCGCATGAATTCCTGTTGAGCATAAACAACCAACAACTACAACTCAATCAAGTCATAGGAGCATGTGCACTCTTATAATTAAATAGATATAGAATACAATGTACACCCAACATATTTATAAATAAATATGTATAGGAGTATCTGAACAAATAAGGCCTAAGGGGTTAGGATTGAAAATGTTTTCAAGGATAGAGGAATGGTTAGAGCACCAAGATGTGGGTGATGTGGATGCATGGGTTGTACACAAGGTATATGCATAGTGAACTCTTTCTTCAAGTGTAGAGAGGGTTAAGGATTGAATATAATCTATGCTTAGGATTATATGGAGCTATAGGGGTGTATGTCATGGTCTACGTCAAGCTCTAGGTCAACATATAAATCTATATCTAGCTCTATGTCATGGTCTACGTCATGCTCTGGGTCATAATCTAAATGTATCTCTAGCTTGATGTCCTGGAGGAGACTTGGAGGGTGGGAGAGAGAGAGAGAGTATGGGGGGAGAGGAGGGAAATGGAGGGAGGAGGGACGAGGGAGAGAAATAAATGGATGGAGAGACAAAGAGAGAGGGAGAGAGTCAAAGATGTGGGATATAGAGAAGGATTCAAACATTGACTATGAATAAGAATATTGAATCAACTATAAGATTATGCTTATATAAAAATAAAAAAGCAAAATCAATATACCATAATCATCATTAAATCATGTGAGATCATTATTAAACCATAGGTGAATGGTCATATCCATAAAATATCATTATTAAAAAAGAGGTATAGGCATACCTGACTTAGGTCTTAGGTGTGAATGGGGTGAAGGGTAGAGTGTACATTATGTGTAGTCTTAGATAGAGCTAGCAGGGTGTAGGTGATGGTCTATATATAGTTCATGGTCTAGGTCATGGTCATGTTCATATAAGTACTCATATAAGTAGTCCATTAGAAGAAGAATAAAAAATTAACACTCACCTTACAAGAGAGGGTAAATTTCTCTGTTGCACATATCCTTTATTCGTTGTGAGACATGCCTTACCTTTAGATGGATAGAGAGAGAGGGAGGTAGAAATAGGGACAAATAGAAGGAGGGAGAGAGAGAGAGAGAGAGATATTGAGTGTGAGAGGAAGGGGGGTGATAAAGGGAAGGGCGGATAGAGATATATAAAGAGAGAAATGGGGGGATATTATAGGAGAGAGGGGCAGGGGGATATAATGAGAGTGATACTAACAACAATGAGAGAGAGAAAGAGGTGGTATATGTAGGATAGAAACAGTGGAGATATAATGGGACGGGGGAGGGGGGTAGAGAGAGAATGTGTGAGTGTGATATTGGGGAAGAGAAAGAAAGAGAGGTGGGTTTGACAAGGAGTGTTTGCATGTTTAAGAGAGAGGGAGAGGGAGAGAAAGAGAGAGTGAGAGGAAGGGGGGAGACATAGTGGGGAGGGGTATATGTATGAGAGAGAGAGTAGAGAGATAGTGTGAGGGAGGGGGAGAGAGAGGGGGAGGGATGAAGGGGTGGAAAGAGAGTGAGGATGATTGTGAGAGGAAATAGGGAGATATATGGAAATGGGGGGAGAGTAGAGGAGAGAGGGGGAGGGGGATATAGTGAGAGTGAGACTAAAAATTAGAGAAATAAAGAGGTGGTATATGTAGGAGAGAAAGAGAGGAGAGATAGTGGGAGGAAGGGGGGATATAGAGGGAGGAGAGGGGTGCAGAGAGAATGTGTGAGTGTGCGAGGGGGGGGAAGATAAATAAAGAGAGTGGGGATGGAAAAGGGGTGTTTGAGTGTGTGTGTAGGAGGGAGAGGGAGACAAAGAGAGTGGGTAGAGAGAGAGTGAGAGGAAGGGAGGGAGATAAAGTGGGGAGGGGTATATGTATGAGAGATAGAGTGAAGAGATATGAGAGGGAGGGGGAAAAAGAGAGAGGGAGGGAGGAGTGGGTTGAGAGAGAGTGAGAATAAATGTGAGAGGAAGGGGGGAGATAAAGGGAAGGGAGGGTAGAGAGATATAAAGAGATAAATGGGGGAAGAGTAGAGGATAGAGAGACATAGGTGGTATATTTAGGAGAGAAAGAGAGGAGATATAGTGGGAGGGAGGGGGAGAGATAGAGGGAGGAGAGGGGTAGAGAGAGAATGTGTGAGTTTCATAGTGGGGGAAGAGAAAGAAAGAGAGGGTGGATGGACAAGGATGGGGTGGAAAGAGAGTGAGACTAATTGTGAGAGGAAGGGGGGAGATAGAGGCAAGGGGGGTAGAGATATATAAATATCTTAACAGGGGATAGAAAGTGTGTGTGCAAGAATATGTGAGGAAGAGAGAGGTATACAAAGAGGGGATTTAGAGAGAGGTAGACAAAGGATGGAGGTAGAGAGTGAGTGTATTAAAATGTGGGAGGTAGAGAGAGGAAGAAATAGAGGGGGGATAGAAAATTTTTGTGAGAGAGTGTGGGTGGGAGACAATGGAAGACATAGAGGGATGATAGAAAGTGTTTGTGTGAGAGTGTGGGAGGGAGAGAGAGAAGGAAAAAGAGGGGACGTAGAGAGTTAGTGTGCTAAAGTATGGGTGGGAGAGAGTGGAAGACATATATGGGGGTAAGAAAGTGTGTGTGGGAGGGAGAGAGAGAAATACATAGGAAGGCAGTAGAGAGACTGTTTGAGAGTGTGAGAGGGAGAGAGAGGAAAATATAGAGGGGGGTAGAGAGAGGGATAGTGATAGGAAGGGAAGAAGAGGGGGAGACATAGAAGGGAGTTAGAGAGAGAATGAGAGGAAGGTGTGGATACATAGGGATATAGAGAGGGGGAATAAAGAGAGAAAGAGGGGAAACGAGAGTGATATTGATACTAACAACAAGGAGAGAGATAAAGGGTGGAATATAGGTGGAAGAGAAAGGGGANGAGAGAGAGAGAGATGGGGGGGATAGAGAGGGAGTGGGTGTGATATTTTGAGGCATGTCAAGGTAAGGTCTAGATCTAGGTCTTTCGATTCCTTGAGATTTCTAAATCTTTCCATGTCTAGGTCTTACCATGTACAGGAGTGTGAAGGAGACAAAGGGAGACAGACAAGGGGGTAGAGAGGGAGAGTGGGAGTGAGAAAGAGAGGGGGGGTAGATGTAGGATAGGGAGGACAAAGATAGAGAAGGAAGGAAATGATTTTTAGGAGTGTGCACGTGTTCCTAGAGCACATCCACGTTTGTTTGTATTCAAATTTTTTGGGCGGGATTGACAAGGTGTATGTTGACCTGGTTGGCTTGGATTTAGGTTCGAGATGAAAAACCTAGTTGTTCAGTGCCCAAATTCATAAAGCCTCCATTTTTTTGAATACCCCTCT
Organism: Picea sitchensis; assembly: GCA_010110895.2. Classification (NCBI taxonomy): domain Eukaryota; kingdom Viridiplantae; phylum Streptophyta; class Pinopsida; order Pinales; family Pinaceae; genus Picea; species Picea sitchensis. The sequence continues at coordinate 277,663 of SNQJ01S0002095.1, read as the reverse complement.
ATATATCTATCTTTGACATTATTTTTCTATAGGATAAAAAATTTAGTTGTCGACGAAATTATAGACATAGATTGAGTCGGCTATGAAGATTTCAAATATATATATATAATTTTTTAATTTTTATTGTTTACTATTTTTAATCTATTGTTGTCTTCACATATATAAAAATCCTAGAATACATACCTCTCTTATTTCTACTATAACTTTTTCTTGGCTTAACCATTTCTCAAATGAGTTATATGTCGCATTAGAGGAGACCGATACCTATGATCTAAAAAAAAAAATGTTTTGATCATGTTAAGACCTTTTTAGAAGGAACATGTTGACGTTGATAGTTTAAAAAAAAATCAAATTAATATTAAAAATTTCACCGCTAAGACACTGAACACCTGCACTAATCTGAAATCAATCTTTTAAAGATTATCATTAAGTTTATGCATGAGTTGATTTACCACTTAAGAATTAGAGAAGAAGAATTTTTAACGAAATAATTTTGCAGCCATCATAAATAATATAGAACATAAAGTAAACATTAATAGAAACAAACCATAATGCTAATATTGTTAATAGAGTTCAATATAGGTTTGCCTACGTCTCCAGGCGTTTGTCTCAGTCGGGGAGGCTTTATTATTAATCTTGAATGCTTCAAAATTAAATCAGAAATGCATAAAATGGATTACAAACCAATCTGGTTGTGTTTTTATTGACCTCAAGAATCCAACACAACTGACGACATTGAAAAAGGTTGAGCATAGCTCCCGGAAATGGCCTCCAAAGTTCACTTCCTCAATGGATTCCTAATAAAAAACAGCTTAAGTTTCCAAACTCTTCATCATTCTCTTGTATCTGAACCCACTTTCCATGGAAAAAATGTATGGTTAATTATATTTGAAGATGTGGGTCGAAATCCAACTCCCCCCCATGATTTGGGCCTCTTCTTGGGCTCAGATCCCACCTTTTAGGGAAAAAACTCCAACTAAATCAGGTTTAAATATTTAAAAAAATCCAAACCTATAGTTAAAATCCCACTTTGTTTGGTTAATATGGGTGCGCACCTCTATGTCTCTAGGCTCTAGGTCATATGAGTGCCATGTTTCCAAGCGCTAAGCGCCTACCCTGGTCCTTGACCCCCGCTCTGGTCATATGCGTGCCCATGTCACTAATGGTTCTGCGCCTTGGTATCATAGTATTTCTCCCATGGTTCCAGCACTAAGTTATATGGAACGAACCCCTGCAGTCTAGTGACTTAGTCGATGGGCTAGCCCTGTCATCCAGGCATTATCCCTAAATATCTACATAACGCAAATTCAAATGAATATTTGTCCATTTGGTATAACAAGTCAGATACGTGGTGAGTTGGTTAGCCTATACTTTATAGTCTGTTGCTCATCTAGAGGTCACGTGTTAGAGCCCGTTAGAGGTGCAATTTTTTTTTTTTGACTAGCCAACATTGGTCTCATATGGGGTGCCACGTGGTGCCCTATGATTGGGTCATGTGTTACCTTCATATTGGCCACTATACATCCAGTCACCAACACAGTCACACGTACAATAAAATTGAATAGTCAATCATCTGCCACAACACTACCACCCATAAAACCATGTAGCCACGTGTCTGCCACACATAAACCTATCACTAGGCCATGCCATCATACATACTTCCATGTCAGTGTCCATACAGTCCACGTGTCAAATTCGTACTGTGCCAACTCAACCTGAAAATGCCAAAAATGTTTGACACGTGTCAACTCCTCGTGTTCCCATGTCACCCTGTTGATGTCACTTGCCACATCATGATGACATATTGCTGATTTCATTAGTACACCCTAACTGTTGACTTTGATCTGTTGACTTTGAATTTGAATTTCTTTTCCTGTTTGGGAAATTTTTTAGAATGCGATAACTTTCACATACGATGTCGATTTTTAGAATATATATATAGTAGGAATCGACACGATTTGCCCTACACAATGGTTGTATTTTCATCTGATTCCAAGCACTTTGATTTTAGGCCTTTCTAGAAACATTTTGGATCGTTCCTCCCCACTAATACCTTTTGGTCCTCCAAAAGGGTATTAACCTGTCATCAAGTGCGGGATAGGCATCCCCACTTGTCCTTTGTCTCTAAACTTTGTCTTGTGCACATGTCACATCATAATAAATTGCATAATAACCATGACAAATCAAAGCATATTGTTAGCCATTTTAGCTCGTTCATATATTATTGAATCCACTACCATGCATATATAATACATTAACAATGATAATATAAAAAATATGACTGAAAATGAACCAATATGTTTGATGTTCTTGCAGGACATTAAATTATCTTGAATAAAAGTATGATTGAATCCCCATCCTACAAACATCTCATCTTCATGCTTAAGATCAACTCATTTACTTAACACAGTTATAGGTGTATTGCTTGCATAATCTTCCTTCTTCAATTGTTCCAGATCGTTAGAAGATATTTATTTTCTTTAATATTGTGAGCATCTACAACATTTTCATTTCCTTCTTTACTTAAGTGATATTGATTTTGTTCCCTGTAGAAGATTTCTTTGTGGTCATATAAATAAGTGATTCCTAAGACCATTCCACATGTTTCTAGTGGAACCATATCACATATTACTTCATCCACATACTTAGATGTAATTGCAAAATTTATGATACATTTCTTTGTTATGGGAAATTTGTCATCAATTTAGTGAATATGGTTTGTGATGCATCTTAGTTTTTAATCCCAATTTCTTCACCACTTATTCTGAAATTAAGTTAGATTGAGATCGATTATATATCAATGTGTCGATATTGCTATGTTTAACCCTTATATGAATCAATTCACTTCTTGAATAAAAACCATCACTAAGTTTACCTAACAAACCAACTGTTTTGATCTTAGTATTATCACCTCAATCTGACCCCAAGTCTCTTGGTCATGTTGTTGTTGCAACATTTTTCCTCCCTTTCCTCTTTTTGAACCACTTCGATCTCTTCTCTGGGTGCAATTTCCTACAATGTTCATAATCACGCCCTTCTTTCTTGCAATTATTGCAAGACAATTTCTCTTCCTTCACTATCGTTGAATTTTCTTTCTTCCCATTCCCTTTTCCTTTGCCATCCTTCTTTGAAGATAATTCCCATGATACACCAATTCTATTTTCCCTACTTCAATATACATCATAGAACATAAACCTCATCAAGATTAGTAGGTCAAAACATAAATACAATATTATGAATATAATTAGGAAAACCTCTTATATACTTCATAAGAGTTTCTTGTGTAGTTAATGGAAAATATAACATTAAAGCCATGTTACGAAATTCATTTGTATATTACTGCACCGATTTTCCTTTTCTTAACTTAAGACTTTTCCATTGAATTAAAGTCTTTTCCTTATACCCCAAAGGATAGAACTATTTTCTAAGTGCGGAAATAAAATCATTCCATGATGGAAAATCCTTACCAACTTGTTGAGTTGCATGTTGTATCTTACTTTTCCACTAGATGAGAGTCATGCCTTCAAGACGAATTGATGCAAATATGATTTTGTTTTCCTCATATTTGAATTTCGGAGTCCCAAAGTTGTCTAAGACGTATATTTCAACAGAGGGTTTGAACCATCGATTCCCGGAGTTGTTTGGGACTTCACCCATTCAGTTGTTCGAAGGTTTGGAGGTGTAGTGCTACGGGAAGCTCCAAAGCCCGGAGATGCAAATTGAACTATGAGTCATTGATATAGTGGGAGAACAACAACCGTCTAATCTACTTCAAAGTTCGGTTCTCTGAGAGCACTCTGTGTTGGAACGGGCAGACCTGTCGAAGCCTAAATCCCCACAATCATTTTTTGTCATAGATTGGAGCAGGCGTTATGAGCCGTTGAACCCTATTGTGGTTTGACACTCCATTATTGTGATTTTTTGAAGGATTGGAGTCCCATTATATTGAGAATCACAAATCTTGATAGCTACGAAGTCCCGAATGTTTCAGAGACTTGAGGATTTTCTCACAATTTTATCCCACGGTTCCCGGGAAGGATTTGTTAGTGCTCTGTAGATATTTGCATTCGAGAAGGAGAATTTAGGACCTTTGTAGTGGATTTGAGGGCTCAACAGGGTCCTGAGAACCAATTTGGCTCCTTAGTTTTGAACGATCCTAGACCGAAAGGTCACACGGACCCTAGGTGAGGGTTGAGTTTGCATCAAAACTTCAGATTGCGCGGGATAAAAACATTATATATTTGTTCTCAGATTCAATTCTATAATTAAAAAATAGTCATAAAAAGCATGGTTATCATGATCATACTATATTTGAATGTGTTACAAAATTTTTAGTTGCAAAGGACTTTCAACATTGTGCATCGTAGATGGATCGTAAATAAGAATGAGCCTTTGATCATTCAAAGCTTGGAAATGTTGTTGTTCCCATTTACCATTCTATATTGTATCATTGAAAGAGTAATGTAAATATTCCATTGCATGATAAATAGGTGGATGCTCATGTGGGTGATTATGATCAAATAGATTTGTATAAAGAGATTGAAGATCTTCATATTCTGAAACTGGTTAGATTCCCTGAATATGAGATCTTTTACATATCAAATCATATCCATGATTTGAAAAAACCATGTAATTAGTTTGTTCCCACTCTGGATCTAAATGGTTTAAGATTTTTGATGGAAATTCCTTTATAGTTGCGACCAAATGCTCATTATAAATAGGGTTCTCTCTTTCTTCCATCAGTATGATTCCTAGTGCTAAACCATGAGTCAAATCTAGAGACATTTTGTGAGTACATTCATTAATTAATAAATATTTGAAATCATCTTTTGAATCATTCCCCTCAGGTTTCTCATCAAAATCATATTGCAGAGTATCATATGTATGAGGGTAAGATAGCATGGTCTCTATGTTTGACAATATTTATTTGGGATGGGAGGTGACTGCATATTCATTATGTAGATATGAATCTCATGAATTAGAGATGTTTTCATTACCCATACTATACCCTTCAAAAATAGAGACAAGATATGAAATCCAATCAAGAATTTGTTGGTGTAATGGTTTGTCATTTTTAGGAAATCTACAATAAATCCACATGATTGTTTGAAAGAAATAATCCATGGGTTCATTTCTAACTGTAGGATTTATTCAAATTCATTAAATAGTTCATCATAATCATAATCTATATTAGCAATAATAAAGACTTCCATGCATTGTTTCAAGTTATGTATCAATTTCACTAGTAATTTAATACACGATCCTTTAATCAATCCTTCTAATGTGACAATAAATACTCGACAAATTTCATTATGTGAACAATTTTAAGATTGTCTCTTACAATGTTAAACTAGTTGAGATGCATGAATGCATAAAGATTCCCTTCACCATCGAAATTTAAGTTTGACAATATATAAACTGTATGGATTGAAATTTCCCCTAAGGGTCTCAGAATACTGAAATGGTTATCACATACAAATATATAGAGGGGATCCATGGGTTAGTTAACACAAATTAATGAAATGACTTCACATGGGGAAGCTCAAGTCATCTGACCCTCCTTCTAGCACCAATTCTATTGACATGGCATGTGTGAACTTTATAAACAACAGAGGTTAACCCCAATGATAATACCCAATTATACCTCTCATTTTTTGGAATAGGGAACCCATTCATATTCTACCCCATAAGTCGTTTCTTGTTTGGGGTTTATTGGTTGTGACCATATCCACCAATGATGGTTTCTAATTTAAGGAATGAAATTAAACTAATCTAACATGCATGTGCCTGGATGTAAAAGGTAACAATAATCAAAACATAGAACCATATGCAATCCTATCAATGACCTGATAAATAGTTCATAAAGAAAAGAGACAAAAATATGAATAAATAAATGCAAACCACAACATTCTAACATTAAAAAAATCATTTACAATCATGTGTCCACGATTCAGAAAATTATTCCCTAAAGAAGATAAATAAGAATGCAACAAACATACATAAGAATAGTCTATTGTGTGAGATACATTCCTACACAACCCAAGTGCTGAGAAAAAATTAGCAGAAAAGTACACCACACATGCAACACAAGAATCATATTTCTCTAGAAAATAACTTGGCCAAACAAGCTTCTCCTCACTAAAAGTTTCAACAATAGTGCATGAAATCTCCCAAATCAAAAATCTCTCCATTCAAGTATAATGACCCCATTTCTCGAAATTCACCTTGATTGTTGGCCTTCTTTGTTCTCAACTCTTGACCTTCCATTTTGGAACTTTTGTCCTTATTCTCTATGGAACGATGAGGGAATAATAACAACATAAATGTTTATAATTTAATATATCGTACAATGCAATAATTTACATTTAGAATTTGTATCTTAGTGTTGGTGGGCCATCGTGGGTTTCAACTCTATTTCATGTCATACAATATGGTAAATAGTTTGAAAACTATGGGTCTCTTTTGTCTTTATGTATGCGATTCATCTACCAAAAGATCTGGACTTCTTCTGCCATTTTCTCTTGATTCCCTTTTGTTATTCCTCTATTTTTTTTTGTAGCTAGTGGTACTCTTGTTGCATTTTCTATTTTTGCTATATTTTTTTTTTATGCTACATATGTTGTTGATGCTACAATTGATGTTGATGCTGCTGTTATATTATCCTCTGTTGTAGATGGAATTTGTGAGATCTCTACTTCCTATTGGTAGATTATTTTTTTCCTAACTTACAAAATTTGTGTTTTTATAGTTTGTTTCCTTCACCTGGCACATATCTATATTGTTGATTATGATTTTATTCCACCGTTGGTACGTATCACCATTCAACACAAGGTAGATGAGCTTCCATAGTACAATTTTGAAATATACTTTAAAACTATGCATTTTAACCTATAGGACTGAAAATTTAACTTAGTAAGCATTTTAGATATGCTTCCCTTAATTTGGTTCATGGCCCCTCTGAATTTTATTGAAGTACTGTGTCATTCAAGCTTCATATCTACTCACAAGGTGCCTGAAAATTTAACTTAGTAAGCATTTTAGATATGCTTCCCTTAATTTGGTTCATGGCCCCTCTGAATTTTATTGAAGTACTGTGTCATTCAAGCTTCATATCTACTCACAAGGTGCCAGTCTTCAATCCTGAAAATTATGAAAAATTGGTGAGGAATATCCTAAATATTGTAACTTGGCAGTTGTATATCTCGGCGAGAAATTTCCAATGGTTTAAAGAATGCACAAAACGGGTATCAAATTCAAAATTTATCACCAAAATACAATTGATTTTTTGGTGGAAAAAGGTGTTTGAGGACCCCAAACACATGGTGTGACAGGAGTGAAAGTGGATTCTCTTGCGAAATATCATGCATCGGAACAGAATGAAAATGTCATGCTAGTGTATGGTAGAGAAAAAAAAATGTTAATCGATGGTTGGTGCATATTGCACGATGGGTTATAAGATGTGTTGAGAATGTTAATACTTGGAGGATGGTAATGTGTTTTAGAATTATAAAATATTGAATGGGTCATATGTACCATGTCTTGTGGAGCCCCCCTCCACCTCAAACATCCACGCTTCACACTATACTTGAAATTACAACACATTATTTGAAAGTTGAAGTCTATGGTTCAAGGTTTGTATGTAGTGAACAATAGTTAAAGTAGGCTTAAATGACATATGGCCCCCCTCACTTTCACATTATTAGTTAGCCTTTTGTCTCAATCATATTATGTTTTCTCTATGATTACCCCCCCTAAGGGTGGGGGTGGGGTACTCATAGAGAAAACATAATAAAGTATTCAAACCTTCCTTTATTTTAAATTTAATCTCCACTTTAACTACTTCAAACCAATTCATTCATTTAAATGAACCGTATATGTATTTGAATTTCATATTTTGGATTGATGTTTTTTTAATGTAGCATTTGATTTTCATGTTTTGGATAGAGGCCTTTTTTAAATGTAATGGGCTAAAAATACCAAAATAGCATCTCTCTTTTTATATTGTGGCTCAAAATAGCCATCCACTGCCAATACACGTAGAGAAAAACATTCATCTTCTCCTAATACATAGCGAAGAAAAAATATCATCCTACCTCTACCTCCAATATGGGAAGAGAAAAAATCTTATTTGATCTCAGGTGGAGAAAAAACCGCATCTTAACTTTTTTTCCAACAGAAAATTTCTCATTATATTTTATATAATATTGTAAAGATACCAAAAAATACATACTTTTCCTCAAGATGATGATAAGCGTCAGTCCCTTGGCTCCCTAAAAAACATCAGACAGGCTATACTAAAATCAACCATTACAAAAAAGTTACTACAGTGTCACTACCAACCATTCTTATCGACCAAATAGTAGTTATACAGAAATAAGAGACTCTGTATCTAAATAAAATGACGAAAACAACTCACAAATGGGCTTGATACTTATTGTTTGTTATAAAAAATCTTAAGAAAAAGAGTTGGTCCCTCGCGATCATCTATCCATTGATTATAGATTATTTTCCCTTTCTTCTTCTGTAGTGATTTATTTGAAATAAATTCATCCTCCATGTTTGATTCTGGATAAATATGTGTGTAGGTGATCGATGAAAAAGAATTGTTGAGTTTTTTGATCCTGTCTTTCCAACATTTTAATGCATTTACCTACAAATTCCCTTTGTCATTTAGCTAGTTGATTATGATTCAGGAGTCTCCAAGTACCTGGAAATCAACAATATTAGGCCTTGTTGCTAGTGTGAGAGTGTCCTGGACTCCAAGTAGTTCTACTCTTGTATTGGTTCCTGTACCAAAATTGAATGTCCATTTATACACTGTATTCTCATCGGTCCTAATCAAACCTCGTGCTCCACTTTGTTGTGCATTTTTTTGGGCTGCTCTGTCAAACAAGCATGTTGTTATCCAATCTTGTGAGGAATTATTTTCAGGTCTATGGGGTGGCACTTTTTGTGTAATCGTTAAAATTTTCAGACCTCCAAAGGTCTTGTACAATACAATGTTGATAGAAGGTCTCTCATTTTTGAAGATTGTCCTATTGTGTTCCAACCAAATGTGCCAGTTAACAGGGAAGGGAAGAGTTGGATACTTAGATTCCTTCTTTGTCTAGCAATAAAAGTAATCACTTAAAAATTTCCCCTCCCAAAGGGTCCTTAATTTAATCCCTCTTAAAATTATGTGCCATATCTGTTGGGTAAAATAGCATTTTACCAAAAGATTGTTAATTGTTTCATAATCCTTTAGACATAAATAACAAATGTTAGGGCCTTCCCAACCTCAAGTTTGTAGATTATCCCAGTTAAGTATTTTGTTTTCCGCTACTAACCAATTAAAAAGTTTAATTTTTAGAGCAAGATTCCAGTTCCATACGTTTCTCCTCAATCTTGTAATTTTATGTTGCAATATTTTTGAAGCTATAGCCCCATATATGTTTTTGACAGAAACTATTTGTGACTTATAACCCCCAATCTGATGTATTTCATCATTATGGTCCTGTAGCTGGATCCCATACCTAACTAAATCCATACAAAAGAGATTCCTCTCAACTACCAAATGCCTCATGAGGCTAAAATATGTACTCTCTTTCCACTGTGAAAATATTTTCCCTAGTCGAATGTCTCCTCTAGCCTACAAGAGGTAGCTTATATTCCTTTGTTTTAAAGAAAATATAAGTTCTTGTGACAGGAGAGAGGAATTGCCCATTCCCAGGATCAATTCCTTTCGTAAAAGAAATGATTGACCAGTCCTAGGCTTCCATCTCAACCAATGTGTAATGATATGCAAGGATTTTAGCATATTTTTCCAAATCTGTGGGGTCTTAGTTATTCTATATGATGGAAATCTGAGCCAGGTATCTACCGAGCAGTGAAGAAGGTATTTGACCTTTATGATTCTGTGCCATATCCCATCCTTCATCAGAACACGCCATAGAGAGTTTTCCGCTAGCTCTTTATTAAATAAGAAAATGTTTTGCAAACCCCAACCTCCCAAAATCTTACCTATGGTATGTACTTTTTCATTGATTCATGTTTTCAATAGTGAAAGGGGCGCATGTTCACCAAGGCTTAAACAATTTTAAAAATATAAAACAAAGGGAAAGGGAGAGGGCATGTGGATTGTGCCCTCCCTCTCCACCTAATCATATACATTGAATTTATTTACGCCATCCCCATCGAACGTTCCACTTTTCATAAACAATGAACTTACTATATTAAAACAAAGGAAACCCACCCCTTTATTATAATTATTAAACATTTTTTATTAACAAAATTTGTTCCATTGTATTGGTTTTGAAATGTTTTATTTCCTTTTCAAATTTAAACCAGTGTTTTTTATTTTAAATAATGTTTGAAACCAAACAATGCATATTGGTGTGGGGGTTAAACAATGTTTAATGATGATGTTAATGGGGGTTAGCAAAATTATGCATGATTTCGAAGGTACATATCTTGCACATACGGTGTCATTGAGAAGCCATTTTTGTGATGCAGAGAGAACATGGAGAGGCTTATAGAGATATAAATTACCATTTCATTCAATGATTTCAACGATGTCACACTTAATGGGGCTATCTTCGAATGAAATCCTTAGCGATCATTATGGAATTTATGGGCCTCGAATTTTTATTTTGTTAGTGGTGTTAGAATTGTAATACTTTAAAATGTGAAGTTATCCTATTTTGAAAATGAAATTATACACTTCGAGTAATACCCAAAATTGTGAACAAAGACATTTTTAATGAAATTTTAGACCCTGTTCTCACTACTTCTTCACCCGAATTCAGTTTTGTCAATTCCTATGATATATACATTATATATCTTCTTAATCTATCCATTTAAAATTATGTCATATTTTAATGGATGAGAAATTATATCTCGTGAAAAAAACCAACTAGCATTTGGAGCACCTCACATTGAGTATGTGTCGAGAGAACCAATTATATTCTAAGATGTTATTTAGAGATATTATATGTCCTGTAGATGTTGCAATCAAGGCACCTTACAGTAAAAAACACATTCATTATCAAGGTTAGTCATAGAATCAATAGACACAAAATATACATGTAGGTATGTTATGCATAGTGAAAGATGCTAGCGACACAAACATACTTCCCAAGATTATTATAATACTCGATTGCGACTTTGACATGACATCAATCAAAATTTGTATAAAATCAACATGAGTTGTATAATGAACCCCAAAATGCTTAATTGTTGATAATCCAAAGAACCTCACTAATGGGCGTAGGGAAAAGCATCTGTGTTGGGAGAATTTTGGGAGGCTTTGAGATGCAAGTATCTCGCTAACATGGTCTATGTCAGCAAGAAAGCGAGATCATTGTCAATATAAGTTGTATAAAAAAGGATAGAGGAAGCTCACAGATACATCGTGGATTGACGAATATAGAGGATGCTTGTCGATACACTCTGTATCGACGAAGATAGAGGATGATTGTTAATACACCATGTATCAACAAGAAATGAAGATCCACCAATGATGTATTAGCGGTCACAAGCATATTATCTTCGAGCATATCGGTTTGCAAAATATTATTGTCGTCCATCATATCAGCACAAAGAAGGATATTGACTTCTGCTAGGATCAAAGGGAAGAAATAAAACCAAAAATTTATAAGTGTTGGATGGTTTTACAACATTAGTGAGAATAGGGAGATGTCCCTGATATAGGTTTTATTGACTAGGATAGAGGAAGAACAACAATACTTTTTTTATTGATAAAGATAGATGATTCTTTTTGATACACTATGTATTGGCGAGCCACAATGATCTTCAAAAAATGTTTGAATGTCTAGAGGGAAAGAAGATAATCTTGGGATTTAACATTTTCATGAAATAGTTTAAAAGGTTTTCAAGTACCAAAAGTAATAGGGGGCCCAATTTATTCTCTTAGAGTGATGGTGTTTTTAATCAAAGATAATAAATTAAGGGAAGGTGTTGTGCTGGCACAACATGAGAGAGAGAGAGAGAGAGAGAGAAATGAAATGAAAATAAGGTGAGAGGAGTTAAACTTGGGAATAGATGAAGACACATGCTATATAACACTAGCACAATGCCAAAATGCATGTGTGTTCTCAAAAGCACATGCACGTTCTTAGAGTGCATGGCATTACTTCCATTTCAATTTTTTTTAGGCAACAATGAAAACTCTAGCATACATGGTTGTTGAGTTGGTTTCCTCATATTTATGTTTGGGATGATAGACCTATAATACACTAAAATCTACATTTTTATGAATATCTCTCAATATCTCTATTTTTTATGTTATTTTTATATAGGATACACAAATCCATTGTTGATGAAACTAGAGACACAGATAGAGTCAACTACCAAAATTCCAGATATACGTATGTATATTTTTAAAATTAATATTTTCTACTAGTTTTAATCTATTATTTTCTTGACATGTATGAGAATCCTAAAATTTACACCACAATAAGATGAGATCAAAAATCTAAAAACAAATAAATATTTCTTTAATAATGTTAAGACCCTTGTAGCATATTGCAATGCAAGCCATTGTAATTTCAAGGATATATTGACTTTCATAATTAATATATATATATATATATAACAAATTTTGTAAAATATCGAAAGAGCACTAACCTCACTTCTTTTACTAACAAAGTTTATGTCAAATTAGTAGCAATACACATTGATGACTAGGGAAAATAAATCGAAAACCATGACAAGGGTTGAGGAAAACAATGGGAAAAGGAGTCATCGTTTTGTTTTCTAGACAAAAAAAAAATGCAGACATAGTTTTAACACATGTATGTTCTTTTAATATATAAAATAAATGTGGATCTAATGTGTAGATGGGATAATTAATTACATCCATCTTCCATAAGTACTAAATATATTTAAACATGAACATGTTCACATTCTTAGACTATTGGAACTTTCTATAATCACCCTTGTGATGAGTTAATGAGGCATTTGATGACTATTCTAAGCATAGCTAGAGGCTATGAGATATTCGATAAACCATTCAAAAACCAAGAGGTGGATCACTAATTATTTTGAATGATATCATTTAGGCACCATGAGAGGGAGAATAATGGGCTATGAATGATGGAAGATTCTATAGATCATCTGAGCAGTAGGAGGGGGATAAATGCGATGTGGACGATGGGATATATATACTCAGCTCAATATAAAAACATCAATGTGAGGTTTCTGATGATCAAATCCAAGCAAATTACCAAGTGAGTCTACACCGATTATCTCTAGGCCCTAACCCCCTCCAAGTTTATAATCAAGAAATTTGGATGTACCCCCGATCACCTAGTTCTACATCTAGACTTTATGGGTTACCACCTTGTATGCCCATACATAAAATAAATATTTTGAACTCCATAATAATAATTGTTTTTTTCATTATTGTTGGCTTGGAACTTATGTTTCCATCCTCTCAATGAAATGAGGCATTCCGTGAAACACTTCGCATACATTCTTTTCACTACATTATCTTTGTTCGTCCTAATCCGTGGTCCACGATGTCTTCCTCCTTGTGGCCTAGCATAAACCTCAAATCTCAAAAACACTTAGTTGATAATGCAAACCTTTACTAATCATCAACACAATAAAAAGTTTTATATGCCCCTTCCTTATTACTAATCCACCTACATTCAACTTATTACTATTTTTACTATCAATCGACCTACATTCAACCATGAAATAGTTCCTTCGATGCCTTTCTTCAAATAACTCGTGTGTAGTATCACCATTTTTTTTGGTTTGATTATCAAGGTTCGATTTTTTACATTGCTCTGAGAGGTCAATGCTTCCTCCATTCAAAACCCTAAACCCTAATTAAAAACTAGGGTTTTATACATATTTTTCCACGACCAACATGACAAACAATGCTAGCAAAAAAAAAAATGAAATAATTCAGATTTCTTCGTCGCCACCAGAAAACTCTCAGGTCCTTCTCCTGCAATACAAAGATCTATCTTCCTAGGGTTTCAAAGGTTTCAAGCTGCTCAAAATTCCAACTTAACCTCTACCTTCCATGCGCCCGGTTCCCATGCGTCTCCTTTGTGCCACGACTTTCACCGCCTTGCGTCTACTAGAAGCTCCTCTCACTGTGCAGCTCTTTGGCTAAATCTGCTCGGGAAGTCACTCCTAGCCACCTCCTTTGCATGTCTCCTTTTTCTCACTCGGCCTACGACCTCTTTCAGCTTCTGGAAACCCTCAACTTCCTTTTTTACTCCCGCCAAGCGCAATGGGTTTCCCCGAAATCCACTTTGTCGGGCTCAATGACGACGAGGTGTTACTCTGCCTCCTCACAGTTTGTATCAGCTGCCTATGCCTGACACCACTAGTCCATGACTTCTTCAGCTGTAGGTTGGGTTCACTCAACCCAACCATTGTTCCATCTCATCAAGGCCCTCATTAGTTTTGTGGTCATATCCTTCGACAACACTAGGGTTTCTCACAGCTGCGGCCACATGTTTCTCTTCTTGACCACTGATCCTTCTCCTCGGTGAACCTTACTCTCGATATCCTCTAGGTTCTAAATGTTACAACAAAGTTTGCGACCTTTTCCTCATGGCTCACCGCTCAGTATTTATCCAACGTGCGACTGACGGTTCTCACGACGGATAATCCTCTTTATGGAAGTGACCCTAGCAACTAGAGATCGTGATATAAGCACGTCTCAGTCCATTCTACCATGCTAACATTCCAACCATGTTTGATCTGTACTTTATCATGCAAATTCAAGCAACTTAATTAGGGATTCTCTTCGTAGGAGAGATCTACCAACCGGAACATGGCTATGATACCATGTGGAAAATAAAGATAAAAAATATCAACATAACAACATACATAAAATAAACAATATTTCTCGTGAAAAATTCTTATAAAAAACCAATCAATAATAGATATATTATTGTTTTTTTGTCAAATGAGTTTTCATATCTCAGATTCGAACTCACTACAATAGATTCTTTTAAACCTATTTAAAGATTTTATTACAGAAAATATCATAAGTTACCAATACCTTGTGCTCGAAACCACTAATGTTAAAGAGAATAACTTTGAGTCTTTCACCCAATCAAATTTAATCTAATATATATGATATATTAAAAAAAAACTATAAATATACTAACAATTAAAATAAAATAAGAAAAGATAAAAGATATATAACAACTAGCACAGCCACATAATTGTGGCTGATGAACATCGAAAGGCATTTTTAATTTATTAAAAATAATTTTAATATAAACTCTAATTAGGGTTTGTAAATAAAATTTGCTATATCCATCTTTGCTATATAAAATTTATTAACCCTGTCATCAGGCACAAAAACTATTTGGGTTAAGCTGCGTACCATGGCATTGCATTGTCCAGATTGCTTTGAGGAGTTTCTTGGTGACCTCGGCGGGCCAATATAGATGACCACGACCACAGTAAAACCAAGAAAAGTCTTATGGTGTGATGAATGGCGTCGTCGAGTGAGGAGTTTCTTGCTACATCCACGCGCTCGCCCTGGTAAAAAAAATGACGGCGCACTCTAAAACACACAGATGAAACGGCACAGTTCAGAATCTACGCGGCCACAAGCGGCCATACGTATCCGCCCATGAACAATATTTTTCGTTGTTATTTCTTAATCATTGAACGTGGCAATTTGGTGGTGATCAAGTAATTCTTTAATCTTATTTAGTAAATGTGAAAAAGTAATCATATAAACGTACGTCTTTATAAATGAGCTGAAGTTAATTTATCAAAATCTCATCCGTTGATTAGAGAGGACAACGAAGAATATGCCATCATCTTCAATTGCCAACCCTAAGATTGAAATTTATGATTAAAAGGTGATTAATTGTGCCTATTGTCAATAGATATACGCCTTTCGGTGTAATTATAATATAGATAACATATTAAATGAAAAATTAATAAAATAATATAGCATAAGGTAATATATATATAATATAAATAATATATTATATAAAATAAATGAGAAAAGAGGTATAACATAAGGTTAATAAAGAAATGTAACATAAGGTTACAAAAGGATTAAAAACTTATTAAAATTGCATGCGGATTGCACTTTCTGAGTCACTTGGCATGGAATAAATTAAACATAAAATAAGGAACGCATAGTTAGAGTGAAAGTGGGTTTAAGGAAGAAGTCATATTCTTCATGTTTATTATTTTTATGGTTTGGTTGATTTTGTTAGTAGTCTCGTTTCTTTGCAACTTTATTTTAATGGTTTAAGGTAGTTTTCTTTTTGTGTATGGGATATGGTTAGTTTGTTATAAATATTTCTATGTCATTAGTTTTTTAGTATTGTTGATTTGTATTTTATATTTGTAAATTGTTATAATTTATTGGTTAAGAGGGGAGTGATACCATGATAGTTTGTAATGATATTTTAGTGAGAAAATAATTAAAATTTGTTATTATAATTTTTGTGGAAGTAGGGTGGTCTTGGATGGGTGGAGAGATTTTTATTCTCCACTAATTTATGGTTAATTGATGTTTCCTAAGAAATATATAATTTGGTTTAGCCTTGAAAAATGAAGTTACTCAAATAGAGAAGTTAAACAATTTGAATTCTTGTTATTTAGATTTTGTTGTTTTCCTATTCATAACATTTGCCAATTCATGTTGTAGAATTATTAATTTAAAATTTGTGGAACATGGAATATAAATTTCCTGTTAACTGATCAATTTATTATAATATGAATTATGTTATTCCACTTACTACCACTTGTATTTGATTTGTAATGAATTCTGATAAATCAATGCACCATATCAATGACACTATATTATTTTTCATTATACTCATATCAAAATAAATACACCATATCTATCTTAATATTAATATATTAAAAAGGGAAAATATCTATTGATGTATGCCACCCCTATGTTTGTGGGACAAGAGAAATCCTTTATTTAGTGATTTGACTACTTCCAATAAAAAATAGTAAACAATCTTAACTAAAATATTTTATTTTTATAAATTAAAAGATAAATAAAATTTCAATCATTTAAATAATAATAAAAATAAAATAAAATAATAATAAATTTTGCATACATACTAGCTGGCCTAGATCTATTTAACTCCGATTTCTCGCGGACAACAGGAGGGCCTATGTAAAAGCTAAAACCTAGTGGAAATTATGAGAAAAAAAAATTATGACTATACTTTTAAAATCTAATCTCTCTAATTGGTTGGACAATAGGGGCGCCCATGTAAAAGCTAAAACCGAGTGGAAATTATGAACAAAAAATTATGACTATACTTTTAAAATCTAAAATAATTAGAACTATAATTTTTTATTTTCTCTCCGCTTCAAGGTCGACTGTGGGATATTAAGCGAGGGCATCGTTTAGTACTTCGCCTGTCTATTTTTCTGTCCCATCTCATTCATGTGGAATGATTCCATTCAAGAGGTATGCCATAAAAGTGTAAAAGTGTCACTTGAAGAGAAGCAAAAGTGGAGATAAAAATGAAAAGTAGACATTTTAATTGGAGATGTAGTAAAATTAATTTTAACTTGAAAGAAAAATATTTAAATGTATTAATTTATTTTTACATAAAAATAAAAAAATTATTCATTTAAAATGATAATTTTAATAAATTAACATTTAAAAAAATAAAAAATATATAAAAATTTAAAATGAAAAATATTTAAAAGTATTAATCTATTTTTATATAAAAAGTAATAACAATTTCATTAATTTAAAATAATAATTTTAATAAATTAATATTTTAAAAATTATAAAATAAAAAATATTTAAAAAATAAAAATGAGAAGTAAAATTATATACATATTTCTAAAATATTAAAATATACAAAATTAAAATAAAAATTCATATATATTTATATTATATAATAAGTTTTACTTAAATCAATTTATCCTTAATTAAAAAAAAAAAATCATTAAAATTCATATAAATTTAAATATTAAACTCCACTTAAACTTTTAATTTACCTAACTAAAAATTGAAGCCTTTGATTAAAGTTGATCTGAGCAAAACTTTGAAGACTTTTTGGTTAGGGAAGTTTTAAATAAAGTTTATAGAAATTCTCATCTTCAACTTTAAACATGATTACTAGGTAAAAAGTTTTTGTTAAATTTTATTATTTTAAAGTTTATATAAATTTGCTCACTAAATTATAACCTTAAATGTAAATTCCACTTAGTTTGTCATGATTACTAGGTAAAAAAAAATTGTTTAAATTTTATTATTTTAAAGTTTATATAAATTTTCTTACTAAATTATAACTTTAAATGTAAATTTCATTTAGTTTGTCATGCTAACTTAAGCAATAGTAAAGTTTTAAAATTTGTTTGGAAATATTTTTGTTTACATGGAATGCTTTATTACTAAATAGTAATTTTAAACACATCTTATTATGCTAAAAACAAATTTATGGTAAAATTTTAAAACCTAAATAAGTGATGATAAAATATAAAAACCAAAACCCAATTAACATCTAGTTCTACTACATTGTTTAGAAAGAGCCTAGGGATTCAACAAACTTCAAGATTGATTTAACAAGTTGTAACACCCATTCTGTAAAAGTGTATTTAAAAGTATATTTGACACATTGATATGAAAGATACACATCATTATTGACCTCAATAAAAATTTTGAACCTATGAAATTGACATATAACTACTTCGCGTACTCGTAAAAAATACTAATAGGTACATACATACTATATTATAAAATCCTGGTAGGGATATGTAGGCATAGAGTGTATATAGTATAGGCTATATGCATGGATTTACCGGAGGTAAACCGTAAGTTGAAAGAATAAATGAGAGTACGCATGGATAGGCATGGGCAGTGTCGCGTCACCATAGCTTTGCTGAAGGATTAAATGAAATTGTAAAGTAACTTGACTAGATTCGAGTCCACTAGAGGTTTTTTTGAAGGATTAAATAAAATTGTATTGTAACTTGACTAGAGTCCAGTCCACTTACAACAATTTGTCTTTCAAACCTTTTGGAAATTGTGTTGTGGAAATTACTTGTGCTCTGAAAGAGTTAATAATAATGGATGGCTTATGGGAGTGTAGTTCATATAAAATTAGGTTTAATTGAGTAGTCCATGATGCGATAGATATCCCAGTGCAAATTGTTTGAATTTGAACGAGATTCATATTTATAACGAGTTCCTAGAGGTCAACATTAGTGGATCAGATTTAGTGCTTCCTTTGGATTTATGAAGGCAAGCATAAGTTTGGAAATAGTTGCAGCTAGAGATGTAATTTTTTATTTTTTCCAAAAGAAAACAAATTCCATGAATCGGAATGCCATAAATAGATCATTCCGTTGATTTATCGATGCATTGATAGGTTCTTCTCACGGATCCACCACATTCGCTTCTAAAATCCAGTCCTTGTCAAATTGCTTGAACCCAAATGGCGATCATGCACCTTGTTGTTTTCTTGGTATATTTCTTGGTATAAATCCATAGTCATGGCAAGCGAATAATGTCTGAAGCAATAAGAAACACAAGGCCTTTTCGTCTAAAAAATCGATGCCCCCTGGTAAAGATGTTATTTACTGAAAACATACTCAAAGAAATAATCACATAATTGCAAAAAGGTAGAGAAGGGAGGATATGAATGAAAAATTTTCACTTTTGAAAGCTATTATGTTAAAAATAACAATTAAGTTCTTTTAAGTACATGTTGGTATTGGTATTTAGAAAGTGAAATATTAATTAAATGTAAGAAATATGATAATATAGACAAAATAATCACATATATTAACACAAGATATTTATGTGGTAAAACTTTGAGTGTGTGTCAAAGAAACATCCATAAGGCAAGGTATCCATATGTCTTATTATTCAAGATAAGATTATAATTAGGCTTACAATATTACAATGCCTCTCTAGGTTTCATGGATATACACAACATAGGTTATATCATTTACATCAATTCAAGAACTTAATTTAGTTACATGGATTCACAACTTCTCCGTTATACAAACTCCCAAATATTTATCATAAGTAAATTTGTATTATTACCACATTTGATTGTTTTCATAATTTCAAAAATACATCGGTTATATTTTCTTCTATCTCTATTCCCTTATTCTAGAAAAGTCTGGTTCCAAAAGTAATAAAGGTGTGATTAGGTTCTTTTAAGTACAATTTTTTATATTTTCTTCTATATTTATTCTATTCTATATTCTATTTTCTTATTGTAGAAGAGTCTCTTGTTCCGAATTATTAGAAAGACAAAGTCTCAATGGAAAAACAAAATAAATATATTAGAGAATTGGAAAATAAGATTAAACAACTTGAAGAGTTCGAATCGTGAAGTTCAAGAAAGGGATCCAAGAAGAACTAATCGAATGGCAACCATGAAAAATTGAAGGAAATAAAATTCGTAATTGATCATGATCACACACATTATGTTTTAAAGTAAAATTTGTTATTATTTATTCATCTTTATTATTATTTTCATGTGGATAATTTAATAGACCTAATGGATGTAACGTTACCCAAGGAAGAAAACATTGTCACCCATGAAGGAAAGAAAGTAGTAAATAACAGTTTATGAATTTACATAAAACGTTAAAAAAAAAGTTACTAAAAATTTATAAGCGTCATAATTTTTGTTTGAAACTTAGATATTATTTGAAATTCCAAGCCTGAAAATGACTATATCTTTTCACAGAATTCAAAAAACAAGAAATAACTTGAAACAAAAAAAATTGTTATTTCAAAACACCTTACTTCCTCTTTCTCTATTTGAAAAACAAAAAGTAATTTACAACAAAAATAATTGTTATTTCAAAACACCTTATTTCCTCTTCCCCTTCCTCTTTCCCAATTTCAGGTTAAGAGATCGATATGTAAGATGGGAATGATTGAATTATTTACTATTCACATAATCATTCTTCTCACACAATAGTTTCCTCCTTAACAATGCCTCACACATGTAGGAAACACCCCCAAATCTACTAAGAAGAAATGCCATGAGCAGGATTCATAGCACAAATTATTTTTAACTATGCTGATAGGTGTATACCTATTAGACATAAGCACATTTAATAGTGTTTTAGTATTTAATACATTTTTTTATAGATAGGATTAAATGTGGATGGAATATTCTTAGTCATCACAATAAATAAAAGGATTTTCCTTGCTTTTATAAAGGCTTACATTTATGCTTTTAATTTTTCACATTTACTTAATCATATTAAAAAATTATTATGCTAACTAGTTCATTGCAACATTTATAGAATTAACAAAAAAAATTCAATGAAAAAAGGTGTAATAATTGGTGTAAATGGGAATGGGAGGGCATGTTCCAATGGGTGTAAATTGGAATGAGAGTGGGAGCGATACTCGACTCTTTCCAGGAAATGTGGAGAGCCTCATCGGCTCGTTGATCGATGGGAACCCTAATCCTTTCACCACAATGAGACCTTCACGATGTCGTAGGAAAGCCCCTCCATGGGAAGGTCCACCATCTTCTGCAACTGCTACCTGCAACCGCGTCTGAACTCCAATTGGGGAAGCCAACTGAGATGGGTAGTCCTTCTTGGAGAATGGAGGTCAGTACCACTTTCTTTTTCGTGGGGTAGCAAAGTAATTTATTTCGAAACATTTTGTTTTTCGTTTTGTTTATCTACATTCTACATGAGTGATATTGATGTTTTATTTTTTATTTTTTTCTAATGGTTTTTGGTTGCAGACATAGATAGACAGACAGGTACGAATCCCATATGTGGGATGGTATCTTTAGAAAGTTGGGTGCTAAGCGTAATAATAAGCAAGGTTCGTCTAAATCGTTTTTATTAAATTTATCTAGTGAAATTTTTTTAAATGGATATATTTACTCCTTTTAGGGTTTCATTTTAGATATATCGTGCTTTACTTTGATGGTCTATGTTTTCATAAGTGAAGTTTGTCTGTGATATATCAGTGGTACATTTATAGTGAATTTTAAATATCTTAAACTATTAATGAAAAATTAAATATCTCAATGTAAAATATTAATGTAAGATATTAATTTATATAGTGAAGTTTAAATATATAAGCATCCATGCAGTGTATAATATGAAATTTCTAACGTTTTTGTTTCTTGAATCGATTTCATGTGAAGAAAATATTTAAGCATAGGTTTCCATGATTGAAGTTTACCTTGGATGTCATTACACGGACAGGATGGTACGTGCATGAAGAAGGAATGATTGATGTAGATCTTTAGGCTAAGTTTGTATGTGATCTATCAGTGCTACATCTATAGATGGACATGCATGTATGAATCCCAAAGGAAGGTACGAAGCCCATATATGGGACAATACTTTTAGAAATCGCGGAGCGCAATGGTACACAAGGTTCGTCTCAATTTTGTTATTAAATTTACCGGGTCAAATATTTTTAAATGGATATTTTCACTTCGTTTAGGGTTTCATTTTAGATATATTGCGCTCTACTTTGATGTCCTTTTTTTTTTCAAGTCAATTTTTTCTATCAATGGTACATCTATAGTGGGAAAACAAAGGCAAACGAGGCCTCCATTGTGTCGATATCTTCGTCAGGAAGCCTTGTCTGGATAGGGACTTGGCTATCCCTGGGATGGTTTGTGACGCTTCGGTAATAGGATTCTAAGGAAGAGCATACTTTGCCTTGGATTGGCAGATGGTCCAGTAGCAACGCTGGAGTACCTGCAATTTTGATCTCATCCTCACCAAAATGCACCATGTTTCGAGTGATCTGTGATAGTGTGATGGAGGAGCATTAGTTCTACTTCATGGTGGAGTGGTCACATGTTGTGATCTAGAACAACATTTGGGGTTAGAGTGAATAATAGATTAAACAAATCTATACTTCATTAATCTAGGTAGACAGCCTTGTTGTCAAAATTAGAGATAGATATGGAACAAATAGCTATCAAACAGCTCCGTGTGAGGAGACTGAGCCACCTGTTCTAAGTGTTGAATAAAAATAGGGATTAGTTTTTCTAAAAATAGGAGAATGCCTAAAATCAGGCATGGTTTGTTAAATGTGATTAGAAAAGAAAGAATAGGGGAAGAAGGAAAAGGAGAGATAGAAGATAGAGGAGTGTGCAAGGGAGTTGCAGAGGAGAGAAAGAGACAGAACAAAATGAGGAGAAATCATTAATAAAGTTTCTTTCTATTGTGCAACATTATGATATGTGAGAAACCCTATTCATCTGTATATGATTATGATATCTTTGTTCTCGTTGATGGAACACATATGATCTGTCAATATTATTTAAAGATCCTTGGAATCGAAACAATATTGTAATAAACTGATATTTTCATTCTGTAAGTATTGGGATTAATGGTGGAAGGCATAGCGGGATTCGAAGAGATCAAGGATTGACGGTGCCAATCATCCAGAAGACGGACTATCGAGATCTGAGCGGAGTCTAATAGTAAAGAATCGACGGTCCAGATCATAGCGGAAGGCGGATGGTTCAAACTTCGATGCACTTTGTGATTTCCGCTGAGGGTTACGTGTCCATCAGTGTATGGAAGCGGAAATGTTATGGTAAGTACGAAAAGGTGCCAGGAGTGTTTTTCGCTGAGTTTATGGTCATGTCGTGTGGTTGTAAGGTGCTTTGCATCATGTATAAAAATATTTCCGTTGGGTGCTAGATAAAACAAAAAGTGCTTAATCCACTGGGTGTTAGATAAAACAAAAGTGCTTAATCCACAAATTTAATAGAAGTCTTGTCAAAAGAACCGAATCACCAATTATAGCGACAGATAACTAAATTTATCTCAAACACATTTCACTAGCACCAGTTGCATTAAGTGGTATGAGAGCCGAGATCTGAGAAATTATAACATTGTATATGAAAGGGAAAAATTTATTTTTCACCTTTACCGCAGAATCGAGGCAAAAGAAAAGTTTGAATATGATAATTTAAAACCGCATCTACTACCCTGCATAAGCTTCTCGTGAGCAGGGACGAGGTAGAAGAGGTCGAGGAGGTAGACCCATAGCCAATGCAAAAAAGTATTGAAGAATTGAGAAGTCTCAGAGAAGAGATTGCAGCCATGAGAGAAGCTGGAAGAAGAGATCCTATAGCAGGCGATGTTAGTGAAAATGAACAGGAAAATGAACCTGAACCTGAAGAAATAAAAGATGAGAATATTGGATTGAAGTTATTAAGGGAAGTCATTGGGGCTATCTCAAAACCAAGACTAGAAGTAAATGCATATGATGGAGGATTAAACTCGAGGAATTATTGATTGGATAAATCATGGATGTAAGCATTTTGGATTTTAATAAGGCACCGAGGATAAAAGGGTAAAGTTTGAAGTGAATAGACTCAAAGGACATGCTTTAATTTGGTGGGATGGTGTACAAGCAGAAGAAGAAGATTGCAAAAACAACCAATTAGAAATTGGAATATAATGATTTCTAAATTGAAGGAGAAATTCTTACCCAAAGATTACCAATTAACCTTGTACACACATATGCACTTGAGACAAAGATTGCTTACTGTCCGAGAATATACAGAGGAATTTTACAAAGTGAATATTAGAGTTGGGTACACAGAGGAAGGCTTCGAAAGTCGCCAGATACATGAATGGTCTTAAATTTGACATTCAAGATGAGATGAGTTTATTTTCACCTCAATCAGTTGAAGAAGCATATCAATGTGCTTTGAAAGTTGAGGAGAAACTAGATAGGAGGAACAACTCACGGAAAGGAAAAGGTTAGCCTTACGTGAGGTAAAGGACGTACCTAATTGAAAAGGAAAAATTTCACCAGAAAGGTGAAGCTGAACATCAAATCAGCCAGAACAACCCCAAAGAGTAAGAGACTTCAGAGGAAGAAGATATTTCAGAGAGGCTGAGGAAGGGGCAGAAACTATGAGGTTAGATGTTATACTTGTGGAAAACTAGGACATATGTCTTGGGATTGTCCATATGAGCAGCAAAATAGGGAATGTTCAAGTTGCACAAGCCGAGATTGAACAGAAATCACCTGAGGATCATGCCGAGATTCCAGAAGCAGGAGAAGCCTTGTTGATGAGGGGAACTTTGTTGACCTAGAAAGAAGTACATGAACCCTCGAAAGCAGAGGAAGAACTTGTTCAAAGCAATGTGAAAATCACAAGGTAAGTGTTGCAAGTTGATTATTGATAATGGCGGTAAAGCATCGATAATTTAGTTTCTGAAGAGATGGTTGAAAAAGTTAGGATTGAAGAGAGAAAGACATCCTACACCCTACGAGTTTCTTGGTTGTATAAAGGACACCAAGTCTTAGTCAATGAGCAATGTAAAGTTGATTTCCGGATTGGGAATTACAAAGATCAAGTTATATGTGATGTGATACCAATGGATGTGTGTCATGTGTTGTTGGGTAGACCATGGCAAAGAGGACAGAATGTGTGATGTATAATGGCAGAGAGAATACCCTTTCTTTGGAAAAAGAAGGCATAAGACATACTCTTATTCCTCTCAAAAATGAGAAAGTAGAGGAACATACCACTAAAAATACTACTAGTTAAATAAAAATAATTTCTGGAACAATTACAAGAAGATGAGGTAAGTTTTTCTATTATTGGTAAACCTAGAACCGTTATAACCAATACTAGAATTGATGAGTTGCCTCTTGAAGTTCATAAATTATTGGATGAGTATGTGGATATAGTTGTGGATGATTTACCATATGAATTGCCACCCATAAGAAGTATTATCCATCACATAGACCTAATCCCTCGAGCTAGTTTGCCAAATAAAGAAGTGTATAGGTTGACACCGTGGGAGAATGAATAGGTTAAGAGGCAGGTCCAGGTTTTGTTGGACAAAGGATTAGTCAGAAAGAGTTTAAGACCTTGTGTTGTACCTACGGTATTAATTCCAAAGAAAGGAGGAGAATGGAATGTATAGATTCTAGATCCATAAACAAGATCACTATCAGCTATAGATTTCCTTTACCTAGAATGGATGATCTAATGGATTGTTTGAGTGGTTCAAATTTATTTTCTAAGATAGAACTGAAAAGTGGAGGCATCAAATAGATAAGAGTGAGAGAAGGTGATGAATGGAAGACAACTTTCAAAACAACTACTGGGTTATATGAATGGTTAGTTATGCCTTTTGGGTTGACTAATGCACCTAGTACTTTTTATGAGATTGATGAATGAAGTGCTTAAAGAATTTATTGATAAGTTTGTCATGTATATTCCGATGATATTCTTGTTTTTAGTAAGACAAAAGAAGAACATATTAGACATTTGAAATTGGTCTTGAAAAGATTGCATGATGAAAAACTCCTGATAAATCTGAAAAGTGTTTCTTTATGAAGGAGGAATTGATTTATTTTAGATTTGTGATTTCAAGAGGGATTAAAAATGGATCTTGAGAAGATAAAGGCAATCATAGATTGGCCATCTCCAAGAAACATATTTGAGGTAAGAAGTTTTCAAGGCTGGCGCTTTTGGCTGTGAAGTTCATTGAAATTTCCTTCTGAATATGTGTCTACCTGTGCTCCAATTTTGGATACAGTGAAGAAGGAGAAACAACCATTTAAATGGACTGTTGCAGTAGAGAAAGGTTTTAAATTGCTGAAAGAAAAGATTACTGAGAAGCCTATCTTAGCTCTCCCAGATTTCAAGAAATTATTTTCTGTTAAGTGTGATGCTAGTGGACATGCCATTGGAGGAGTTTTGAGTCAAGAGGATAAGCCAGTTGCATATTTCAGTGAGAAATTGAATGAACCAAAACATAAATATTCTACTTATGACAAATAATTCTATGCAGTGATCCAAGCCCTGAAGAAATGGAGACATTACCTTATGCTTGCAGAGTTTACCTTATATTCTGACAATCATGCTTTGCAATTTATAACTAAGCAGGAAAAATTGAATCAGAAACATACTAAGTGGGCTGAGTTTATGCAAAATTTTACTTTTTTTTTAAAACATATCAGTGGAAGTTCTAACAAAGTTGCAGATGCTTTGAGCAGAAGATGTCTAATTTTGCAGGAGTTCCAGGTGAATGTACTTGGATTAGATCATTTAAAGGAGATGTATGCAGAAGATGCATATTTTAAAGAAGCCTATGAAGCTTGTTAGAATCAAGTGTTCAGAGATAGAGGTCCATGGCTGGATTTCATGATGCAGGAAGGATTACTGTTCAAGGGAAATAAATTATGCATTCCTAAATGTTCAATGAGGGAAAATTTGTTAAAGGAGAAACATAGTGGAGGAATTGCTGGACACTTTGGTAATGATAAAACTTATGTACAATTGAGTAGTTTCTACTATTGGCCAGGTATGAGAGAAGATGTACAAAAATTTGTCAGCAAATGTCAAATTTGTCAATATGCAAAGGGAAGACAACAGAATACTGGATTGTATCAACCATTACCTATTCCAAAGAAACCTTGGGATGCTGTAAGTATGGATTTTGTTCTAGGATTACCAATAACACAAAGGGATAATGACTCTATATTTGTTGTGGTGGATAGATTTTCTAAAATGGCACATTTTATACCATGTTGAAAGACTAGTTATGCTACTCTTATTGCAAACCTATTTTTCAAAGAAGTAGTAAGACTTCATGGTCTTCCTATGAGTATAGTCTCGGATAGAGATACCAAATTTGTTGGACATTTCTGGAGAACTTTATGGAAAAAGTTAGGCACTGATCTCAACTTTAGTTCAACTTACCATCCACAAACTGATGGTCAAACTGAAGTTACAAATAGAAGCTTGGGGAACATTTTGAGAAGTTTGGTTAGTGAACATCCTAATCAATGGGATTTGGATTTACCACAAGCTGAGTTTGCATACAATGACTCACCTAACAGAAGTACAGGTTTGAGTCCTTTCAAGATTGTTTATGGAACAAACCCAAGAGGAGTGATGGAACTTAGAGATTTGGGAATGATGGAGAAAAGGAGTCCAAATGCAGAGAATTTTGCTTCAGATATGCAAATGTTGCATGAACAGGTTAAAGAACAGTTGCAGAGGAACACTTTCAAGTATAAACAAAAAGCAGATTTGAAAAGGAAAGAAATGAATTTTGAAGAAGGTGATCTAGTATTAGCCTATCTGAAGAAAGAAAGGTTCCCTAAGGGTACCTATAATAAGTTGAAACTCAAGAAGATTGGACCTTGTAGGATCTTGAGGAAATTCTCAGCAAATGCCTATGAGATTGAATTGCCTGATAATATAGGTATCTCACCTATATTCAATGTTGCAGATTTATATCCTTATCAGGGGGGTGAAATTGTAACTTCATCAACAAATGAATCAGATACTGGACAAAAGATAGCATGGAAGAAATAGATTCTTGTTATACAAAAGCTGGAAATGGAGAAGATATTGGATACCAGAGTTCTGAAGAAAACCAGAAGACATGAGTACTATGAGTACTTGATCAAATGGAAGAATCAACCAGTGGAGGATGCTACATGGATGACTGAAGCAGTTATACAAGAAAATGGCATCACTGTGGAAGAACTCATGAACAGGAGTTCATGAATTTTTTTTCTCACCTGAGAAGTCCGATGCAGGAGAATTAGTTCTACTTCATGGTGGAGTGGTCACATGTTGTGATCTAGAACAACATTTGGGGTTAGAGTGAATAATAGATTAAACAAATCTATACTTCATTAATCTAGGTAGACAGCCTTGTTGTCAAAATTAGAGATAGATATCGAACAGATAACTATCAAACAGCGCCCTGCGAGGCGACTGAGCCACCTGTTCTAAGTGTTGAATAAAAATAGGGATTAATTTTTCTAAAAATAGGAGAATGCCTAAAATCAGGCATGGTTTGTTAAATGTGATTAGAAAAGAAAGAATAGGGGAAGAAGGAAAAGGAGAGATAGAAGATAGAAGAGTGTGCAGGGGAGTTGCAGACGAGAGAAAGAGACGAAACAAAATGAGGACAAATCATTAATAAAGTTTCTTTCTATTGTGCAACATTCTGATATGTGAGAAACCCTATTCATCTGTATATGATTATGATATCTTTGTTCTCATTGATGGAACACATATGATCTGTCAATATTATTTAAATATCCTTGGAATCGAAACAATACTGTAAAAAACTGATATTTTCATTCTGTAAGTATTGGGATTAATGGTGGAAGGCAAACCGGGATTCGAAGAGATCAAGGATTGACGGTGCCAATCATCCAGAATACGGACGATCGAGATTTGAGCGGAGTCTAACAGTAAAGAATCGACGGTCCAGATCATAGCGGAAGGCGGATGGTTCAAACTTCGATGAACTTTGTGATTTCCGCTGAGGGTTATGTGTCCATCAGTGTATGGAAGCAGAAATGTTATGGTAAGTACGAAAAGGTGCCAGGAGTGTTTTTCGCTGAGTTTATGGTCATGTCGTGTGGTTGTAAGGTGCTTTGCATCATGTATAAAAATATTTCCGTTGGGTGCTAGATAAAACAAAAAGTGCTTAATCCACAAATTCAATAGAAGTCTTGTCAAAAGAACCGAATTGCCAATTATAGCGACAGATAACTAAATTTAGCTCTGTCAAATAGATTTCACTAACACCAGTTGCATTATAGTGGG
Organism: Picea sitchensis; assembly: GCA_010110895.2. Classification (NCBI taxonomy): domain Eukaryota; kingdom Viridiplantae; phylum Streptophyta; class Pinopsida; order Pinales; family Pinaceae; genus Picea; species Picea sitchensis. The sequence continues at coordinate 248,123 of SNQJ01S0002095.1, read as the reverse complement.
AAACAATTTATATATTCCACGTAATCTAAGAATGGAGTGTGACTCTTATATATACATCTGGAGTCGTATTTTATTATTGAATGTTTGGGTAATTTAGATTCCAATTTCTGGTATATAGACATTTTCTATGTATGGAATCCATTTTTATGAAAATATAAAAAAAAATTGAAAAATGGGGCATATTTAAAATTCTAATCTTAAATTTGAATGACCTTAATCCTAATATGAAACCCTAACCTTAATCTTGCTTATTTATTATAAAAGTAATTGATATGGTTGATCTATGTATATCACAACCACATTATAAAAGTGTTTGATATACAACTACCTACCATACCAATTACTTTTATAATAAATAGACAAGATGAAGGTTAGGGGTTCATTTTATAATTTTATATATGCCTCATTTTCCACCTTTTTTAATATTTTCATAAACATAGTTTACACACATAGAGAATGTGTATATATCAAAAGTTGGAATCTGAATGAACCAAACATTCAATAATAAAATGAAAGGAATCCATATATTAACACTAATGTGTTTTCTATGGATAGGATTAAATGTGGATGGATGTTTATGTGTTTACTTTTTCACATTTACTTAATCATATTAAAAAATTACCATGCTCACTAGTTGATTTTCACTTTTGTATGATTAAAAAAGATTCAATTTGATTGTGATTAATTTAGTTATGGAATTTGTGGAGTGTGAATCATTTCATTTTGGTTTTTATGATTGTGATTCATGTCACATATTTCAATTAATTAAGTAAGGCGATGCTACATTGGGAGGCATTTCATATTTCAATGGGAAGGGGTGGAATAATTGGTGTAAATAGGAATGGGAGGGGATGTAGCAATGGGTGTAAATGGGAACGATAGTGGGAGCGATTCTCAACACTTTCCGAGAAATGTGGAGAGCCTTGTGGGCTCATTGATGGATGGGAACCCAAATTCTTCCACCACAATCAAACCTTTGTGATGTTGTATAATATTCCAGATATAAATAGCATGCATAACATAAATAATTAGCTAGAAATGGAAGATAAACAATGATATAACAATAAAACACCACAATAATACCAAAATTATACCAGAGTAACACTAGAAAGAGCACTTTGATTACTGAGAGAAATTTTCACTTGCCTCTTCGAGGGGAAAACCTCCAGCAAAGTAGAGATCTATTATAATAATATGAAAGAACAAACTCCTCATACCATCTATTCATATTTATATTAAATCTATCTATCCAAAAGGAAAATCTAGAAGAAGATCATTCTAGAAGCGAAAACTTCTATTAGTTCTTCTTACATTTGACTTATTCCTCCTTATTTCTAAACCTTATTAATATTAACCTTTATTACATGGAAATATATTATAATACCCACTTGAGGGGTTAGGTAGGTTAGGTCATTAACATGCCCTCCCCCTTAGAATCAACGTTGTCCTCAATGCTTGAGATGAGGAAATTGCTACAGAATGTTAGTAGGCTCCCAGGTGGCATCTAGTGGAGTTGTATCTTTGCACTGAACTAACACTTCCTTCATGGTACACTCATGAAGACGACGCTCTCGCAGGTCCAAAACTTCTTGTGGTTGCAACCAGATGGATCCTTCTTCATCCAACTCGGGAAGGTTGGTTTGAGTTTGGAACTTAGTTCCAATCACCTTCTTTAAGAAAGAGACATGAAAAATAGGATGTATATTACAATGATTGGGTAAAGCTAACTAATAGGCCACCTTCCCAATGCACTTGAGAATTATATAAGGACAATAAAATTTGGGTGCTAGTTTCTGACAATGTTTGGACTTGAGTGAAGTTTTCTTGTAAGTTTGCAGTCGAAGAAATACCTGGTCTCCTTCAACAAATTGTCATTCTGAACGACCTTGATCGCCTTGTTGCTTCATATGATTCTGATCCATTACCAATTTTTTTCTTAGGGTATGGAGAATAGCCTCTCCAATTGTATGTGTTTGGTCCACCGCCTAGAACTTCGATACACCTTGCATGTAGGACAAAAATGAAGGTGAATTTTCCCCATATACTTCTTCAAAAGGAATCATGCGAGTAGATGTATGGTAAGAAGTGTTGTACCACCATTCAACTAATGGTAACTATTGAGACCATTGATTTTTCCTTTCAGAGGAAAAAAACTTCAAATAAGTCTCCAAACACTTATTTACGACTTCAATTTGACCATAAGTCTCGGGATGATAGGCGGTGCTGAGATGTAATTGGGTTCCCTGGATTCTGAAGAGTTCTTGCCAAAAATTGCCGGTGAAAGTTAGATCTCGATCAGAAACAATAGAATGAGGCATGTTGTGAATCTTGAAGATATGATCCGTGAAAAGTTCATCCACTATCAATGTGGTAAATGGGTGTTGAAGAGAACATAAATGAGCATTCTTGGAAACATGATCCACAACCACCATGATGATGAAATTATTTCCCGATTTAGGTAACCCCACATTAAAATCCATAGAGATGTCCCTCCAAATAGTAGGTGGAATTTGAAACGGTTGGAGTGTGCCAGGAGTTTTGATGGTTTCTCCTTTGTTGCGTTGACAAAAATCACATTATGCTACAAAAGTGTGAACGCCCTTTTTCATACCATCCCAGAAAATGAATGTTTGACCCGGTCATAGGTTTTGGTAAACCCTGAATGCCCAGTTGTGGGAGTAGTATGAAGCTCAGAAAGAACCATGTATTTAAGCTATGATTTTTTACTTAAATACAAATGGCCTTTGTAGCGAATTTCATCATTGTTCCAGGAGTACCTTGAGGAAACTGGAGAGTTGGCTTTCAATTGTTGGATCATATGTGATATTTTAGGATCATGTAGCCATTCTTGGTGCATAGCTTGGAGTCAAAATGGTACAATGAAGGAGGGGGAAGAAATGGACCCTTCATCTTCATATTTTTGAGAAAGAGTGTCAACAACCACATTTTCTTTGCCTTTATTTTAAATGATCTCACATTCATAACCAAAGATATTATTTACCCTTTTTTGTTCCTCTAGGGAGGCAGGTCATTGCTCCTAAAAATAATTGGCGCTTTGATGATCTGTCTTAATTTGGAAGTGTTTCCCCAGGAGATAAGGGTGCCAGAGATCCACTGCATGCATAATAAACAACATTCCATTTTCATAGATTGATTGGCCCAAATGGAGTTTGGACAATTGTTTGCTAGTAAAGGCCAAAGGTTTTCCCTCTTACATAAGCAGAACCCCAATTCCTCTGTCTGATGCATCACATTTGAGCACAAAGGTTTTTGTGAAATCAGGAAGGGCCAAGACCAAAGTAGTACACATTGCTTCCTTCAATCCTTGAAAAGCCTAATCCACTATGAGATTCCAAGTGAAAGAATACTTTTTAAGGAGAGAAGTGAGAGGGGTTGCAATCTTCCCATGATTCTGAACAAACTTGCAATAATAGTAATTTAAACCCAAAAAACCACGCAAGATTTTGATAGTCTTGGGGCGAGTCCAATCCTGCATTGCTTCAATATTTTTAGGATCCAATTGGACACCAACCTTTCCAACAATATGACCCAAGTAATCTACTTCTGAGGCTCTAAAGGAACATTTAGAGCATTTGAGGAAAAGTTAGTGATGTGAGAGTAGATGGAGAACTTGATTCACATGGGAAAGATGAGATTGCCGAGTTTTAATACAGATGAGAATATCATCAAAGAAACCTAAGACAAAATGATGGAGAAAAGGACAGAAGACATGATTCATGGGGATTTGGAAGGTGGAGGGGGCATTACATAGGCCAAAGGGCATGACCAAAAACTCATAGTGACCCTCGTGAGGTTATTGAGGGCACAAAAGTTGGGACACTTGTGCCAAGTAGATTCTTTATTAACTACCACGAAAACGTGGGAAGAATAAGGGTCAGTACTAGGGTGGATAACACCCACTTGGAGCAATTCCTGCACTATTTTCTCAATTTCATTCTTTTGGGCAAAGGTGTGAAAATAAGGGCGAACATTGGTAGGAAAACTACTAAGAACAAGGGGAATGCAATGATCATGAACACAACGAGAAGGAGGAAGTCCCTGAGGGGTGGAAAAAACAACTTTTTGTTTGGAAATGATAGCTTGGAGGTCATGATGCAAATAGGATGTCTGAACAAATTGAATAGAATGGAGTTGAGCAATGATACCAAAGTGGCCTTTCTTGAGGATATTTTCCATACGATGGGAAATAATGATCTTAGGAGAACCAACTATGAGACCTTGGAATTTATACCTTTGTCCTTCTTGTTGGAATTGCATGGTTAATTTCTTAAAATCCGTAAGAGTGGGATCGAAAGTGCGTAAACATTCAACACCGAGCACAATGTCACAACCTCCCATGTCAATGGAAAACATATGAGATTTCAGTTGGTAATTTTGAATTTGAAGGCATACATTTTCAAAATGCTCACCACATTTCTTGAACCCACCATTGGCTATCATGATTTGAAAATTATTGACAACACAAATATAGTAATTGGTTTCCTCGGCAATATGACGATGAATAAAATTGTGGGTGCTACCATTGTCAACAAGGATGATGACCTTCCTATGCTTAATGTATTTAATGAGCTTTATAATTTGTGGGGCTAAGAAGCCAGTGAGGGCATGCAAGGAAATAAGTGGGTCAACTTTAGGTGGGTCAGCAGGCTCCTGGGTGGAATCGAGAAGGGAGGGTTATTCAACAAGGGGAACTATCACATCTTCTTCCAGAACATCTTTGGAAATGGCCATAAATAGTTTTTATTCCTTAGACTTATGCCCCAAAAATATTTTTCATCGGAATTATATCAAAGATGCTTCAGTTGGTGTTCATCCATTTCAACCCTACTTAGTTTCTGGACCTTGAGGGGAGTGACAGGGGGGATAGGATTAGTGGGTTAAGGGCGAGGAACAAAAGCGGTTTTTTTTTCTTTGGGAAAAAAAAACTTGTTGGGCCTCTTTAGTACGTTGAGTAGCTTCCAACCAAGTTGGAGGAAGGGCCATGAGAAAATGGGTTCATATTTCATCCTTGAGACGACTAATAATGTATTCACAAAAGAAAACATATGACATGCCCTCTGTTCGAAAGGACAAATGCTCAAAAGTAGTGATGAAGTATTCCACTGTACCTCACTATTTAAACTTGGTAAAACAATCGAGACAGTGGGTATCGATATCAAAGTGGGAATAGAGCTCAGCAACAAACTGGGTCTAGGCAATATACCCATGGCGTGAATTTTTTCACCATTGCCTCCATTTCCAGTGTTCAAGATCTAGATAGAGGAAAATGTAGCAAAGTTTGTCTAACTTGTCAGTAATACAATGCAGAGAAAAATAATTCTCCATTTGAGTGGCCCAACCTGTAGGATCTGAGCCATCATATTTATTGACCTCTACGTGGGTAAAATGGGGTTCACGATGAAACAATTTGGAGTGAAAATGCGAAGGATGACAGTAATCAACAACATTGGGTTGGTCTGATGAGGAAGGACCTGTAGGACATTTGAACAATTCATTGACATCAGACTGGAGGGAGGTCAATTGGGTTGTAAGTTTGGCTTCCATGTTGTTAAATTTATACTCTAATTTGTCAATGCGATAATGTTTAGAATCCATCTTAGATGTGATATGTTTGATGGAGACATGGGTTTTATTGATGGAAGTTTGGAGGTCTTGGTTGTGAGTGGTGGCCATTTGGAGAGGGGAAGTGTTGGTGAGGAAAGAATATGGGTGGGTGAGACCACAAAAAAGGACTTAGAAGTGATAGGTACCACAAAGATCAATGCTTGAAGGGAAATATAGTGGAATAGGAGGGAAAATGGGGAGATTGGAAAGGGGTTGGGTCCACTGAAACAAAAAGGATTAAAAATGAAGGGTATGACTGTGATCACGGAGAAAAGGGAAATCCAATGGAATAGCTCCCAAATAAGTGTGCCAACATGACCACTATACTCTTTGTTTTCTTTTTTACTCCTGTAGAGTTATACTCCGGCCTGAAGAATATTGCAGTGCCGAAATGTCGAAATGATTAACAGGAAGAAATGTGTAGTAATTTCAAAACCAGAATGCAGAAGAAACTAGAGCATGACAATAGATATCGTATGTTCTATTTATGTTTCCTTCCCAAGGGTTAGGGTATTCAAGGATTCTACAAACAAGGGTTTTCCCTATGCTATATCTCTATGATATACATGCGGGGTCCAACAGTAGTACTCGACCCAATATTTCATGGCACCAACTAAGGAGGATAGACCGTACCCTTAGTCGTACTACTTGACTACCCAGGTACTAGAGAGTAGCTTCCTGAGTGTTTCTCTCGGTGGCAGTATAGTAGTTAGGTGACAGTTCGTTTTATCTATAGAGGGCTTCTGGAGATTTAGGTCGATCTGTATACAAGTGTTGTCTGATGCGCTAACAATCGAAGGGGTACCAACACAGTTTACAAGTGTAATACCCCTAGGCCAAACCCAATTGTAAATCTAAATGAAAATGTACTTAAGCTGGTGAGTTGTTTGATATCATTTTTGTATGCACCTTCCATGGTATAGTGCACACATATACTGTGCACTAAAATGATGAAGTGTGCACATTCTAGGATACTGCACACAACAAACTAAAGTGCGAGCGATTTTGAGGCCAGGAAGCCTTTGTGTATATGTTGTGTTTTATAGGATGTTGAGCCAGCTATTATAAGCTAGGAGGATTATTTCTTGAATTAGGCTGGAGAGCCTAGATGTTAAAGGCCAGTGAGCCTTTTTTGTATATGTCTTGTCATTAATATAAAATACATCGTTGTGTGTAGACCGACCCCAATAAAAGAGTATGGGAGACTAAACTCCACTAGTTAGGGAAATGGGGGGGATAAAAGTTAATGAAAAGGGCTAAGATGGGGAGCTTAAGTGAAAAATGAATATTATATTAACATTCCTTAAATTATAAAGTATGGATAATTACTTTTTCCTAAGTTTTAATGATGGGGACAAGTGGGACAAAGTATCTCCCAACATGACAAGTGTCAAGTTGGGAACATGCATACATATAGTTTGGACTTAGTTGTCCCAAGGATTCCATGATCATTCACTGTTCTGGATGGGCGGATCCAGAACTTGTATATCCAGAANATGGATAATTACTTTTTCCTAAGTTTTAATGATGGGGACAAGTGGGACAAAGTATCTCCCAACATGACAAGTGTCAAGTTGGGAACATGCATACATATAGTTTGGACTTAGTTGTCCCAAGGATTCCATGATCATTCACTCAATCATTCAACTATCCTCCATACCTTTATGTTACTATCATTGTACATGTACCCATACCCATATCCGTACCCATACCTGTATATGTACTTGGTTAGCTTGGGAGCTTGACTGAAGAAGAGGGTTGTTAGGACCATGAGCAATTTCTCTCACCCACTCTCTGGATGAGAGAATTGTTGGGAATTTATTTCCCGAAGGTGGCAAACTATAGCTACAAGGTTTGGAGACTTCCTGTCCAGCCTGTTGCTGAAGAAATGGAAAGGAAGTGGGGAGGAAGAGGGACTGTTGAGAAGAGAAGGTGATCCAGGTGGATATCGACAACCACCAACCTTTTCCAATTGGCTCAAAACAGTGTTCTGGCAATTTTGGCAATTTACTATTTTTAGCAGTTTTTAACTTTTGGGGCCATTTTGAGGGCGTAAATGAAGGTTTTTTGAGATAGAGCTTCTCAATTATATATAATGGCATGATTGAGCCCCAAAAATGAATCTCCTTGATGATACCTTTCCAACGGGCTATCATACACCTAAAACGAAGATCATATGCAAAAGTTGTGACCCCAGGAAGATGATGTACTAACTTACCCAAATGGGCCCCACATGACTTTTGGCACTTCATCTCCTAGGGTTAGGTTTTTGGATGTCTAGGGTTTTTGGCATTCCTTTTTATTGTAAAAAGGAATTCAGATCCTCATTGTAATGATCTTCTTACGAATGCGAGTAGCCGTCACATCTCTTGTCAGAGATAAGCTGCCACCATTCTAGCGAGTATTTCACTCTGTATTTTTAGAGTCTCTGTACATTTATTTCATTAAATGAAATCATGTATTACTATATATATGCGTTTATGGTTGCATCTCTGATACGTTTCTGTTATATTATTGAATATATGTGATATCTCTGTGCATTTCTTTATTATATCTCCACTCTCATTTCGTGCCGAAAATAATCGAGATCAGTGGTATTAGAGTAGGTTGCTCTTGATCAATTTTCAGTGCATATCCCCAATGAGGTACAAGTATAGAATGTTGGGCCTCGAGATCATCTCTCTTGAGTACAATCACTTTCGCACACCCTAGAAACCCTCAATGGTAAAAGAAAAGAAAAACGACAGAGCAGACAATCCTATCAGTCTGTTGCTTGAGCAGGCTCTCACACGATAGAGGGATGAAATGATGGAGATTTTTTCCGACATCCTTCAATGACTATCGATAGTAATAGGCACATCTTCATAAAACGACCACTTTGGAGGCATCTCGCCTTTCAATGTACAAGTTAAATTTGATATTCCTGTATTTGAAGGACAGATAGATGCAGAAGCCCTAGACAAATGGTTAAACCTACTAGAAGGTTATTTCTCTGTTCACAATTTTTTCAACAGAGAAAAGATCACCTTCACAGTCCTTAAAGCTCACCCCCATGTCAAACATTGGTGGGAAGCTTACTGGGATCAAAGTTCCATAGAGGAGTCTGGAATATATGGGGCCAAGCCCAGTTGGGATTTTTTTGTGGATGCGATAAAGGAATAGTATTACCTAGTTGGCAACTATGAGGACCGGTATATTAGGTGGACCACACTGTGGCAAGAGAGGGGCCAAGTAGTTCTGGATTTAACCAATACCTTCCATACCTTGCGCACAAAGCTGGGTCTCAAAGACTTCTAACGACATTTGGTTCTAAAATATCATGCGTCTCTACATAGATACATCCAAACTGAAATGGATTTTTTGGACATCTCATCACTCAGTGCTGCTTATCGATATGCTATTAAAATCGAACAGAAATTTAAGCACCATAAAAAATAGGATTTTGGGTCTGCAAATATGCAACAACCAAAGTATGAAAAATATGGCCTTAACAAACACTCTCCGAAAAACCAGTCCAAGCCACAAGAAAAGAAGCGTCATGGGAAGACAAACAAGGACACCAGAAATTCATGCGATTTCCACAAAATCAGCTGGAACAACACCAATGAATGTCACTCAAAATAGTCATTGGTGGGTGAGATCAAAGACAAGGAGATGATACCTGATTCAAAATTTTATTATGAAAATAATGGTAAATGAAAAATCATCGATGCAGACCCCACTGCTATTGTTGCGACCGCAACAATTCAACTAGAAGAACGAACAGATCCTGAAGAGGGGGAACACCTTTTTCATTCACAGCTGTGGGTGAAGGGGAATCTGCTGCATTTTATTGTTGATAGCAGAAGCCATAAGAACCTCATCTCAGTAGAGGTCACCAAACAGTTGGTATTCTCGACAACACCACACCCGCAACCATACAACATCGGGTGGCTTTGCCAAGGATGAGATCTTTGTGTCAGCCAATAGTTTCGATCGTCATATGACATCCAACCCTTGAAGGATGAGGTATTATGCGATGTTTCCCCATTGGATGTCTGTGATGCTCTCTTGGGCCAACCATATATGTGGAAGCGCCAAGATGGTTATCAGTCTCGATCCCGCAGTGTCATTGTTTCTTTGGGGGGTCAACTCTACAGAATACCAGAGGTAGTTCCGACTACTATTCCACCTAAAACGTGTCGCAAAGTAGTATCTCATACTAGAAAATTCAACTTCTTCACAATCTGTTCAAAAGCTGAACAAAAGGATACTGCAACCACTACAACCTTGACCTAAGCACCTTCTATCCAAGAGAAGAAGGTCGACAAGATTGAAGAAAAGTGTAAAGATTCCTTCTGCACAAAATAATCTCATGCATCCAGAATAGTTAAAAAGGTCCAACCCTTCGAGCCACATGCTCCTGATAGCCTTCAACAAACCGAGCAATGTGATGTCTCCAACAAGGCAAGCAACTCACCAAGATTTAGATTCAGCAAAACATTTTTTCCTCTCCCCTGGGCAATAAAAGAAATGGATACCATTTCTTCCTAAGGAGGGAGGATTGATCGAGTTGGATATCGGTGGCCACCCACCTTTTCCAACTAGCTCAAAACAGTTTTTTGGCAAATTTGGCAATTTACTATTTTTAGCAGTTTTTAACTTCCGGGGCCATTTTGAGGGCATAAATGAAGGTTTTTCGGGATCAAGCTTATCAATCATAACCGAATGCATCATTGAGCCTCCAAAATGAATATCCTCGATGATACCTTTCCAATGGGATATCATATGCCTAAAATGGAGATCATATGCAAAAGTTAAGACCCTGGGAAGTTGATGTACTAGCTTACCCAAACACGGCCCACATGACTTTTGGTGCTTAATCTCATAGGGTTAGGTTTTTGGATGTCTAGGGTTTTTAGAATTACTGTTTATTGCAAAAATACCTTCAGAGCCTCATTGTAATGATCTTCTTGTGAATGTGAGTAGCTGTCACATCTCTTCTCAGAGATAAGTTGTCACCATTCTAGCGAGTCTTTCACTCTGTATTTTTACAGTCTCTGTACAATTCTTTCATTAATAGAAATTGTTTATTACTGTACATCTACGTTTATGGTTGCATCTCTGATGCATTTTTGTTATATTATTGAATATTTGTGATATATTTGTGCATTTCTTTATTATATATATTCTCTCATTTCGTAATAATAATACCAAAATACCAACAATAATAGAAAAATTATACTAGAGTCATAGCCCAATTGGATGTTGGGGATGTTACAACAAGGGTGGCCAACAGATGTGTGCTTAAGTACCACTTGTATTTCCTCCATGTATGAATTTCCAACCGTGGGTTTATGTGCGTAACGACAAATCTATGTAGCTTAAAAACACCATAATACGTCTCTACCTTTATTTAGAAATTCACTTTATAGTAAAAAAATAACTTCTGAAGAATTTTGTCAGCTTTCCAATGACTATTTTTCAATGTTTTTTATCACTATTTGATATGCCAATTTGACAATTGTTTAACAATATGTTCCTTAAACAAGAAAGGAATGATAACAGTAACTTTTTTCTACAACAATGTATCTATTATTAAACTTATGTTTTTAAGAAACGAAATATACTTCAACAATCTACAAAGACTCTATTTTATTATGACTATAATTTTGAATCTAACGGATGAATATTATAATTTCTATAATTTTTTGAAGTTGACCAAGTTGAAAACATTGCAGATTTTAAACACTTGTTTTTCTACATCTTGTATCTATCTTAATTTTTACTTAAAACTAAAATATAAATATACCCTTTTGAAAAGAATAGTTTAAAGATTATGAATATATTTTTTTCTAAAATTTTCATTGTATATTTTTAGAGATACTGATATTTCATTTCACCGAATCATAATGTCTGCTGAAAATATTATGTAGTGATTTTTTTAAATAAATAAATAAAATTAGATAAAAATAAAGAAAATGAAAACAAATTATAGGAATTGAAAGTAGATTCAATTTTGGAAATGTTGGTGTCATTTTTGAAACCAAATTCTCAGTATTTGCAGGAGTCTATAACCTATGAAGTTCAGGTAATCTTGGGGCAATTATCTGGTTGTTTTTTTTCATTTCCAATCTCATGTTTTTGGCCGAAATAATCTTTTGGCTGAAACCTAGTTTTTAACGGAATAATCCGTTAAAAATAAATGTTTCAGCAGAAAATTATTTCGGCCGAAATATTCTTACCCCAGGAAAATATTTCATCCGAAAAACATTGTACACAAATTTTAAGGGGAGCGTTAGGGCTTCGTTCAATTTGACGTGCAAACTTTCAGCCGAAAAAATTCCTAGAAACATTTTTTCGCCAAAAAATTGCCGCTAGGAATTTTTGAGACCCGATTTTCACGAAAGTGTTACCCATATTCATGATTTTACCCATATTCCTTTCTCACCTCTGAACTATGAAGTGTTTATTCCTATGCAGATAGAAGAATGTCTCCTTTCGGGTTTCTGGGAATGTTAGTGGAAATCATAAAACAATTCCATTCCTTGTTCAAATGTCTCAATTCTTCAACTACTAACATCTTAATTAATGAAAAATGGAATAAGTTTTTCCATGGCTGATCAACCTTGGCTTGGACACTGTCTTCCACCTTTCCCAGGATTCGACACAAGAAGAAAGTTAAGTTTAAGGGATTTTTCCTTGTGAAGTGCATCAGTAACCTGATGTGGTATGGATACACCCTGTCAAACCTTCCTTCATAGGTGAAATATTTTCTGATTATGTTCAAAAGTTTCTCGAAAGGGTCTAGGACATACTGGCTTGGAATGTCGGCACCAATTTTTCGATTTCGACATTCTGGCTTGATGAAATCCATATAACATGAAATGTCTAAAGGCATACCTTTAAACCGTTTTTGTCCACGTGGAGGGATCTTCGTTTCAGCTGACAAAGTTTCCTCCATCACTTGGAAAGTGATTCCCGCAATGGTCATGCTAACCCCAGTAAAATTGAGGGCGAGTTGGTTAGCTAGTTTCACATTATATCCTTGAATACTTTCGTAGAAACACATACATATGCCTTATTTAAAAGACACCATAATCATTGGGTCTTCATTTATTAACTCCAAATCTCGAGGTTCAAACCTCACGACCTTTCCACTTCTCGCATTATTTCTTTTTCTTTGGGAAGTTCCCATGATGTTGGTATATATTAATTTCACGCGTGTTGTAATGAATTGTAATACCCTCTCTATGCAGAATGTAAGAATGATGAACTTTGTAGAAATTACAAGGAAAGGTAGTAATAGGAATCTTTGCGCGACAAATAAATCAGTAACAAAAAATTTTGGGGCCGCAGTAAAGAGTGACAGAGGAATTTGACGCAGTGGGAAAACTCGCTGCGGTAGTAAAGTGCGACGGAAAAATTAGGCGCAGTGGGAAATCTTGACATCGAAGAAAAGTGCGACGGAAAAATCAAGAACAGTGGAAAACTCGATGAGGCAGTAGGAAATTCATAAGGAAGAAGGATGGCTGTGAGAAGAAACAACTCGTCCAAAAAGCTAGTTTGTAGCGAGCTCCAAAATAATTTAATCAATGGCTGAGAACAATGGAGGAGATGCAGTAAAATCAAAACAACAGACTTTCGTAACCACTGACAACAAATAATTTTTACGCAACGAAGGGCTCTAGTGCTTGCTGGAAAAACTACAGATGACGCACAAATTCTCAAAGTGAAGGAAAGGGTTGAAGGGTGACCAATATTTATGCTTGAATGGATACATAATGAAATCATGGAAAAGGATAGTAAATCCATGGCGGCGAGAAGTTAGAAAGATGATTAAAGATTTGTGCAACAAACTTCTGCAACTGGTACACTTTTGAAGTGTGCAAAGTACAAATGATAGAAGTTCCATGATTACTTGCTTTAAAGACTTCATGATTAGGGAATGATGCTCATAATATCTTTCAACAAGACCTTTATTGCAACCACTTAACTCGAATTTGATGAATAATTTCCACCTTTTCGACATGACTCGAGACTTAGGGAAGTAGACCTTTAAAATTTAAACGTGAAGAACCTTACACCCCTTTAACCAACTTATGGCCAGACCCGTTACTCAATAATTCCGAACCACTCTTTATTTGGTCATTGGCCTTATAAACTTTGACACATTGACTATGACTCATCTAGGACTGACTCTAACTGCAAAAATCATAGTTCTAACATGCCGAATGACTTTCCCCATAAATTATTCTAAAGAAAAACAAAATACTATCAAATAAAATTTAAAAATCGATTTAAAAATTTATATTTTGTTTTCAATTTTCCTTAAATCATATAAACCATATATTCTCTTTTACCTAGGAATTAGAAGAAAAGCTTGTATTCAATAAAAATGATGATCCAACTTACTTAAAATTTAATTATGTTTTGTAATAATATACTTTTTGTTGTGTTTGATATTTTCATCCCTTATAGTTTAATTTTGAATGTCTTAAAGCTTTAATTAATTTTATTTAAGAATCTATATATTACCTACCATGAAGGAAAAAATTATAGAATCGACTTGATAGCAAGTTTTGGATGTGCCAAGTTTCCCTAAAGGGAAACCAACTCCCGTGGTGAAACCGATTCAACCGACCCATGCATGCATACTTTAGAGAAAAAGAATAGCATACTATGAACAAAAAATATCCTATCTTCTGATAGACCCACATAAATGATAGTGCTAAACTTCAATAGCCTATGAAGAATCTTCTAGAAACAACTAACATTTGTCAAAATAAAATAAACATTCTAACACCTATGCACCTCTCGAATGACTGACATGATGTCCTCAAAATCCTCTACAGGTTGGTCTCTCTTGTCATCAACTTACTTTGCACATGTGTCCATGTCTCGTTCATCCTGCCCCTGGAATTATGGAACAATAACCGCCCCCGAATATGTGGGGCATTAGCTCCTGAATCTATTGAATACAACGAGTGGAGAAAGGTCGAGAGCAGAGATTCAATTTGATCTGTGTCTTGGTGTAAGTGTTTCAAGCGAAAATGGAGGTCATCGATGTCCTTACAAAATGAGAAGACCAGATCTTGAAGAATTGAGACCGAATCTATGAGTCGTGCCAACGAAGCACAGTCCAACTGGAAACGAGCTTTGCCTCGATTCGCTTCCACTTAAAGTTCTTGTGTTTGAGAATTGAATTCCTCCAAATAAGGCACAAAAGGTGGAAATAAGGGTGTTGAAGGAGGTGGAAAGGGAGTGAAAGGTGGTGGAATAGAAGGGCGTGCAAGTGTTGGCTATGAGGTCGAGGCCAGATCTAGGAGAGGTGGAGTAGAAAAGATGAGAGAATTACCCTTAATGTCAAACCATTAAACTTAGCAAGCCTATGGCGATGACAGAGGTAGAAGATCACATTGGCCTAGGGAGGACTGAGTGAAAGATGGAGTGGAGGACCTGAGCGCATAAGAAAAGGTAGGCAGGTGTCAGTTGGCCATGGCTTCTCTATTCTGGCACCAGAGAGCACCTCTCTTTGTATTCCCGCTAAGGCGATGCATAGCCATACAAACATGAGAGTGGGGTGGAGATGTGAACAGGGAAACTAAGGTGGGCACCATGGAGAAAAACAAAGTTCCTTTATGTTATCCTTCATACCTTTATGTTACTATCATTGTACATGTACGCGTACCCATATCCATACCCATACTTGAGAGGGGACAAGCAGTTCTGGTGTTCATCAATACCTTCCATACCTTGCGCACCAATATGGGTATCAAAGAATCCAAATGACATTTGGTTCTAAAATATCGTGGGGCTCTACACAGATACATCCAAACTGAAATGGATTTTCTGGACATCTCATCACTTGGTGTTGTTTATCGATATGTTGTTAAAATCGAGAAGAAATTTAAGCACCAGAACAAATGGGAGTTTGGGTGTGTAAATCCGCAAAAAGAAAAGTATGACAAGACTGCCCTAACAAACAGTCTCCTCAAAACCAGTACAAGCCACAAGAAAAGTAGGGTCATGGGAAGACAAAGAAGGACACCAGAAAATGCTGCGATTTCCACAAAATCCCCTGGAACAACACTGATGAATGTCGCTCAAAATAGTCATTGGTGGGAGAGATCAAAGACAAGGAGCTGAACCTTGATTAAGAATATGATTATGAAAATATTGGTAAAAGACAGATCATCGATGCAGACCCTACTGCTATTGTTGTGACCGCAACAATTCAACTATAATAACCAACAAACCCTGAAGAGGGTGAGCACCTTTTTCATCCACAGTTGTCGGTGAAGAGGACCCCGCTACATTTTATTTTTGATAGTAGAAGCCAAAAGAACCTCATCTCAGTAGAGGTCATCAAACAATTGATATTGTCGATAACACCACACTTGCAACAATACAACATTGGATGGTTTCACCAAGGACGTGATCTTCGTGTCAGCAATCGTGTTGATTTCCATATGACATCCAAACCTTCAAGGATGAGGTATTATGTGATGTTTCCCCACTAGATGTCTGTGATGTTCTCTTGGGACAAACATTTATGTGGAAGCACCATGCTATTTATCAGTCTCGACCCCCTAGTGTCATTGTTTCTCTGGGGGGTCATCTTTACAAAATACCAGAGGTAGTTACGACTACTGTTCCACCTAAAAAGTGCCGCAAGGTAGTATCTCATACTACAAAATTCAGATTCTTCACAATCTGTTCAAAATGTGAACAAAAGGATACTGCAACCACTACTGTCTCAACCCAAGCACCTTCTATCCAACAAAAGCAGGTCGACAAGATTGTAGAAAAATGTAAAGATTCCTTCTGCAAAAAATAATATCATGCATCCATACTATTTAAAAAGGTCCAACCCTTCCAACCACATGCTCATGATAGCCTTCCACAAACTGAGCAATGCGATGTCTCTAGCAAGGCAAGCAACTCACCAAGATTCAGATTCATCAAACGCTTTTTCCTCTCCCCCAGGAACTCAATGCAATGGATACCATTGCTTCCTAAGGAGAGAGGATTGATCTAGGTGGATATCGGTGGCAGCCAACCTTTTCCAACTGGCTCAAAACATTTTTCTAGGAATTTTGACAATTTACTATTTTTAGCAGTTTTTAACTTCCGGGGCCATTTTGAGGGCCTAAATGAATTTTTTTCGGGATCGATATTCTCAATGACATCCAAATTATTCATTGATCCCCCAAAATTAATCTCCATGATGATACCTTTCCAACAGGATATCATATGCCTAAAACGAAGATCGTATGCAAAAGTTACGACATCGAGAAGTTGATGTACTAACTTACCGAAATGGGGCCCACATGACTTTTGGTGCTTCGTCTCCTAGGGTTAGGTTTTTGGATGTCTAGGGTTTTCGGCATTCCTTTTTATTTTAAAAAGGCATTTAGAGCCTCATTGTAATGATCTTTTTGTGAATGCGAGTAGTTGTCACATCTCTTCTCAGAGATAAGCTGCCACCATTCTAGAAAATCTTTCACTCTGTATTTTTACAGTCTCTGTACAATTCTTTCATTAGTAGAAATCATGTATTACTGTATATATTCATTTATGGTTGCATATCTGATACATTTTTGTTATTTTATTGAATATCTGTGATATATCTGTTCATTTCTTTATTATGTCTCTGCTCTCATTTCATGTTAAAATAATTTGGATTAGAAGGGGCACACTTCCTAGGGTAAGACAGGAATGTGGGGAATGAGGGACTGTAGGATGTTAGTTTGAGTTGGCACTTGTGGAAGATTATTTCCTGTTGTGTGAGATACATCAACCTCATTAGGAATCCCTTTACCCGAGTGGAGTTTAGTCCCAGCTCGGGGGTGACCCACTGCTGAGAGTGATGAGAAACACGATTTATGGCTCAGATATTTGTGGAAATTTTTCATGCAGTTGGTGATATTCTTACCAAGATAATTGTCAATTGTGTGCTAATTTATATGTTGCACTTTTATTCATTTGTTTATCATTATGGGTTTTTCTTGTGTGTGGTTTACCTGTCTTTATATTTATGGGTATTTCCTGTCTATGCTGCATGTATATGTTTACTGTTATTTCTGTATGAATATGTGCATTTACATAATGTATTTGTCTGTTTTAAGTTGTATATATAAAGTTTCGCAAGAGTTTTTGTGTTTATATGTTTTAATTTGCATACAGTTCGAAATTGTTTATATGTAATAGCACAGTTGGATGTTGGGGATGTTACAACAAGGGTGGCCAACAAATGTGTGCTTAAGTACCACTTCTATTTTCTCCATGTATGAATCCCCGACTGTGGTTTTATGTGCGTAACAAAAAATCTATGTAGCTTAAAGTCGCCATAATACGTCTCTACCATGAAAAAATTTAACCCTAAATTTTCTGCCGAGGAAGGTGCTCTGATAACACTTGTAATATTCTAGATATAAAATAGTATGTAGAATATAAATAACTAGCTAGAAATGACATATAAACAATGATATAACCAGAACAACACCACAATAATACCAAAATTATACCAGAGTCATAGCCCAGTTGGATATTGGGGATGTTACAACAAGGGTGGCCAACATATGTGTGCTTAAGTACCACTTGTATTTCCTCCATGTATGAATCTCTGACCGTGGGTTTATGTGCGTAACAACAAATCTATGTAGATTAAAAATGCCATAATACATCTCTACCTTTATTTACAATTTCACTTTATAGTAAAAACAAAACTTGTGAGGAATTTTGTTAGCTTTCCAATGACCATTTTTCAATGTTTTTTATCACTATTTGATATGTCAATTTGACAATTGTTTAACAATATGTTCCTTAAACATGAAAGGAATGATAATGAGTAACTTTTTTCTACATAAATGTATCTATTATTAAACTTATGTTTTTAAGAAATGAAATATACCTCAACAATCTACAACGAATCTATTTTATTATGACTATAATTTTGAATCTAACAGATGAATATTATAATTTCTAGAATTTTTTTAAGTTGACCAAGCTGAAAACGTTACAGATTTTAAACACATGTTTTTCTACACCTTGTATCTATCTTAATTTTTACTTAAAATTAAAATCTAAATATACCCTTTTGAAAAGAACAGTTTAAGGATTATGAATATATTTTTTTCTAAATTGCTCACAGTATATTTTCAGAGATACTGATATTTCATTTCACCGAATCATAATGTCTGTTGAAAATATTATGTAGTGATTTTTTTAAATAAATAAATAAAATTAGATAAAAATGAAGAAAATAAAAACAATTTATAGGAATTGAAAGTAGATTCAATTTTGGAAATGTTGGTGTCATTTTTGAAACCAAATTCTCAATATTTGCAGGAGTTTGCAACCTCCGGAGTTTATGTAATCTTGGGGCAATTCTCTATTTTTTTTTTCAGTCCCAATCTCATGTTTTCGACCAAAATAATCTTTTGGCCGAAACCTAGTTTTTAATGGAATCCGTTAAAAATAAAAGTTTCCGACGAAAAGAATTTCGGCCAAAATATGCTTACCACAGGAAAGTATTTCATCCGAAAAACATTGTACACAAATTTTGAAGGCACCGCCAGGGCTCGGTTCAATTTGACGTGCACATTTTCGGCCGAAAAAATTCCTAGAAACATTTTTTCAACCGAAAAATTGCTGCTAGGAATTTTTGGGACCCGATTGTCACAAAAGTGTTACCCATCTTCATGATTTTACCCATATTCATTTTGTGTCTCTGAACTATGAAGTGTTTATTCCTCTACAGATAGAAGAATCTCTCCTTTCAGGTATTTGGGAATGTTAGTGAAAATCATAAAACAATTCCATTCCTTGTTCAAATGTCTCAATTCTTCAACTACTAACATCTTAATTAATGAAAAATGGAATAAGTTTTTTCGTGGCTGATCAACCTTGGCCTGGACACTGTCTTCCACCTTTCCCAGGCTTCGACACAAGAATAAAGGTAAGTTTAAGGGATTTTTCCTTGTGAAGTGCATCGGTAACCTGATGTGGTAGGGACACACCCTATCAAACCTTCCTTCACAGGTGAAATATTTTTTGATTATGTTCAAAAGTTTCTCGAAAGGGTCTAGGACATACTGGCTTGGAATTTTGGCACCAATTTTTCGATTTCGACATTCAGGCTTGATGAAATCCATATAACATGAAATGTCTAAAGGCATACCTTTAAACCATTTTTCTCCAAGTGGATCGATCTTTGTTTCAGCTGACAAAGTTTTCTCTGTCACTTGGAAAGTGATTCCCACAATTGTCATGCTAACCCCAGTAAAATTGAGGGTGAGTTGGTCAGCTATTTTCACATTATATCCTTGAATACTTTCGTAGAAATGCATACATATGGCTTATTCAAAAGATGCCATAATCGTTGGGTCTTCATTTATTAACTCCAAATCCCAAGGTTCAAACCTCACGACCTTGCCACTTATCGCATTATTTCTTTTTCTTTGGGAAGCTCCCATGATGTTGGTATATATTAATTTCACTCGTGTTGTAATGAATTGTAATACCCTCTCTACGCAGAATGTAAGAATGATGAACTTTGTAGAAATTACAAGAAAAGGTAACAACAGGAATCTTTATGCGACAAACAAATCAGTAACAAAAAATTTTGGGGCAGCAGTAAAGAGTAATAGAGAAATTCGACACAGTGGGAAAACTTGGCATGGTAGAAAAGTGCGACAGAAAAATTAGGCGCAGTGGGAAAGCTCGGTGTGGAATAAAAGTGCGACAGAAAAATCAAACGCAGTGGAAAACTCGATGAGGCAGTAGGAAATTCATAAGGAAGAAGGATGATTGTGAGAAGAAACAACTCGTCCAAAAATCTAGTTTGTAGCAAGCTCCAAAATACTTTAATCAATGGCTGAGAACAATGGAGGAGATGCAGCAAAATCGAAACAACAGACTTTCGTAACGACTGAAAACAAATAATTTTCACACAACGAAGGGCTCCAATGCTTGCTGGAAAAACTACAGATGACGGTCAAACTCTCAAAGTGAAGGAGAGGCATGAAGGGTGACCAATATTTATGCTTGAATGGATACATAATGAAATCATGGAAAAGGACAGTAAATCCATGGCGGTGAGAAGTTAGAAAAATGATTGAAGATTTGTGCAACAAATTCCTGCAACGGGTACACTTTTGAAGTGTGCAAAGTACAAATCATAGAAGCTCCATGATTGCTTACTTTAAAGACTTCATGACTATGGAATGATGCTCATAATATCTTTCAACATGACCTTTATCACAACCACTTGACTCGACTTTGGTGAATAATTTCCACCTTTTCGACATGACTTGAGACTTAGGGAAGTCGACCTTTATGACCTAAACATGAAGAACCTTACACCACCTTTAACCAACTTATGGCCAGACCCGTTACTCAATAATTCTGAACCACTCTTTATTTGGTCACTGACCTTATAAACTTTGACACACTGACTATGACTCATCTAGGACTGACTTTAACTGCAAAAATCATGGTTCTAACATGTCGAATGACTTTCCCCATAAATTATTCCAAAGAAAAACAAAATACTATCATATAAAATTTTAAAAATTTATATTTTGTTTTCAATTTTCCTTAAATCATATAAACCATATATTCTCTTTTACCTAGGAATTAGAAGAAACGTTTGTATTTAATAAAAATGATGATCCAACTTACTTAAAATTTAATTATGTTTTGTAATAATATACTTTTTGTTGTGTTTGATATTTTCACCCCTTCATAGTTTAATTTTGAATGTCTTAAAGCTTTAATCAATTTTCTTTAAGAATCTATATATTACCTACCATGAAGGAAAAAATTATAGTATCGACTTGATAGCAAGTTTTGGATGTGCCGAGTTGCCCTAAAGGGAAACCAACTCCCGTAGGGAAACCGATTGAACTGACCCATGAATGCATACTCTAGAGCAAAAGAATAGCATACTATGAACACAAACAAATCTTATCTTCTGACAGACCCACATAAATGATATTGCTAAACTCCAATAGCCTATGAAGAATCTTCTAGAAATAACTAACATTCGTCAAAATAAAAAAAATTATAACAACTATGCGCCTCTCGACTGACTGACATGATGTCCTCAAAATCCTCTACATGTTGGTCTCTCTTGTCATCAACTTACTTTGCGCATGTGTCCATGTCTCGTTCATCCTCCCCCTGTAATTATGGAACAATAACCACCCTGGAATATGTGGGGCATTGGTTCCTGAATCTAGTGAATACAACGAGTGGAGCAAGGTCGAGAGCAGAGATTCAATTTGATCTGTGTCTTGGTCTAAGTGTTTCAAGTGAAAATGGAGGTCATCGATGTCCTTACAAAATGCGAAGATCGGATTTTGAAGAATTGAGACTAAATCTATAATTCGTGCACACGAAGCACAGCCCAACTAGAGATGATCTTTGCCTTGATTCGCTACCACTTAAAGTTATTGTGTTTGAGAATTGAATTCCTTGAAATAAGGCACAAAATGTGGCAACGAGGGTTTTGAAGGAGGTGGTGAGGGAGAGAAAGGTGGTGGAATAGAAGGGCGTGCAACTGTTGGCTGTGAGGTCGAGGCCAGATCTGGGAGAGGTGGAGTAGAAAAGCCGAGAGAATTACCCTTAATGTCAAACCATTCAACTTAGCAAGCCCATGGCGATGACAGAGGTAGAAGACCACATTGGCCTAGGGAGGATTGAGTGGAAGACGAAGTGGAGGAACTGAGCACATAAGAAAAGGTAGGCAGGTGTTGGTTGGCCATGACTGCTCTATTATGGAACTAGAGAGCACCTCTCTTTGTTTTCTCGTGAAGGCGATGCATATCCATACAAACATGAGAGTGAGGTGGAGATGCGAACAGGGAAACCAAGGTGGGCACCATGGAGAAAAACACAGTGCCTTTATGTTATCCTCCGTAACTTTATGTTACTATCATTGTACATGTACCCATAACCATATTCATACCCATACCTGTATATGTACCTGGTTATCTTGGTAGCTTGACTGAAGAAGAGGGTTGTCAGGCCCGTGAGCAATTTCTCTCTGGGTCAGGGAATTGTTGGGAAGTGGGGAAGCCAAGGGAATGTTGAGAAGAGAAGGTTATATAGGTAGATATATATGGCCACCAACCTTTTCCAACTCGATCAAAACAATGTTCTAGCAATTTTGGCAATTTACTATTTTTAGCAGTTTTAACTTCCGGGGCCATTTTGAGGGTTTAAATGAAGGTTTTTCACAATAAATATTCTCAATTATATTTTAAGGTATTATTGAAACCCAAAAATGAATCTCCTCAATGATACCTTCCTAACGGGCTATCATATGCCTAAAACGAAGATCGTATGAAAAAGTTGTGATCCCAGGAAGTTGATGTACTAACTTACCCAAACGGGCCCCACATGACTTTTGGTGCTTCATCTGGTAGAATTAGGATTTTGGATGTCTATGGTTTTTGGAATTCCTTTTTATTGTAAAATGGCCTTCAGAGCCTCATTGTAATTATCTTCTTGTGAATGTGAGTAGTCGTCACATATCTTGTCAGAGATAAGTTGCCACCATTCTAGGGAGTCTTTCACTTTGTATTTTTAGAGTCTCTGTATATTTATTTCATTAATAGAAATCGTGTATTATTGTATATATAGGTTTATGGTTGCATCTCTGATACTTTTTTGTTATATTATTGAATATCTGCGATATCTTTGTGCATTTCTTTATTATATCTCCACTCTCATTTCGTGCTGAAAATAATCCGGATGAGTTGTATCAGAGCAGGCTACTCTTGATCATTTTTCAGTGCATGTCCCCAATGAGGTCCGAGTAATGCAAGTTGGGTCTCGATCTTGTCTCTCTTAAGGAAAATCTCTCTCACACACCCAATAAACTATCAATGGTGAAATAAAAGAAAAATGACGGAGTAGACGATCCTATCAGTCTGTTGCTTGAGCAAGCTCTCACGCAATAGAGGGATGAAATGATGGAGAATTTTTCCCACATCCTTCAACACCTGTCAATAGAAATAGGCGCATCTTCATCAAACGACCATTTTGGAGGCACCTCACCTTTCAAGGTACAAGTTAATTTGTATATTCCTATATTTGAAGGACAAATAGACGCATAAGCACTAGAGAAATTGCTAAACCTGCTAGAAGGTTATTTCTCTGTTCACAATTTTTTCGACAGAGAAAAGATCACCTTCGCACTCCTTAAATATCTTGCCCATGTCAAACATTGGTGGGAAACTTATTGAGAGCAAAGTTCCATAGAGGATTCTGGAATATATGGGGCCAAGCCCACTTGGGATTTTTTTGTGGATGTGGTAAAGGAATAGTATTACCCTATTGGCAACTATGAGGACCAGTACATGAGATGAACCACACTATGGCAAGAGAGTGGCCAAGCAGTTCTGGAGTTCACCAATACCTTCCATACTTTCCCCACCAAGATGGGTATCAAAAAATCCAAATGACATTTGGTTCTGAAATACCGTGGGTTTCTACATAGATACATCCAAACTTAAATGGATTTTCCAGACATCTCATCACTCAGTGTTGCTTATCAATATGTTGTTAAAATCGAGCATAAATTTAAGCACCAGAACAAATGGGAGTTTGGGTCTGTAAATCCGCAAAAAAAAAGTACGGCCCTAACAAACAGTCTCCTCAAAACTAGTCCAAGACAGAAGAAAAGAAGGGTCATGGGAAGACAAATAAGGACACCGGAAAATGGTGCGATTTCCACAAAATTCCCTGGAACAACACCGATGAATGTCGCTCAAAATAGTCATCGGTGGGCGAGATCAAAGACAAGGAGCTGAACCCTGATTCAGAATTTGATTCTGAAAATACTCGTAAAAGATAGATCATCGATGCAGACCCCACTGCTATTGTCGTGACTGCATCAATTCAACTATAAGAAACAACAAATCCTGAAGCGGGGGAGTTCCTTTTTCATTCACAGTTGTGGGTGAAGGGGACCCCGCTACATTTTATTATTGATAGTAGAAGCCAAAAGAACCTCATCTCATTAGAGGTCGTCAAATAGTTGGTATTGTCGACAACACCACACCTACAACCATACAACATTGGTTGGCTTCGCCAAGGATGAGATCTTCATGTCAGCCAGTAGTGTCGATTGTCATACGACATCCAGCCCTTCAAGGATGAGGTATTATGTGATGTTTCTCCACTGGATGTCTGTGATGTTCTCTTGGGCCAACCATATATGTGGAAGCGTCGAGATGGTTATTAGTCTCGACCCCACAGTGTCATTGTTTCTCTAGGGGGTCATCTCTACAAAATACCAGAGGTAGTTATGACTACTGGTCCACCTAAAAAGTGCCGCAAGGTAGTATATCATACTACAAAATTCAGATTCTTTACAATCTTTTCAAAATGTGAACAAAATGATATTGCAACCACTACAGCCTTGACCCAAGCACCTTCTATCCAACAAAAGCAGGTCGACAACATTGTAGAAAAGTGTAAAGATTCCTTCTACACAAAATAATATCATGCATCCATACTATTTAAAAAGGTCCAACCCTTCCAACCACATGCTCATGATAGGCTTCCACAAACTGAACAACGCGACATCTCTAGCAAGGCAAGCAACTCACCAAGATTCAAATTCATCAAACTCTTTTTCCTCTCCCCCGGGCACTCAATGCAATGGATACCACTGATTCCTAAGGAAAGAGGATTGATCTAGGTGGATATCAATGGCCACCCACATTTTCCAATTGGCTCAAAACATTTTTCTAGCAATTTTGACAATTTACTATTTTTAGCAGTTTTTAACTTCCGGGGCCATTTTGAGGGCCTAAATGAAAGTTTTTCTGGATCGAACTTCTCGATGACATACAAATTCTTCATTTATCTCCCAAAATTAATCTCCAATATGATACCTTTCCAATGGGATATCATACGCCTAAAACGAAGATCGTATGCAAAAGTTATGACATCGAGAAGTTGATGTACTAACTTACCCAAATGGGGCCTACATGACTTTTGGCGATTCGTCTCCTAGGGTTAGGTTTTTGGATATCTAGGGTTTTTGACATTCCCTTTTATTGTAAAAATGAATTTAGATCCTCATTGTAATGATCTTCTTGTGAATGCGAGTAGTTGTCACATCTCTTCTTAGAGATAAGCTGCCACCATTCTAGCGAATCTTTCACTCTATATTATTACAGTCTCTGCACAATTCTTTCATTAGTAGAAATCATGTATTACTGTATATATGCATTTATGGTTGCATCTCTAATACATTTTTGTTATATTATTGAATATCTATGATATATCTGTGCATTTCTTTATTATATCTCCGCTCTCATTTCATGCTAAAAATAATCCGGATTAGAAGGGGCATTGTTCCTAGGGTGGGACAGGAATGTGGGGAATGAGGAACTATAGGATGTTAGTTTGAGTTGTCACTTGTGACAGAGTCTTTCCTATTGTGTGAGATACATCAACCTCGTTTGGAATCACTTTACCCGAGTGGAGTTTAGTCCTAGCTCGGGGGTGACCCACTGCTGAGAGTGATGAGAAACGCGATTTATGGCTCAGACATTTGTGGAATGTTTTCACGCAGTTGGTGATATTCTTACCAAGATAATTGTCAATTGTGTGATAATTTATATGTTGCATTATTATTCATTTGTTTATCATTATGGGTTTTTCCTGTGTGTGGTTTACCTGTCTTTATATTTATGGGTATTTCCTATCTATGCTGCATGTATATGTTTACTGTTATTTCCGTATGAATATGTGCATTTACACAATGTATTTGTCAATTTTAAGTTGTATATATAAGGTTTCACAAGAGTTTTTGTGTGTATATTTTTTAATTTGCATACAGTTCAAAATTGTTTACATGTAATAACCCAGTTGCATGTTGGGGATGTTACAACAAGGGTGGCCAATAGATGTGTGTTTAAGTACCACTTGTATTTCCTCCATGTATGAATCTCCGACCGTGGTTTTATGTGCGTAATGAAAAATCGATGTAGTTTAAAGTCACCAGAATACATCTCTACCGTGAAAAACTTTAACCCACAATTTTTTGCCGAGGAAGGTGCTCTGATAACACTTCCAATATTCTAGATATAAAATAGTATGCAGAACATAAATAACTATCTAGAAATGGCATATAAACAATGATATAACCAGAACAACACCACAATAATACCAAAATTATACCAGATTCATAGCCCAGTTGGATGTTGGGTTTGTTACAACAAGGGTGGCCAACAGATGTGTGTTTAAGTACCACTTGTATTTCCTCCATGTATGAATCTCCAACCGTGGGTTTATGTGCATAACAACAAATCTATGTAGCTTAAAGATGCCATAATACGTCTCTACCTTTATTTAGAATTTCACTTTATAGTAAAAACAAAACTTGTGAAGAATTTTGTTAGCTTTCCAATGACTATTTTTCAATGTTTTTTATCACTATTTGATATGTCAATTTGACAATTGTTTAACAATATGTTCCTTAAACATGAAAGGAATGATAATGAGTAACTTTTTTCTACAACAATGTATCTATTATTAAACTTATGTTTTTAAGAAATGAAATATACATCAACAATCTATGACGAATCTATTTTATTATGACTATAATTTTGAATCTAACATATGAATATTATAATTTATAGATTTTTTTGAAGTTGACCAAGCTGAAAACGTTCCAGATTTTAAACACATGTTTTTCTACACCTTGTATCTATCTTAATTTTTACTTAAAACTAAAATCTAAATATAACCTTTTGAAAAGAACAATTTAAGGATTATGAATATATTTTTTTCTAAATTGTTCACAGTATATTTTTAGAGATACTGATATTTCATTTCACCGAATCATAATGTTTGCTGAAAATATTAAGTAGTGATTTTTTTAAATAAATAAATAAAATTAGATAAAAATAAAGAAAATGAAAACAAATTATAGGAATTGAAAGTAGATTCAATTTTGGAAATGTTGGGGTCATTTTTGAAACCAAATTCTCAGTATTTGCAGGAGTCCGCAACCTCCGAAGTTCAGGTAATCTTGGGGCAGTTCTCTGGTTTTTTTTTCCAGTCCCAATCTCATGTTTTCGGCCGAAATAATCTTTTGGCTGAAACCTAGTTTTTAATGGAATCCATTAAAAATAAACGTTTCTATCAAAAATTATTTCGGCCAAATTATGCTTACCACAGGAAAATATTTCATTCGAAAAAGATTGTACATGAATTTTGAAGGCGCCGCCAGGGCTCGGTTCAATTTGATGTGCAATTTTTCGGCCGAAAAAATTCCTAGAAACATGTTTTCAGCCGAAAAATTGCTGCTAGGAATTTTTGAGACCCGATTGTCATGAAAGTGTTACCCATCTTCTTGATTTTACCCATATTCCTTTTGTGTCTCTGAACTATGAATTGTTTATTCCTCTGCAGATAGAAGAATGTCTCATTTCGGGTCTTTGGGAATGTTAATGGAAATCATAAAACAATTCCATTCCTTGTTCAAATGTCTCAATTATTCAACTACTAACATCTTAATTAATGAAAAATGGAATAAGTTGTTACGTGGCTGATCAACCTTGGCCTGGACACTATATTCCATCTTTCCCAGGCTTCGACACAAGAAAAAAGGTAAGTTTAAGGGATTTTTCCTTGTGAAGTGCATCGGTAACTTGATGTGGTATGGATATACCTTGTCAAACCTTCCTTCACAGGTGAAATATTTTTTGATTATGTTCAAATGTTTCTCGAAAGGGTCTAGGAGATATAGGCTTGGAATGTCGTCTCCAATTTTTTGATTTTGACATTCAGGCTTGATGAAATCCATATAACATGAAATGTCTAAAGGCATACCTTTAAACCATTTTTCTCCACGCAGAGGGATCTTCGTTTCAGCTGAAAAAGTTTCCTCCGTCACTTGGAAAGTGATTCCCCCAATTGTCCTGCTAACCCCAGTAAAATTGAGGGAAAGATGGTCATCTAGTTTCACATTATATTCTTGAATACTTTCGGAGAAATGCATACATAGGGCTTATTCAAAAGAAGCCACAATCGTTGGGTCTTCATTTATTAACTCCAAACCCCGAGGTTCAAACCTCATGACCTTGCCACTTCTCGCATTCTTTTTTTTTCTTTGGGAAGCTCCCATGATGTTGGTATATATTAATTTCACGCGCATTGTAATGAATTGTAATACCCTCTCTACGCGGAAAGTAAGAATGATGAACTTTGTAGAAATTACAAGAAAAGGTAACAATAGGAATCTTTGCGCGACAAATAAATTAGTAACAAAAATTTATGGGGCCGCAGTAAAGAGTGATAGAGGAATTCGAAACAGTGGGAAAACTCGACACGGTAGTAAAGTGCGATGGAAAAATTAGGCGAAGTGGGAAAGGTCGGCGCGGAAGAAAAGTGTGACAGAAAAATCAAGCGCAGTGGAAAACTCGATGAGGCAATAGGAAATTCATAAGGAAGCAGGATGACTGTGAGAAGAAACAACTCGTCCAAAAAACTAGTTTGTAGCGAGCTCCAAAATACTTTAATAAATGACTGAGAACAATGGAGGAGATGCAACAAAATCAAAACAACAGAATTTCCTAACGACTGGTAACAAATAATTTTTACGCAGCGAAGGGCTCTAGTGCTTGCTGGAAAAACTACAGATGACGCACAAACTCTCAAATTGAAGGAGAGGCATGAAGGGTGAGCAATATTTATGCTTGAACGGATACATAGTAAAATCATGGAAAAGGACAGTAAATCCATGGTGGCAAGAAGTTATAAAGATGATTGAATATTTACGCAACAAACTCCTACAACGGGTACACTTTTGAAGTGTGCAAAGTACAAATCATAGAAGTTCCATGATTGTTTACTTTAAAGACTTCATGATTAGGGAATGATGCTCATAATATCTTTCAACATGACCTTTATCACAACCACTTGACTAGACTTAGGTGAATAATTTCCACCTTTTCGACATGACTCGAGACTTAGGGAAGTGGACCTTTATGATTTAAACGTGAAGAACCTTACACCCCTTTAACCAACTTATGGACAGACCCGTTACTCAATAATTCCGAACCACTCTTTATTTGTTCACTAACCTTATAAACTTTGACACACTGACTATGACTCATCTAGGACTAACTCTAACTGCAAAAATCATGGTTCTAACATGCCGAATGACTTTCCCCATAAATTATTCCAAAGAAAAAGAAAATACTATCAAATAAAATTTTAAAAATGATTTAAAAATTTATATTGTTTTCAATTTTCCTTAAATCATATAAACCATATATTCTCTTTTACCTATGAATTAGAAGAAAATTTTGTATTTAATAAAAATGATGATCCAACTTACTTAAAATTTAATTATATTTTATAATAATATACTTTTTGTTGTGTTTGATATTTTCACCCCTTCATAGTTTAATTTTGAATGTCTTAAAGCTTTAATCAATTTTCTTTAAGAATCTATATATTATCTATCATGAAGGAAAAATTATAGTATCAACTTGATAGCAATTTTTGGATGTGCCAAGTTGCCCTAAAGGGAAACCAACTCCCGTGGGGAAACCAATTCGACCGACCCATGCATGCATACTTAAGACCAAAAGAATAGCATACTATGAACAAAAAAAATCCTATATTCTGACAGACCCACATAAATGATAGTGCTAAACTACAACAGCCTATGAAGAATATTTTAGAAACAACTAACATTTGTCAAAATAAAAAAAGAATTCTGACACCTGTGTGCCTCTCCACTGACATGATGTCTGGTGTGCTTTATTGTCCTCAAATTCCTCTACAGGTTGGTCTCTCTTGTCATCAATTTACTTTGCACATGTGTCCATGTCTCATTCAGCCTCCCCCTGGAATTCTAGAACAATAACCACCCCCGAATATGTGGGGCATTGGTTCTTGAATCTAGTGAATACAACGAGTGGAGCAAGGTCGAGAGCAGAGATTCAATTTGATCTATGTGTTGGTATATGTGTTTCAAGTGAAAATGGAGGACATCGACATCCTTACAGAATGCGAAGACAAGATCTTGCAGAATTGAGACCGAATCAATGAGTCGTGGGCATGAAGACAGTCTAACTGGAGAAGATCTTTGCCTCAAATCGCTTCCACTTAAATTTCTTGTGTTTGAGAATTGAATTCCTCTAGAGAAGGCACATAAGGTGGCAATGAGGGTGTCGAAGGAGGTGGTGAGGGAGAGAAAGGTGGTGGAATAGAACAGTGTGCAAGTATTGGTTTTGAGGTCGAGGCCAGATCTGGGAGAGGTGCAGGAGAAAAGAGGAGAGAATTACCCTTTATGTCAAACCATTCAACTTGGAAAGCCCATGGCGATGACATAGGGATAATACCACATTGGCCTAGGGAGGATTGAGTGGAAGAAGGAGTGGAGGAACTGAGTGCATAAGAAAAGGTAGGCAGGTGTTGGACGGCCATGGCCGCTCTATTCTGGTACCAGAGAGAACCTCTCTTTTTCTTCCCGCGAAGGCGATGCATATCCATACAAACATGAAGGTGAGTTGGAGATGCGAATAGGGAAACCAAGGTGGGCACCATGGAGAAAAACAGAGTGCCTTTATGTTATCCTTCGTACCTTTATGTTACTATCATTGTACATGTACCCATACCCATATCCGTACCCATACCTGTATATGTACTTTGTTAGCTTGGGATCTTGATTGAATAATAGGGTTGTCAGTCCTGTGAGCAATTTCTCTCTGGCTGAGAGAATTGTTCGGAATTTATTTCCTGAAGGTGGCAAACTACAGCTACAAGGTTCTGAGACTTCCTGTCCGGCATATAGCTGAAGCCATGGAAAGGGAGTGGGGAATCCGATGGACTGTTGAGAAGAGAAGGTGATCCAGGTGGATATCAATGGCCAGAAAACTTTTCCAACACACTCAAAACAATGTTCTGGCAATTTTGACAATTTACTATTTTTAGCAGTTTTTAACTTTCGGGGCCATTTTGAGGGTGTAAATGAAGGTTTTTCACAATAGATATTATCAATGTTTATCCAATGAATGAATGATCACCAAACTTTATTCTCCTCGATGATACCTTTCCAACGGGCTATCATACACCTAAAACAGAGATCGTATGCAAGAGTTATGACCCGAGGAAGTTGATGTACTAACTTACCCAAACGGGTCTCACATGACTTTTGGCGCTTCATCTCCTAGGGTTAGGTTTTTGGATGTATATGGTTTTTGGCATTCCTTTTTATTGTAAAAAGGCATTCAGAGCCTCATTGTAATGATATTCTAGTGAATTGGATTAGCCGTCACACTCTTGTTAGAGATAAGTTGCCACCATTCTAGCGAGTCTTTCACTCTATATTTTTAGAGTCTCTGTACATTTCTTTCATTAATAGAAATCATGTATTACTTTATATATGTGTTTATGGTTGCATCTATGATATATTTTTGTTATATTATTGAATATATGTGACATCTCTATACATTTCTTTATTATATCTCCACTCTCATTTCGTGCCAAAAATAATCTAGATGAGTGGTATCAGAGCAGGCTCCTCTTGATTGTTTTTCAGTGCATGTCCCCAATGAGGTCCGATTATAGAAAGTTGGGTCTTGAGCTTGTCTCTCTTGAGGAAAATCTCTCTCACACACCCAAGAAACCCTCAATGGTGGAAGAAAAGAAAAATGACGGAGCAGATGATCCTATCAGTCTGTTGCTTGAGCAAGCTCTCACGCGATAGAGGGACAAAATGATGGAGAATTTTTCCCACATCCTTCAATGCCTGCCGATAGAAATAGACAGATCTTCATCAAACGAACACTTTGGTGGAACCTCGCCTTTCAAGGTACAAGTTAATTTTGATATTCCTGTCTTTGAAGGACAGATAGATGAAGAAGACTTAGACAAATGGTTAAACCTGCTAGACGGTTATTTCTCTGTTCACAATTTTTTTGACAGATAAAATATCACCTTCACACTCCTTAAAGCTCTCCCCTATGTCAAACATTGGTGGGAAACTTAATGGGTGCAAAGTTACCTAAAGGAGTCTGGAATATATGGGGCCAATCCCACTTGGGATTTTTTTGTGGACATGGTAAATGAATATTATTACCCTATTAGAAACTATGAGGACTAGTACATGAGATGGACCACACTACAGCAAGAGAGGGGCCAAGTAGTTTTGGAGTTCACCAATACTTTCCATACCTTGCGCACCAAGCTGGGTATCAAAGACTCCAAATGACATTTGGTTCTGAAATAC
>SNQJ01S0002095.1:162339-215235 GCA_010110895.2 Picea sitchensis | reverse complement strand
TCACTCTGTGTTGCTTATCGATATCATGTTAAAATCGAGCAGAAATTTAAGCACCAGAACAAATGGGAGTTTGGTTCTGCAAATCCGCAACAACCAAATTATGACAAAGACAACCCTAACAAACAGTCTCTCGAAAACCAATCCAGGCCACAAGAAAAGAAGGGTCATGGGAAGACAAAGAAAGACACTGGAAAATGGTGTGATTTCCACAAAATCCCCTGGCACAACACCGATGAATGTCGCTCAAAATAGTCATTGGTGGGCGAGATCAAAGAGAAGGAGATGAACCCTGATTTAGAATTTGATTCTGAAAATACTGATAAAAGACATATCATCGATGCAAACCCCATTGCTATTGTCATGACCGCAACAATTCAACTAGAAGAACCAACAGATATTGAAGAGGGGGAGCACCATTTTCATTCACAGTTGTGGGTGAAGGGGACCCTGCTACATTTTATTGTTGATAAAGGAATCCATAAGAACCTTATCTCAGTAGAGGTCGTCAAATAGTTGGTATTATCGACAACACCACACCCACAACCATACAACATCGGGTGGCTTCACCAAGGACGATATATTCATGTCAGCCAGTAGTGTCGATTGTCATACGACATCCAACCCTTCAAGGATGAGGTATTATGTGATGTTTCCCCACTAGATGTCTGTGATGTTCTCTTGGGCCAAACATATATGTGGAAGCGCCATGATGTTTATCAGTCTCGACCCCCTAGTGTCATTGTTTCTCTGGGGGGTCGTCTCTACAGAATACCAGAGGTAGTTTTGACTATTGTTCCACCTAAAAAGTGTCGCAAGGTAGTATCTCATACTAAAAAATTCAGCTTCTTCACAATCTGTTCAAAAGGTGAACAAAAGGATACTGCAACCACTATAGCCTCGACCCAAGCACCTTTTATCCAACAGAAGCAGGTCGACAAGATTGTAGCAAAGTGTAAATATTCCTCCTGCACAAAAGAATCTCATGCATCCATACTAGTTAAAAATGTCCAACCCTTCCAGCCACATGCTTGTGATAGCCTTCCACAAACCGAGTAACGCAACGTCTCTAACAAGGCAAGCAGCTCACCAAGATTCAAATTCAGCAAACGTTTTTTCCTCTCCCCCCGACACTCAAGACAATAGATACCATTTCTTCCTAAGGAGGGAGTATTGATCCAGGTGGATATCGGTGGCCAACCACCTTTTCCAACTGGCTCAAAACAGTTTTCTGGCAATTTTGACAATTTACTATTTTTAGCAGTTTTTAACTTCCGAGGCCATTTTGAGGGCCTAAATGAATTTTTTTTGGGACCGAGATTATCAATGATATTTGAATGCATCATTGAGCCCCCAAAATGAATCTCCTCTATGCTACCTTTACAATGGGCTATCATACGCCTAAAATGAAGATCGTATGAAAATGTTACGACCCCGAGAAGTTGATGTACTAACTTACCCAAATGAGGCCCACATGACTTTTGGCGCTTCATCCCCTAGGGTTAGGTTTTTGGATGTCTAGGGTTTTTGGCATTCCTGTTTATTGTAAAAAACCATTCTATGCCTCATTGTAATGATCTTGTGAATGCGAGTAGCTGTCACATCTCTTCTCAGAGATAAGCTGCCACCATTCTAGCAAGTCTTTCACTCTATATTTTTACAGCCTTTGTACAATTATTTCATTAATACAAATCATGTATTATTGTATATCTGCATTTATGGTTGCATATTTGATACATTTTTGTTATATTATTGAATGTCTGTGATATATCTATGCATTTTTTTATTATATCTCTGCTATCATTTCATGCCATAAACAATCTGGATTAGAAGGGGCACACTTCCTAGGGTGGGACAGGAATGTGGGGAATGAGGGACTATAGGATGTTAGTTTGAGTTGGCACTTGTGAAGGAGTCTTTCATTTTGTTTGAGATACATCAACCTCGTTGGGAATCCCTTTATCCGAGTGGAGTTTAGTCCCAGCTCAGGGGTGACCCACTGCTGAGAGTGATGAGAAACATGATTTATGGTTGAGAGCTTTATGGAAAGTTTTCACGGAGTTGGTGATATTCTTACCAAGATAATTGTCAATTGTGTGCTAATTTATATGTTGCATTATTATTCATTTGTTTATTTTTATGGGTTTTTCCTGTGTGGTTTATACTTGTCTTTATATTTATGAGTATTTCCTATCTATGATGCACGTATATGTTTACTGTTATTTCCGTATTAATATGTGCATTTACACAATGTATTTGTCTGTTTTAAGTTGTATATATAAAGTTTTGCAAGAGTTTATGTGTGTATATGTTTTAATTTGCATACAGTTCATAAGTTTTTACGTGTCATAGCCTAGTTGGATGTTGGGGATGTTACAACAAGGGTGTCCAACAGATGTGTGCTTAAGTACCACTTGTATTTCCTCCATGTATGAATCCCTGACTGTGGTTTTATGTGCGTAACGAAAAATCTATGTAGCTTAAAGTCGCCAGAATACGTCTCTACCTGGAAAAAATTTAACCCACAATTTTCTGCCGAGGAAGGTGCTCTGATAGCACTGGTAATATTTCAGATATAAAATAGTATGAAGAACATAAATAACTAACTAGAAATGGCATATAAACAATGATATAACCAAAAAAACACCACAATAATACCGAAATTATACCAGAGTCATAGCCCAGTTGGATGTTGGGGATGTTACAACAAGGGTGGCCAACAAATGTGTTCTTAACTACCACTTGTATTTCCTCCATGTATAAATCTCTGATCGTGGGTTTATGTGCGTAACAAAAAATCTATGTAGCTTAAAGACGCCATAATACGTCTCTACCTTGAAAACATTTAACCCACAATTTTCTGCCGAGGAAGGTGCTCTAATACCACTCGTAATATTCCAAATATAAAGTATGAAGAACATAAATAACTAGCTAGAAATGCCAGATAAACAATGATATAACCGGAACAACACCACAATAATACCAAAATTATACCCGAGTAACACTAGAAAGAGCACTTCCATTATTGAGAGCAATGTTTACTTGCCTCTTCGAGGGGGAAACTTCCAACAAAGAAGAGCTCTATTACAATAATATCCAAGAGAAAACTTCTCATACCCTCTATTCCTATTTATACTAAATCTATCTATTCAAAAGAACAATCTAGAGGAAGATCCTTCTCGAAGCTAAATCTTCTATTAGATCTTCTTACATATGACTTATTCCTCCTTATTGCTAGGCCTTATTAATATTGATCTTTATTACATGGAAATATATTATTTTACCCACTTAAGGGATTAGATAGGTTAGGTCCCTAACATATTGTAGGAAATCCCCTTCGTAGGCCCGTGACCGGAGAATGGATGGGGTACCACATTTGGTTTTCGCAAAGTAACAAAGTAATTTATTTCGTACCATTTTGTTTTTGTTTTTTATTTACTTTCTACCTAAGTGATGTTGATGTTTTATGTTTTTCTAATGGTTTTTGTTTACAGACATATATGGACACGTAGGTACGAAGCCCATATGTGGGATGGTACTTTTAGAAAGCTCGGTTCCAATCGCAATAATAAATAAGGTTCGTCTGAATCTTTTTTATTAAATTTACCTCGGGAAACCTTTTTAAATGGATATTTTGACTCCTTTTAGGGTTTCATTCTCGATATATCATGATTTACTTTCACGGTCTATGTTTTTTTTAAGTGAAGTTTGTCTATGATGAGGTACATTAATAATGAAGTTTAAAGATATTAAACTATGAGTGAGAAATTAAACATCTCAGTGTAGAATCTTAATTTCTATAGTGAGGTTTAAAGATGTAAGCAGCGATGCACTGTATAATAAATAATTTCTAATATTTTTGTTTCTTGAACCAATTTAATGTGAAGAAAATATTTAAGTGCACGTTTCCATGATTAAAGTCTACCTTGGATATCATTACACTAAAAGAGATGGTACGTGCATGAAGAAGCAATGATTGATGTAGATTTTTAAGCAAAGTTTGTTTATGATCTATA
This sequence comes from Picea sitchensis, assembly GCA_010110895.2. Taxonomy (NCBI): domain Eukaryota; kingdom Viridiplantae; phylum Streptophyta; class Pinopsida; order Pinales; family Pinaceae; genus Picea; species Picea sitchensis. The sequence goes on along the minus strand of SNQJ01S0002095.1, from coordinate 211,222 downwards.
TTAGTGGTACATCTATAGATGAACATGCAGGTACGAATCCCACACGAAGGTGTGAATCCCATATATGGGAGAATACCTTTATAAATCCCCAATAGCAATGGTAAACAAGGTTCTTCTAAATTGATTTTATTAAATTTACTTGGTCAAATATTTTTAAATGGATATTTTCACTCCCTTTAGGGTTTCATTTTAGATATATTGCACTTTTCTTTGATGTTCAAAGGTTTTTTTAAGTGAATCTTGTCATTTTTATATCAGTGGTAAATCTATAGTGGGAAAACGAAGGAAAACAAGGCCTCCATTGCGCCAAGCCCTTGTTTGGAAAGCCCTCTCGCGACAGGTACTTGGAAACACATGAGATAGTCTATGACGCTTCGAGCATAGGCTGCTAAGGAAGAGAATACTCTTCTTGGGATTGGAGGATGGTACAACAACAATGTTGGAGTACTTGCATTTGTGATCTCCTCCTGAACAAAATGCACCATGTTTCGAGTGAGTCGTGACAATGGGAAACAATTTCTATATTCAACATAATCTCAGAATGGAAAGTGACTCTTATAGATACAGTTGGATGCCTTTCATTTTATTCTTGAATGTTTGGTTAATTCAGAATCCAAATTCGTGTATATACATATTCTTTATATATGAAAACTATATTTATGAAAATTAAAAAAAGGTGGAAAATGAGGCATATATAAAATTCTAATCTGAAATTATAATGACCTTAACCCTAATATTAACCCTAATATGAAACTCTAACCTTAATCTTTCCTATTTATTATAAAAGTAATTGATATAATTGAGACTTATATCAACCACTTTTATAAAGTGGTTGTGCTATTTTACTTTTAAGAAAATATACTATTAAGATTCTTAACAATTAGAGTTTATATTAAGAGGACGAAAGTAGTTTATTTTAAACTTCTAACTATGTGAAAGTTTCTATAAAACGATAATATTTTAATAATTTAAGCTAATCAATTATTTTAAAATCAAATTTTTATTATATTAAAAACTATATTTATCTATTTTTTATCTTCAACATTAAATTTAACCCAATAATAAATAAACTTAAAAAAATAGGTTTTATTATATTAAAAAATATATTTTTCTATTTTTTATTTTCAACATTAAATTTAGTACATAAATTTTAAATAAAAAACCAAGAGAAAATTCACTATTATATAAAGAAGTCAAAACACTATGATAAGAGATATTTTATATTAAAAATATTAATATTATAATAAATATATTAAAGATTTTGTATGAAAAATATTAATACTATGATAAATATGTTAATTATGAATGTAGATTTTTTTATAACTATTAGTCTTTGTTTTCTTGGAGTGCATAACAGTATATGTACATCTAAACCTAGTGAAGAACACAACATCAGCCACTCAACATCCTTGTAGACTATGAACGATTCCTACTAATTAAAAGATTAACAAGGAAAGTTGCTAAGCAGCGAGCCCCCGCCTTAGGAATGAGAAGAAAAGGATAAGTAGAAGTTTAAGTAAATCTATTAGTTTTCTAAAACTTATTTTTTTTTAATAGATTTTTAACTTGATATTATCAATTTTTTTAAGGCTTCTGAATTCCAAATCGAAGTCGTTGTCAAGTTGTTGCTTGTGAGTGCAATCATTGAGATAGAGACATTAAGACATCTTCGTGTCACTTCCCTATGTTTAATTGGTAAAATCTTCTTTAATATTTAATTTATTACAACATCCCTTCCATAACCATGATATCAGGTAGGCATAAAAATATATGTTTATATATATAGATGTATATATTTTATTGCTTTGAAATGAATTGAATGAATTATTTACTACCTTATATGCTCTCTCCCATGTATAAATAAGAAATGTGTAAGTATAAATAACAAAGATGTAAGGACAAAAACGTCACTGCATATCATGCTTATTTATTTAATAAAAAAAAATTAGAAGATTGAGAAAACCAAGGAAACTTAAGACACTATAATAATGGTCTAATGAAAAGTAACCAAATGCTACATAGCATGCTAACAATGTCATTTGTATATTTTCATGTAAAAAGTGTCTAATGGGAGAAGAGACTGAATAACTACTCCATTGCAACACACATCTTTTCACTCCTTTCTAGTGTGAGCATGTGCACATTACATTCTTTTTCCATCGTTGATTTTTTTAAATTTTCAGCATCCTACAAAAACAAATGCATGTGTTAGTTCCAATCAATAAGTGTTAGTTTGAATCATATGCCACATAAGAGATGATGTTCATTATGAAGAAAAATAATATTGGGCATGCAACACTCCTCCAATTGGCTCGTTTGCAGCTTCTCAAAGCTATCTTCACAAGGAGAGTAACAATATTCTATCCACAAACTTTCATTTGCAAATTCAATCTATCAGAGGGCGCCAGGGTTCGATCAATCCTTTCATAAAGAATCCTATCTATGTTTTGTCATCATGGGGTTAGAAGGCATCCCTAAAAATTAAGGGTTTTATGGTTGTAATAACATGCATTGTTTCACTACTTTTCCTTAACTTGGTGGTTGATGATCAAGATAATTTATTTGTAGCTATGTAAGCCATTCATGTGCTTGGAATCTTAGTATTTATCTATTCATGTGTAGGTAATTCAAAGATTTTGTTGTTTAATTTCGTTTATGCAAGGCATGTTATTTCTGTACAATCCATTGTTTGGAAAGTGGATTCCTTTTTGATAGTTTGGGAGATTTACCTAAAAGTTTCATTTCAGTTGGATTATTCAGTGTGTTATGGCATATTTAAATTTCCTATGTGATTTAATTAGATGTTTACTTATTCAAATTTTTTCATTTAAATTTTCTCAATGATTTATAAGAAATATAATCTCTTTTTAGAATTGATAAATCTCTTTGTGCAGATTCCCCTCCAAAATCTATGGCCATCCTGATATTTGAAAATTTTTCATGCATTCATAGAAAAAGGAAAAAAGAAATAATAGAGAAGTACAAAATAACGAGAAGGAAACAATTAAAAAAGAATGTGCACTTGGTGTTTTTGTTGAGGATCAATAAACATAGAGTCAACTTCATTCTCGATCTATTAAGGGTCAAGAGAGTAATGCAAAAGTTCTTCGTGCAAATATTCTCTCTTCTTAACCCTCATTCAAGGTTAAGGTTAAAGTTAAACATACTTAAGTGTAAAACAACTACGAGACTCTATAACAACTTGAGAGAATAATAAAACAAAACCGTTGGAATGTCGGCTCACAAATTATGTATTATTAGTTACAAGTATTCTATTTTTGTATGCTTGAGAAGTTGGGACATTAAGGTAGGTGGGTTCTCCTTCATTTGTCTGTGCCACTTTCTTAGGAGTCTTTACCCCCACGAGTTATTAAGAAATAAAAATCTATTGATTAAGAATATAATTTTGAGCGCGGTTAATTTACATTATTAAGAATAAATCGAGAAGATGCCCATTCCTTGTTAGCCGCTCAAATAGAAGTGGTATGTTACCCACTCACTCCTTCACTTTTCCACTTAATCAATAGTGGTTGTGGTGAACTGAATAGCGCTAATCTATCAAAAATCTGCAGGAAATCGCAAAAACAAAAAAATGCCTTGGAAGGTAAATGAGTGCTATAAATATAAATAATAACTTGAACTTACCTATAGTTTTCATTGTGTTGCATTTTTAATGGCATTGACGTTCTTGTAGTTTCACCAGTGTATCTTCCATTGCATTTCATTTTTAATGGCATAGACGTTCTTGGAGGTTCACCATTGTATCTTCTATTGAATGGCATGTATGTGCTTGTAGGATCACCACAATTCAGGGGTCTAGGTTCACTTGTCATGGTATTACCAGTCGTGGAAGGGGAGATCACAACTGGGAGTCAGAAGGGGGAAAAGTATCGATTGTCATGGGATTACTAGTCTCGGAAGAGGAGATCGCAACTGGGAGTTGGAAGGGGAAAACAAAACTAGTACTCGGAAGGGAAAACCACAAATGGGTAAGAGATTAATTCGCTTGGCATGGGATTACCAGTCTCGGAAGAGGAGATTGCAACTGGGAGTTGGAGGGGGAAAACAAAACTAGGAGTCGAAAGGGAAAAACACAAAGGGGAAAGAGATTAATGGTCACAAAGAGGGGAGGTGGCACATCGCAACATGCATAGTGTGTCCAAAAATTATAAAATTGCATTCCATGTAGCCAAAATTTATAAACTTCTAATAAACCAAAGTGTAGCAAATTTATCCCAAACATTTAATTTTATGAAATAATGCTAACTTAAACCTTAGCATTAATTCAATGAAAACTTTTATGCATGAATATTTCTCACATTTTCTAAGCTTCAAGTTGACAAGGATAGAAATAGCCTCAACTATTAAGATTTCTCAGATTTCTTAAGTTTTAAGTTCACTGAGACCAAATAAAACCTCAAACCTAAATTTAAGATAAAATTGAAATAAAAATATGACCTCAAAGCCAAAAATTAGGATAAAAATGAAATCATCTTGTAAAAATGTAGTATTTGTTAAAACTTTACATTAAAATTTATTTAACACTGTGCCAAACTAATGATAAAATGGAAATTTTAACACTGCGCCAAACTAATGATAAAATGGCTAACCGATTACTATAATCCCTGGCCTAAAGGGAGGGACTAATAAATATATTCATTCTTTCAAGTTAAATTAATAAGAAACCCGTATCACATATCGATTAACCTTCATTCAATATTGGTGCCAAAATAAATTAATAATAAAAGATGTTCGCATGCTATCGTCGTTCTTGGAAGAAACTAATGATGCGGCCCATCTGACCAAAATTATAACATTTGACTTGGATACCAGAGTAAATGCATGCGGCTCATGGAGGGAATGATTAATAATGTTACATGCAGGGCGTAAGAACGAGACCAGGTAATCATAGATAAAGTCTAAATAATTAGGTATCAAATACAGTCCAAAACGAGTGGCCATATCCAATAATGATGGTCTCTCTACTATATGGAATGTAATATTCCAATATAATTTCAGCATTAAACTAATGAGAACGGTAGGACTGACTGTGGTCAATGAGAATGGTAGGTCTCACTGTGCTCATTGATTCAAGATGATGAGCCAATGATGAGGCCAGGAACAGTAACTTGGACTGTGATCATTTACTCAAACTTATGTATTTCAAGATTAATAGAATCCTATATATACCAAGTAACGATTACTTCATCTTTCTCTCTTCATTCTATTTCAGCATTAAACTAATGAGAATGGTAGGACTGACTGTGGTCAATGAGAATGGTAAGTCTCACTGTGCTCATTGATTCAAGATGATGATCCTATGATGAGCCCACGATAACTTGGACTGTGATCATTTACTCAAACTTACGTATTTCAAGATTAATAGAATCCTATATATACGAATACCAAGTAACCATTACTTCATCTTTCTCTCTTAATTCTATCTCCACAATTTGTTTTTTAATTTTAATATTATTTATTTATTATAAAAGTAATTGATACAATTTGTTTTTTAATTTTAATATTATTTATTTATTATAAAAGTAATTGATATGATTGATTTAAGTATATCAAAACTACATTACAAAAGTGGTTGATATACTCCACCTGTCATATTAATTACTTTTATAATAAATAGGCAAGATTAAGGTTAGGATTTTATATTAAGATTGAGGTCATTAGGGTTTCAAATTAGAATTTTATATATGTTTCATTTTCAATCTTTGTTTATATTTTCATAAACATAGTTTACATACATAGAGAATGTGTATATATCAAAAGTTGGAATCTTAATGAACTAGATATTTAATAATAAAATTAAAGGCATCCATATATTAATTTTAATATGTTCTATATGAATAACATTAAATGTGGATTGACGTTATGTGTTTATTTTTTCATATTTATTTAATCATATTGAAAATTTAAGGTGCTCACTATCTGAATGTCACATTTATATGATTAAAAAAGATTCAATTTGATTGTGATTAATTTAGTTATGGAATATGTGGAGTGTGAAGAATTTCATTTTGGTTTTTATGATTGTGAAGCATGTCGTGTATTTCAATTAATTAAGTAAGGTGATGCTACATTGGGAGGCATTTCAGATTTCAATGGGAATGGGTGTAATGATTGTTGTAAATGTAAATGATAGTGGATGTAGAAATGGGCGTAAATGGGAATGAGAGTGGGAGCAACGCTCATCTCTTTCTGGGAAATGTGGAGAGCCTTGTTGACTCGTTGATGGCTAGCAACACCAATACTTCCACCACAATCAGAGCTTGGCGATGTCGTAGGAAAGCCCCGTCGTAAGAAGGTTGACCATCTTATGCATAATGCAGCTGCTACCTGCAACTGCGACCTATATCCAGTTGGGGAAGCCAACTGAGACGGCCAGGCCTTCTTGGAGAATGGAGGGCGGTATCACTTTTGGTTTTCGCTGGGTAAAAGAGTAATTTATTTCATATTGTTTTGTTTATTTACTTTCTACCTAAGTGATGTTGAGGTTTTATGTTTTTCTAATGGTTTTTGGTTGAAGACATATATGGACATGTAGGTATGAATCCCTTCTTCGAGAATGGATGGGGTACCACTTTTGGTTTTCGCGGGGTAACAAAGTAATTTATTTCGGACAGTTTTGTTTTTTTATTTACTTTTTACCTAAGTGATGTTGATTTTTTATGTTTTTCTAATGGTTTTTTTTGCATTAGGTACTAAGCCCATATGTGGGACGGTACTTTTAGAAAGCTGGGTTCCAAGCCCAATAATAAATAAGGTTCATCTCAATCTTTTTTAATTAAATTTACTTGGAGAAATATTTTTAAATGGATATTTTGACTCCTAGGGTTTCAATTTATATATATCATGATTTACTTTGACGATCTATGTTTGTTTTTTTAAGTGAAGTTTGTCTATGATGTGATACATTTAGAGTGATGTTTAAAATCTTAAACTATCAGTAAGAAATTAAACATCTCATTGTAAGATTTTAATTTTTATAGTGAAGTCTAAAGATCTAAATATGCATGCACTATATAATAAATAATTTCTAATATTTTTGTTTCTTGAACCGATTTCATGTAAAAAAAAAATTAAGCTCAGGTTTCCATGATTGAAGTCTACCTTGGATATCATTACACTGGACGAGATGGTACGTGCATGAAGAAGCAAAGATTGATGTAGATTTTTAAAGCGAAGTTTGTTTATGATCTATTACTGGTACATCTATACATGGACATGCAGGTAAGAATGTCCATATATGGGACAATACCTTTAGAAATCCCCAAGCGCAATGGTAAACAAGGTTCGTCTCAATTTTTTTTATAAAATTTACCTCGTTCAATATTTTTAAATGGATATTTTCACTCCCTTTAGGATTTCATTTTAGATATATTTCACTTTACTTTGATGTTCTATGGTTTTATTTAAGTGAATTTTGTCATTTCTCTATCAGTGCCACATCTATAGTGGGAAAACGAAGGCAAACGAGGCCTCCATTGCGCCAAGCCCTTGATCGGAAATCCCTCTCGCGACAGGTACTTGGAAACGCATGAGATAGTCTATGACGCTTCGAGCTGATGGTACGGTAACAATGCTGGAGTACCTACATTTGTGATCTCCTCCTCAACAAAATGCACCATGTTTCGAGTGGGTCGTGATAATGGGAAATAATTTTTATATTCAACATAATATAAGGATGGAGTGTGACTCTTATAGATACAGTTGGATGCTTCATTTTATTATTGAATGTTTAGTTAATTTAGATTCCAACTTCTGATATATACATATTTTTTTATCTATGCAAACTATTTTTATGAAAATATAACAAAAAGATAGAAAATGGGGCATATATAAAATTATAATCTAAAACGTTAATGATTTTAATTTTAATATGGAACTTTAACCCTAATTTTTCTTATTTATTATAAAAGTAATTGATATAGTTAATCTATCTATATCTACCACTTTGTAATGTAGTTGTGTTATTTTACTTTTTAGCAAATATACTATTAAGATACTTAGGAATTGGAGTTTATATTAAGAGAAGGAAATGTGCTATTTCAAACTTCTAACTATGTAAAAGTTTCTATTAAAATAATATTTTAATGATTTTAGCTAATTATTTTTTTTTTAATTAATTTTTTATTATATTAAAAACTATATTTATCTATTTCTTATCTTTAACATTAAATTTAATATACAAAAAAAAAATTAAAAACAATTTTTATTATATTAAAATATATATTCTTCTATTTTTTATTTTCAACATTAAATTTGATACATCAATTTAAAAAAAATAAATAAAAAGAAAGTCATTATTATATAAAGAATTGAAAACACTATGATAAGAGAGATTTTATATTAAAAATATTAATATTATGATAAATATGTTAGAGATTTTGTATTAAAAATATTAATATTATAATAAATATGTTAATTATGAATGTAGATTTTTTTATAGTTATTAGTTTTTTTTAGGAGTGCATCAAAGTATATATACATCTAAACCGAGTAAAGAACACAACATCAACCACTCAACATCCATGGGGTGACTCTGAACGATTCCTACTAATTAAAAGATTAATAAATATATTCATTCAAAGTTGGTTTCAATTAAATTAATAAGAAACCCATATGACATATCGATTAAACTCCATTCAATATTGGTACCAAAATAAATTAACAAAAAAAAATCTAAAAAATCTATGTATGTTATCTTCGTTAGAAATCCTTATCATATATCTAGGGGATCTCATACATCAATTTGGCGTGGCTTGATCGTGACATTAAAAATAAATTATTATTATTAACCTTCATTCAATATTGGCGCCAAAATAAATTAATAATAAAAGATGTCTATATTGTATAGTAGTTTTTTGAAGAAACCTCGAGACTAGAGTAAATGCATGTGGCTCAAATGATTAAGAATGTTACATGCTAGGAGACCAGGTCATCATAAATAAAGCCCAAATAATTAGGTATCAAATACACTCGAAAATGTGTGGACACACCTCGTTAGATTGGGAGCTGAACTGAAAAAGCAGGTTGTTAGTTCCATGAGCAATTTTTCTTTTGGTGAGAAAATTGTTGGTAATAGATTTCTCGAAGTTCCCGCTACAGGGTTCTGAGACTTTATTGTTGAAGCCTTGGAAGGGAAGTGGAGCAACTGAGGGACTATTAAGCAGAGGCACACTTCCTGGGGTGGGATAGACATGTGTGGAATGAGGGACTATAGGTTTTTAGTTTGAGTTAGCACCAGTGACAGAGTTTTTCTTGTTGTCTGAGATACATCAACATGGTTAAGAATCCCTTTAACCGAGTGGAGTTTAGTCCCAACTCGAGGGTGACCCATTGCTGAGAGTGATGAGCAACGTGGTTTAAGGTCGAGAGGTTTGTGGAAGGTCTGCACATAGTTGGTGACATTCTTACCAATATTTGTGTCAATTGTGTGTTAATTTATATGCTGCATTATTATTCATGTGTTTATTTTTATGGGTTTTTCATGTGTGTTGTTTATACCTGTCTTTGTATTTATGGGTATTATCTGTCTATGTTGCATGTATATGTTTACTGTTGTTTCCATATGAATCTATGCATTTACAGAATTTATTTGTCTATTTTAAGTTTTATATATAAAGGTCCGCAAGAGTTTCTTTGTGGATTCCATATGAATCTGTTCATTTACAGAATTTATTTGTCTATTTTAAGTTTTATATATAAAGGTCCGCAAGAGTTTCTTTGTGGATATGTTTTAATTTGCATATAGTTCAAAATATTTTACGTTTCATAGCCTAGTTGGATGTTACAACAAAGGTGACCAACATATGTGTTCTTAAGTACCACTTTTATTTCTTGCGTGTATGATTCTCTGACCGTGGGTTTATGCACGTAACGAATATGTCTCTACCCTGAAACAATTTAACCTACAATTTTCTTTCGAGGAAGGTGCTCTGATACCACCTGTAATATTCCATATATTAAATAGTATGCAGAACATAAATAATTAACTAGAAATGACAAATAAACAATGAGAACAACACCACAATAATACCAAAATTATACTAGAGTAACAACAAAAAGAGCACTTTTATTATTAAAAGAAACGTTCACTTTCCTCTTCAAGGGGGAACCTCCAAAAAAACATAGCTCTATTACAATAATATCCAAGACAAAACTTCTCATACCCTTTATTTGTATTTATACTAAATCTATCTATCCAAAAAAACAATCTAGAGAAAGATCCTTTTAGAAGTGGAATCTTTTATTAGATTTTCTTACATTTGACTTATTTCTCCTTATTGCTAGGCCTTATTAATATTGACCTTTATTACATGGAAACATATTATTCTACCTACTTAAAGGGTTAGGTAGGTTAGGTCCCTAACCTATTGTAGGAAAGCCACATAGTAGACAGGTCCACCATCTTCTACAGATGCTACCGCAACTGTGATTGATCTCCAATTGATGAAGCCAACTCAGACGGCCAGACCTTCTTCTAGAATGGATGGGGGTACCACTTTTGGTTTTCGCAGGGTAACAAAGTAATTTATTTCGGAACATTTTGTTTTTGTTTTTTTATTTACTTTCTACCTAAGTGATGTTGATGTTTTATGTTTTTCTAATGGTTTTGGTTTGCGGACATATATGGACACGTAGGTACGAAGCCCATATGTGGTACGGTACCTTTAGAAAGTTCAGTTCCAAGCGCAATAATAAATAAGGTTCATCTCAATCTTTTTTATTAAATTTATTTGGAGAAATCTTTTTAAATGGATATTTTGACTCCTTTTAGGGTTTGATTTTAGATATATCATGATTTACGTTGACGGTCTTTTTATAAGTGAAGTTTGTATATGATGTGGTAGGTTTATAGTGAAGTTTAAAGATCTTAAACTATGAGTGAGAAATTAAACATTTCACTATACGATTTTAATTTCTATACTAAAGTTTAAAGATCTAAGCATCCATGCACTCTATAATAAGGAATTTCTAATATTTTTGTTTCTTGAATCGATTTCATGTGAAGAAAATATCTAAGCGCAGGTTTGCATGATTGAAGTCTACCTTGGATATCATTACACTGGACGAGATGGTACGTCCATGAAGAAGCAACGATTGATGTAAGCAACGATTGATGTAGATTTTTAAGCGAAGTTTGTTTATGATATACGAAGTTTGTTTATGATATATTAGTGGTACATCTATAGATGGACATGCAGGTACGAATCCCACGGGAAGGTGTGAAGCTCATATATGGGACAATACCTTTAGAAATCCCCAAGTGCAATGGCAAACAAGGTTCGTCTCAACTTTTTTTATTAAATTTACCTGGTCAAATCTTTTTAAATGGATATTTTCACTCCGTTAAGGTTTTTTTTTTAGATATATTGCACTTTACTTTGATGTTCTATGGTTTATTTAAGTGAATTTTGTCATTTCTCTATCTGTGGCACATCTATAGTGGGAAAACCAACGCAAACGAGGTCTTCATTGTGCCAAGCGCTTGGTCGGAAATCCCTCTCGCGATAGGGACTTGGAAACGCATGAGATAGTCTATGACGCTTCGAGCATAGGTTGCTAAGTAAGAGCATACACTTCCTCAGATTGGCGGACGGTACAGTAACAATGCTGGAGTACCTGCATTTGTGATCTCCTCCTGAACAAAATGCACCATGTTTCGAGTGAGTCGTGACAATGAAAAACGATTTCTATATTCAACATAATCTGATAATAGAGTGTGACTCTTATAGATACAGTTGGATGCCTTGCCTTTCATTTTATTATTGAATGTTTGGTTAATACAGATTCCAACTCTTGATATATGCATTCTTTATCTATGCAAACCATTTTTATGAAAATATAAGAAAAGGTAGAAAATGGGGTATATATAAAATTCTGATCTGAAACCTTAGTGACCTTAACCCTAACCTTAATCTTTCCTATTTATTCTAAGAGTAATTGATATGGTTAATCTACCTATATCAACCGCTTTTATAATGTCTTCGTGCTATTTCACTTTTAAACAAATATATTGTTAAGCTACTTAGCAATTGGAGTTTATATTAGAGAGAAATAGAGTTTATATTAAGAGGAATATATATTAAGCATAAGGAAGTAGTTAATTTTAAACTTCTAACTATGTACAAGTTTGTATAAGAAAATAATATTTTAATATTTTAGCTAATCAATTTTTTATTATATTAAAAACTATATTTATCTATTTCTTTTCTTCAACATTAAATTTAACATAATAAAAAATTAATTTTAAAAAATAGTTTTTATTATATTAAAAAAAAAAAAATCTATTTTTTATTTTCAACCTTTAATTTGGTACATAAATTTTAAATAAAAAACCAAGAACAAAGTCATTATTATATAAAAAGGTACAGAAACTATAATAAGAAATATTTTATATTAAAAATATAAATATTATAAAAAATATGTCACATATTTTATATTAAAAATATTAATATTATCAATATATTAATTATGAATGTAGATTTTTTTATAACTATTAGTCTTTGTTTTGGGAGTGCATAACAGTATATGTACATCTAAACCAAGTAAAGAACACAACATCAGCCACTCAACATCCATGCCGTGACTATGAACGATTCCTACTAATTAAAAGATTAATAAATATATTCATTCAAAGTTGATTTCAAGTTAAATTAATAAAAAAATACGTATCACATATCGATTAACCTTCATTCAATATTGGTGCCAAAATAAATTATTAATAAAAGATGTCCGTATGTTATTCGTCTTTCTTCGAAGCAACTGATGACGCGGCTCATCTTACCAAAATTATCACATTTGATTTGGATACCAGAGTAAATGCATGAGTCTCATGGCGGAAATGATTAAGAATGTTACATGCAGGGCGTAAGAACCAGACCAGGTCGTTATAGATAAAGTCGAAATAATTTGGTATCAAATACACTCCGAAACGAGTGGACATACCCAATAATCATGGTCTCTCTACTCTATGGAATGTAATATTCCAATATAATTTCAGCATTAAACTAATGAGAATGGTAGGACTGACTGTGAACTATGAGAATGGTAGGTCTCACTGTGCTCATTGATTCAAGATGATGAGTCCGCGAACAGTAAGTCGGACTGTGATCATTGACTCAGACTTTTGTATTTCGAGATTAATAGAATCCTATATATACCAAGTAACGATTAGTAAATCTTTGTTTCTCGATTCTATCTCCAGTCTTTCAGAAAGAAAACAACAGCCTCCTATACAATTTGTTTCCAGAAACTCCGACATAGGATGGTCCGATTTGCATTTCCGCTTTATACAATGGATTTGTGGGCTTCACTCCTGAAGTATCCATTGAGCTCCTCTTCCACAAGAATAAATAACAACTAGGGCGACGTTCAATCAGTCCGTACAAATAGGGCGACGTTCAATCAAATAACAACTAGCAACTAATGCATGGTAAAAACTATAAAAGTGGTTGATATATGTAGATGGATGTTATTAGTTTCGAAAAGTAAAAAATGATGTCGAAAGGTGAAAAATGACGCCCATGTATGTATATCAACCACTTTTATAAAGTTGTTGTTGCTAGTTGACTAACTACATGCCTTTGGAACTGCCATTAATATATTAATACATTTAATTAATATAATAATTTAACATTACATTAATTTAATATATAACTATTAATTTAATATATAATAAAAAATGTATAAATTAAAGTATTAATTGATTGATAAATGTATTAAAGTATTAATGTAAAAATGCAAAAATATTAATTGGTTAATTGATTAATACATTGATAATGTAATGTATTAATGTATTTAGTGTATTTAGTAATACATTACATTAATGTATAATGTATTACAATAATGTAAATATAATGTGTAATATACTAATAAGTTAAAATACACATACATTACATTGATACATTGATGTGTAATGTAACATTAATACAATATATAATAAACATTTATAAATGAAAGTATTAATTTCTAATGTAACATATTAAATGATTCATAGATTAATAATGTAATGTATTAATTAATTAATAAATACATTGATAAGGTAATAATACACTAATAAATTAATACATTAAATATATCAATAAATGCATTAAATGCATTAAACAATAAATAATAGATTACTAAGTATCAATACACTAATGAAATAATACATTATTACATTAATGTATAATGTATACTGATAAACTATTAATACATTAAGATTACATTATTACATTGTTGTAATATATAAATTAAAGTATTAATAGATTAAGGATAATGTAACATATTAAATATTAATACATTAATAATGTAATGTATGAATTAATTAATACATTTTTAACTAATACATTGTTAAAGTATTAGTATAGTAATAAATTAATACATTAATAATATATGATTAAAGTAATAATACATTAACAAAAATATTATTAAAGTATTAATACATTTATTGAAAATGATTATGGTTGATTATTGTGAACCATAGTCATGGTTTCTTATGATTATGACTATGAATGATATTGATGTATATTGTAATGTATTAATTTAATTAATTAATAAATTAATATTTTTTAATAAATACTTTACTAAAGTAGTAATACATTATAATATTAATATAATGTATAAATTGAAATATTAATTTACATGATGATGATGATTACCGTCCACTAAGACAGAATTGGTCTATAAGACTTTAAAAAGGTAAGTGATTACTTGTGATTCTTTAGAATTTTGTTTCTTAGTATTAATTAATTAATTAATTTCTTATGATTATTTTGACTACTTGTGATTAATTAATTCTTTAGTATTAATTAATTAATTTCTTAAAAATAACACATTAATATATTAATATAATGTATAAATTGAAGTATTAATTTACATAAAAGTATAATATAAAATATTAATTAATTTTTAAAAATATAATGTTTTGTTTAAGTAATACTTTTATATATTATTTACTTAGTTAAAAACTACATTAATACAAGCATTAATATATTATTTACTTAATTAATAAATATTTACTTAATTAATAATTAACAAGTATTACTAATTAATAAATAATAAGTATTACTTAATTAATAAATACATTAGTACAATATTAATATATTAATGTTTAATGTAACATATTTAATTATTAATAAACTAATAATGGATTAGTAAATACATTTTTAAATTATTAATGCCTTAATAAATACATTACTAAAGTAGTAATACATTAATAATATATTATTTAAGTATTAATACAATAATACATTAATTGAAAATGACTATGGTTGATCATGACCATGGTTGTTGTTCGTCATGGTTGAGTGAGATTGACAATGACTATGCTTGACTATGATTGATCAGATTTTATTATGGTTGAACATGCCCATGGCTCACCTTCGTTGACCATGTGGATCTCATTATGGTTGGCCATGTTGATTATGTTCACCGTATTTTACTATGACACTACTGCATTGCAATGTTGATCATATTTTGTTCATCAAATTGTGACATCATGTTTTGTTCATCATATCCCAACAAAATGTTTTGTTCATCACATTGTGAAATCAGCTTTTGTTCATCACATGTCGACATAAGGTTTTGTTCATCACATTGTGACATTATATTTTGTTCGTCACTTGACATCATTAGGTTATGATCATCAAATTACGATGAACGCTTATGTTTATCACAATATGGCATTGGAATAAGTTTTTCATAGTTCTATAGTGGGTTATGTTCGTCACATTGCGACATTGAAAAATGTTTGTCACATCCGCATATTGGGTTGTGTACATTAAATTGTGACAATAGGTTGTGTTTGTCCCATTGTGACATTTGGAAATGTCTATCAAATTGCATTTGTCAAATTTCAATGCCAATTTATGTTTGTCTGATTGCGATGTTCATAATTGTTCATCACATTGTGACGTGTGTATATGTTTGTCACAATGTGACGTCCATATATGTTCGTTGCATTTTGGTGTTACTATGTTTGGTAGATTGCATTGTTACTATGTTCGACACATTACGATGTTTGGAAATGCTGGTCACATTGGGGAGTTTGTATATGTTCGTCACATTGTGATGTTACTATGCATGGTTAAACTATATATACAATTGTTCATCTTGTATTATCTAAATTTACGTACATACCTATAGGTGATTCATCTTCTGCTTCAATTTTAGTTTCAACATCTTCTGCTTCAATTTTGGTTTCAATGTCTTCTTCAACATTATGAGACATCTATTTATGTTTTTTGAAAAACATCAAATTGTAATTACAATCAATTATATTAAACTTGATATTTTAAATTTGAATTCTATACTTTTAATATAGACAATATGTTCATGCATACCTGGTTGGATTTCTTCTTGTTGAAAATCTCTATTTACATTATCATCGTTTCTTTCTTCAATATTTGCATGTTATTGTTTCTTTCTCCAATAATGCTCTTTCGTTTGTTCGTTATGGAGAGTATCATCTTGAGTGCGATCAAATTTTCTCTTGTGCAAAATTTTGTTTCCCATGACTTTTATAGTTATCTGTAAAAAACATGTTCAACAAAGAATTCACGTTGAAAAAATGCTCAGCATTTATCTTTCAACATATAAAGTTATTTCAATAAAAACTTGAAAAAACATCAATTACCTTATTCAACAAAAACCAAAAAGATGATTTGAAAATTTGTTTAGGTGCTCTAGAAAACCATCCAACAAAAGATGAATTGTGTTAAATGTGTTCGACCAAAAGCGTATTTATACGATTTAGTGCGAAATGAAACGATACAATCTGTCTTTTAATTTTTTTCGACGGACGAAATTTGCTCAACCTTCTTTCGTCCGAAAACCTTGGAAATCGTTCTCTTTTCACGGTTTCCGTTAGAATTTATTCTTTCAGCTGAAATAACTTTTTTTCCGCTAAAAGCCATAATTTGGGATTGTAAACAGAGACAAGAGGATTTCCTGAAGCTTACATGAAATTTGGAGGTTGCAGACTCCTGCAAATACTTAGAATTTGGGTTCGAAAATGACACTAGCATTTGCAAAATTGAATCTACTTTCAATTCCTATAATTTGTTTTCATTTTCATTATTTTTATTTAATTTTATTTAATTTTTTTAAAAAATCTGCATAATATTTTCAGCAGACATTATGATTCAATGAAATGAAATATTTGTATCTCTAAAAATACACAGTGAAAAAATTATATTCATAATTCTTAAGGAAAAATTAAGTAAAAATTAAGATAGATATAAGGTGGAGGAAAACATGTGTCTAAAATATGCAACGTTTTCGACTTGGTCAACTTACAAAATTTTAGAAATTATAATATTCATCCATTAGATTGAAACTTATAGTTATAATAAAATAGAGTCTCTGTAGATTGTTGCAATATATTTCGTTTGTTAAAAACATATTTTTAATAATAGATACATTGTTGGAGGAAAAAATAACTCAATATCATTCCTTTTATGTTTAAGGAACATATTTTTAAACAATTGTAAAATTGACATATCAAATATTAATAATAAAAAAATTGAAAAATAGTCATTGGAAAGCTAGCAAAATTCTTGAGAAGTTTTGTTTTTACAGGGTTCGCAATGAAAGGAGTTGGAGTGAAAATGCGGAGACTAAGAGAAATCAACAACATTGGGTTGGTGTGATGAGGAAGAACCCATAGGACGGTTCAAAAATTAATTGACATCAGACTAGAGGGAGGTCAATTGGGTTGTGAGGTTGGATTCCATGTTGTTCAATTTGACCTTAATTTGTCAATGCGGGAATGGTTAGAATCCATCTCAGATGTGAGATGTTTGATGGAGAAATGGACTTGATTGAAGGAAGTTTTGAGGTCTTGGTGCGAGTGGTGGTCATTTGGAGAGGGAAAATGTTGGTGAGGAAAAAAAACGGGTGGGTGGGACCACAAAAAATGACTTACAAGTGATAGCTACCATGACAATCAGTGCTTGAAGAGAAATATAATCGACTAGGAGGAAAAATAGGTAAACTGGGAAGGGGTTGGGTCCACTAAAAGAAAAAGGATTGAAAATGAGGGGTATGATTGCGATCAGGGAGAAAAGGGGAATCCAATGGAATAAGTCCAAAATAAGTGTGCCAACAGGGCCACTTTACTTTGTTTTCTGTTTCACGCCTACGGAGTTATACTCTGGCTTGATGAATATTGCAATCACGAAATTCCCAAATGCTTAACATGAAGAAATGTGTAGTAATTTTGCAACCAGAATTCAAAATACATTATAGCATGACAATAGATCTTGTATGTTCTATTTTTGTTTCCTTCCCAAGGGTTAGGGTATTCAAGGGTTCTATTGAAAAGGGTTTTCCCTATGCTATAAATCTCTCATATACGTGTGGGTTCCAACAGTAGTACTCAATCCCATATCTCAGGGGACCAACTAAGGAAGCTAGACCGTACCCTTAGTCGTACTACCTGACTACCCAGGTACTAGAGAGTATCTTGCCAAGTGTTTTTCTTGGTGACACTATAGCAGTTAGACGGTTGATCAGTTTATCTATGGAGAGATTTAGGAGATTTAGGCTCATCTATATACAGATGTTGTCTGATGCGCTACCACTCAAAGAGGTACCAACAAGGGTTAGAAGTGTAATACTTCTAGGTCAAACCCAATTGTAAATACAAAGTCAAATGTACTTAAGTTGGTGAGTTGTTTGATATCATTGTTGTATGCACCGTCCATGGTATAGTGCGCACATGTATTTTGCACTAAAATGATGAAGTGTGCACATTCTAGATACTGTGCACAACAAACTTAAGTGCACGTGATTTTGAGGCCAGGGATCGTTTGTGTATATGTTGTTTTTTATAGGCCCGTGAGCGAGTTATTATAAGCTAGGAAGCTTATGTATTGATTTAGGTTGAAGAGCCTAGATGTTAAATGCCATTGAGACTATTTTTGTATATGTCTTATCATTAATATAAAATACATCATTGTGTTTAGACTAACCATGATAAAAGAGTATGGGGGATTAAACTCCACTAGTTAGGGAAAGGGGGGGCAGATAAAAGTTAAGGAAAAGTGTTAAGCTAGGGAGATTAAGCCAAAAACGAATATTATATTAATATTCCATAAATTGAAAGTATGGATAAATATTTTTTCCTAAGTTCTAAGGATGGGGACAAGTGGGCCAAAGTAGCTCCCAACATGACAAGTGTCAAGTTAGGAACATGACAAGTGTCAAGTTAGGAAGTAGTCTAGACTTAGTTCATTTTCTCATGGATTCCATGATCATTCACTCGGTCATTTAGTTGTCTTCCGTACCATTATGTTACCATAATTATACATGTACCCGTACCCATATCCATACCCATACTTGTATATGTACCTGGCTAGCTTGGGAGCTTGACTGAAGAAGTGGGTTGGGAGGCCCGTGAGCAATTTCTCTATGGGTTAGAGAATTCTTGGGAATTGGTTTCCTGAAGGTGCCAAATTGCAGCTGCAGGGTTCTAAGACTTCTTGTATGGCGTGTTGTTGAATCCCTCGGAAGGAAGTGGGGTAGCCGAGAGACTGTTGAGCAGAGGAGGGGCACAATTCCTGGCGTGGGACAAGCATGTGGGCAATGAGGGATTGTAGGTTGTTAGTTTGAGCTGGCACATGTGAGAAAGTCTTTCATGTTGTCTGAGATATATCATCCTGGTTAGGAATCTCTTTACTCGAGTGGAGTTTAGTCCCTCCTCGTGGGTGCCCCACTACTAAGAGTGATGATCAATGTGGTCTAAGGCTGGGAGGTTCGTGGAAGTTCTGCAAATAGTTGGTGATATTCTTACCAAAATAAGTGTCAATTGTGTGTTAATTTATATACTCCATTGTTATTCATGTGTTTATTTTTATGGGTTTTTCGTGTGTGTAGTTTATACCTGTATTTATATTTATGGGTATTTCCTGACTATGTTGTATGTATATGTATACTATTATTTCTGTATGAATCTGTGCATTTACATAATGTATTTGTATGTTTTAAGTCTTTTATATAAAGTTCCACAAGAGTTTTTGTGTGTATATGTTTTAATTTGCATACAATTCAAAAACAATTGCATGTCATAGCCCAGTTGGATGTTGGAGATGTTACAAGAAGGGTGGCCAACATATGTGTGCTCAAGTACCACTTTTATTTCCTGCATTCATGAATCCCCGACCGTGGGTTTATGCACATAACAACATATCTATCTAGCTTAAAGATGTGAATACGTCTCTACCTTGAAAAAATTTAAGCCACAATTTTCTGTAAGGAAGGTGCTTTGATACCACTTTTAATATTTGAAATATAAAATAATCCAGAGAACGGAAATAATTAGGTAGAAATGGCAAATAAAAAATGATATAAACATTACAACACCACAATAATACCAAAATTATACCAGAGTAACACTAGAAAGAACACTTTCATTACTGAGAGCAATGTTCACTTGCCTCTTCGAGGGGGAAACCTCCAACAGAGGAGAGCTCTATTACAATAATATCCAAGACAAAACTTCTCATATCCTCTATTCCTATTTATACTAAATCTATCTATCGAGAAGAACAATCTAGAGGAAGATCCTTCTAGAAGAAGAAGATTCTATTAGGTCTTCTTACATTTGACTTATTCCTCCTTATTTCTAGGCCTTATTAATATTGACCTTTATTAAATGGAAATATATTATTCTACCCACTTGAGTGGTTAGGGAGTTTAGGTCCCTAACATGTTGTAGGAAATCCTTGTCGTAGAATGGATGGGGGTACTACTTTTAGTTTTCACGGGGTAACAAAGTAATTTATTTCAGACCGTTTTGTTTTTGTTTTTTTATTTACTTTCTACGTAAATGATGTTGATGTTTTATGCTTTTTTTAATGGTTTTTGTTTGCAGACATATATTATTGACATGTAGGTACGAATCCCATATGTGGGACGGTACCTTTAGAAAGGTCGGTTCCAAGCGCAATAATAAATAAGGTTTGTCTCAATCTTTTTTATTAAATTTACTTGGAGAAATATTTTAAATGATATTGTGACTCCTTTTAGGGTTTCATTTGAGATATATCATGATTTACTTTGATGGTCTATGCTTTTTTTTAAGTGAAGTTTGTCTATGATGTGGTCCATTTATAGTGATGTTTAAAGATCTTAAAGTGATGAGAAATTAAACATCCAATTGTAGGATTTTAATTTCTATAGTGAAGTTTAAAGATCTAAGGTGTATAATAAGGAATTTCTAATATTTTTGTTTCTTGAACCAATTTCATGTGAATAAAATAATTAAGAACAAGTTTCCATGATTGAAGTCTACCTTGGATATGATTATACTAGACGATATGGTACGTGCATGAAGAAGCAATGCTTGATGTAGATTTATAAGCGAAGTTTGTTTATGATCTATTAGTGGTACATCTATAGATGGACATGTAGGTACGAATCACAGAGGAAGGTGGGAAGCCCAAATATGAGACAATACCTTTAGAAATCCCCAAGCGCAATGGTAAACAAGGTTCGTCTCAATTTTTTTTATTAAATTTACCTAGTCAAATAATTTTATATGGATATTTTCACTCCCTTTAGGGTTTCATTTTATATATATTGCACTTTACTTTGATATTATATGGTTTTTAAAAGTGTTTTTTTTCATTCCTCTACATCTATAGTGGGAAAACGAAGGCAAACAAGGCCTCCATTGCGCCAAGCCCTTGGTCGGAAAGACGTCTCGCGATAGAGAATTGGAAGAATTGGAAACGCATGAGATAGTCTATGACGCTTCGAGCATAGGTTGCTAAGGAATACCATACTCTTCCTGCGATTGGTGGATGGTACAGTAACAATGTTAGTACCTGCATTTTGTATCTCCGCCTGAACAAAATGCACCATGTTTCGAGTGAGTTGTGACAATGGGAAATGATTTCTATATTCAACATAATCTGAGAATGGAGTGTGGCTCTTATAGATACAGTTGGATGCCTTTCAGTTTATTATTGAATGTTTTGTTAATTCAGATTCTAACTTATGATATATACACATTCTTTATCTATGCAAATCATTTTTATGAAAATATAAAAAAGGAAAATATTAATATTATGATAAATATGTTAATTATGAATGTATATTTTTTTATAACTATTAATCTTTGTTCTCGGAGTGGTATATAGTATATGTACATCTAAAGTGAGTAAATAACACAAAATCGGCCACTCAACATCCATGCTGTGACTATGAATGATGAATATGAACGATTCCTACTTAATTAAAAGATTAATGAATATATTCATTCAAAGTTGGTTTCAAGTTAAATTAATAAGAAACCCGTATCTCATATCGATTAATCTTCATTCAATATTGGTGCCAAAATAAATTAATAATAAAGTATGTTCGTATGCTATCGTCATTAGAAACGCGTATCACATATCGATTAACCTTCCTTTAATATTGGTGCCAAAATAAATTAATAACTAGTACAACAACATGATCGTGATTGATGAATGTGGAAAGAAAAATGAACGGAAGGTGTTGTATATATTTTTGTTAATTATATATATTTTTATTAATTAGATAAACTTAGTAGCATTGATAATGGCAATAAAATATTAATGATATTAAGTAAATGTGAAAAAGTAAACAATAAAACATAAGCATTGAAAAATGAAAAAATATTATGAATTTGAAATCTCATTCATTAATTTAGGAAAACTATTAAGAATATGCCAATATTAGCCATAATATTAATTTTTATAATGAAAAAATCATTAATTATATCCATATTCAATAGATATATGCCTTTGGACATAATAAAATATATTTGTATTGGATAATATTCTTCGAAACCACGGATGATGCGGCTCATCTCACAAGCCACTGATGATACGGCTCGTCTCACCAAAATTATCACATTTGACTTGGAGACTAGAGTAAATGCATGCGGCTCATGGCAGGAATGTTACAAGTAAGGCGTAAGAACCAGACCAGGTCTTCACAGATAAGGTCCAAATAATTAGGTATCATATACAATCCAAAATGAGTGGACATACCCAATAATCATGGTCTCTCTAGTCTATGGAATGTAATATTCCAATATAATTTCATTATTAAACTAATGAGAATGGTAGTACTGATTGTGGTCAATGATAATGGTAGGTATCACTATGATCATTGATTCAAGATGATGAGCCCACAAACAGTAACGCGGATTATGATCATTGATTTGAACTTCTGTATTTCGAGATTAATAGAATCTTATATATACCAAGTAATGATTACTTCATTTTTTTTTCGGTTCCATCTCCACAATTTGTTTTTTAACTTTAATTTTTCCTATTTATTATAAAAGTAATTGATATGGTTGATGAGTTATATCAAAACAACATTATAAAAGTGGTTGATATAGGTTGATCTATTCTATTAATTAGTTTTATAATAAATAAGAAAGATTAAAGTTAGGGTTTTTTATTAGGGTTAAGGTCATTAGGATTTCAGTTAAAATTTTATATATGTCTCATTTTCAACATTTTTTATTTTATTTTCATAAACATGGTTTACATACATAGAAAATGTGTATATATCAAAAGTTGAAATTTTAATGAACCATACTTTCAATAATAAAATGAAATGCATCCATATATTAATGTTATTGTGTTTTCTATGGATAACATTAAATGTGGATGGACGTTTATGTATTTACTTTTTCACATTTACTTAATCATATTAAAAATTACCGTGCTCATTAGTTCAATGTCACATTTATATGATTAAAAAAGATTCAATTTGATTGTGATTAACTTAGTTATTGAATTTGTGGAGTGTGAAGAATTTCATTTTGGTTTTTATGATTGTGAATCATGTTATGTATTTCAATTAATTAAGTAAGGTGATGCTACATTGGGAGGCATTTCAGATTTCAATGGGAATGGGTGTAATAATTGGTGTAAATGCGAATGGTATTGGATTTAGAAATGGGCGTAAATGGGAATGAGAGTGGGAGCGATGCTCATCTCTTTATGGGATATGTGGAGAGCCTTGTTTACTCATTGATGGTTGGCAACCCCAATCCTTACACCACAATCAGATCTTCGCGATGTAGTAGGAAAGCCCCGTCGTAGGAGGTCGACCATCTTATGCATAATGCAACTGCTACCGATATTCAATTAGGGAATCCAACTTAGACGGCCAGGACTTCTTGGAGAATGGAGGGCAGTATCACTTTTTGTTTTCGTAGGGTAAAAAAGTAATTTATTTCAGATTGTTTTGTTTATTTACTTTCTACCCAAGTGATGTTGATGTTTTATGATTTTCTAATGGTTTTTAGTTGCAGACATATATGGACATGTAGGTATGAATCCCATATGTGAGACAACACCTTTAGAAAGTTGGGTTCCAAGTGCAATAATAAATAAGGTTCGTTTCAATCTTTTTTATTAAATTTACATGATGGAATCTTTTTAAATGGATATTTTGACTCTTTTTAGGGTTTCATTTTAGATATACCATGATTTAATTTGATGCTCTATGTTATTTTTAAGTAAAGTTTCGTCTCAATCTTTTTTATTAAATTTACATGATGGAATCTTTTTAAATGGATATTTTGACTCTTTTTAGGGTTTCATTTTAGATATACCATGATTTAATTTGATGCTCTATGTTATTTTTAAGTAAAGTTTTTAGGTGATCTATGAGTGGTACATTTATAGTGAAGTTTAAAGATCTTAAACTATTAGTGAGAAATTAAAGATTTCACTCTAGGATCTTAATTTTTATAGTGAAGTTTAAAGATCCAAGCATCAATCCATTATATACTAAGGAATTTATAATCCTTTTGTTTCTTCAATCGATTTTATCTGAAGAAAATATTTAAGTGCATGTTTTCATGATTGAAGTCTATCTTGGATATCATTACATTGGATGAGATGGTACATGCATGAAGAAGCAACGATTGATGTATATTTTTAAATGAAGTTTGTGTGTGATCTATTAGTGGTACATCTCTAGATGGAGAGGGAGGTATGGATCACGCATGCAGGTATGAAGCCCAAGCCCATATATGGGACAATATCTTTAGAAATCCTCGAGCACAATTGTAAACAAGGTTTGTCTCAATTGTTTTTACTACATTTAGAGGGTCAAATATTTTTTAATGGATCTATTGCGCTTTACTTTGATGTTCTATGGTTTTTTAAGTGAATTTTTTCATTTCTCTATCACTGGTACATCGATAGTGGGAAAATGAAGGAAAACAAGGCCTCCATTACACCGAGCTCTTGGTCGGAAATCCCTCTCGCGACCGGGACTTGGCAATGCATGAGATAGTCTATGTGTAACATCCCGCTCTGGCACACTGAGAAAACTTATTCTTTGAGGACACTTGCTCGCAAGTGATCCAGACTATTATGATATTAAAACATTTGTCTTTGATTATGATGTGTTATGGTAGATGACATGATGTTTTACCGCATTGACATAGACAGGTGCTATTGACTCGGTTTTATTGAGTGTGCAGGGTTTTGGACCTTGAGGATGCAGAGGCATCGACGGAACCCCTTGGACTCCGGATCGAGTCAAGGAGTGGGCTATTGGTGTTTGATTGTTTTATTGTGATTTTGGTACATTTGATTAGATGATATGATGTGGACATGTTCTGACACGATTTTTGATGATGCAGGCTCACGATAGCTTTCCAACCAGAATCACATATGGAGTAAAGGGGCTACACACGACTACCAGAGAGGTTGAGGGAGAGGTGTGGACAACAGCCTGCCACAGCCTACTAGCACTCCCGCCATGGCTCGAACTGTAGGTTAACGATTACCTAGTTCAAAAGGACCCACGATGCTCCGAGGGCAAACTGTGACAGTCGCTCGCGATGATTCTAAGGGGCATGCAATAAGGCGGGGGCCTTATTCCTTAGAAGCCCTTAGTCTCCCACAAGTTCACCTGGCGAAGTGTTGACTCCAGGGGTTATTGATGTCTACCAATCAATCAAGAGGCGAGTGGAACCCTTGGAGCACGTGGTGCATCCTGAAGGGCACGTCGCGCAAAAGAAACACAAGAGGAGAGTGGCACCCTTGGAGCATGTGGTGCATCCTAAAGGGCACATCGCACAAAAGAAACACAAGAGGCGAGTGGCACCCTTGGAGAACATAGTGCGTCTTGAAGGGCACGTCGTGCAAAAGAAACACTAGAGGCGAGTGGCACCCTTGGAGCACGTAGTGCGTCCTGAAGGGCACGTCACGATGATGATGATAAAGGAACAAACCTAGATGGCCCTAAGACAATTAACACGTTAAGAATTTTTAAACAACTTCCCTAATTCAATGTCGCCCAGCTCAGAATCAATGTTCTAAGCCTAAAACTTTGCTAGGGGTAAAATTTTGTCTACCCTTAAGAAAATATCTATAAAAAAAATAAAATAATAAAAAAGGGGGGGTTAAAATAAAAACCATTGAGTAATAATTTTGGTCTTCATAAATTTTTGGGGTAAATGAAGAGAGTAAGAAATTAATTAAAAGTTGTGGATATAAAATATAAAGAAGAATTTAATTAATTTTAATTTTTGATAGTTTAAAAAGATGTTGAATTAATAATAAAAGGGAAAAAGGGGTTAAATTGAAACTGTCGTTTTTAGCTCTAATAAAAAGTGGAAAGAGGGAAATTATAACATTTAGGAAACTAGGGAATGGAGGTAACTTAAAAAGGGAAAGAGGGGAACTTATGGTAAAAAGTGAGGTCAACTTAGTAAAGAATCTACAATTAAGAACCTTCTAAATTGAACTAATTTAACAACTTCATTTTAGGGAAGATATTTAAAACTTGTAAGGGAATCTAGGGACACCTAGGAGTAAAAATAGGAGTAACTCTAGGTGGGTGAGGGAAATAAGACAATTTATTAAATTAAGGAAAATAGTTAATGGAGAAATGTTGGGGATGAATGACACTTGTACGAAGGAGAGTTTTTAGAAGATTTTTATTAAAACTTAAATTAAATGAGATTTAGGGAAAGATCGAAGTTCAAAAACTCTATAAAAGAAAGGGAAGAGAAGGAAGAAGGGGGATGGGCTGTTAGCGTAATGTTACGCTGTCGGATTAATGAATTGATTGATTTACTTGTGGGAGTTGGGATTGCCCATCTCGGAGAGGAGTGGTAGCTCGGCCTTGCGAGGTGAGCTGGGAGCTAGACGTACCCTTGGGAAAGTGTGTGGCCCCTTTGCGGCTCAAGAGGCTAAGGGGGAAGCAGAGTACCCCTAGCATTAGCTGAGATGTACCGGTGTAGTCTCTATGGTCGACAAGCAGGATTCAGATGGAGCGTAAGAGCGGGATAGTGTCTTCAGGTTATTCACCATCGGTCACAGGTACGCAACCAAGTTTGTTTGTTTAAGAATAAAATAAAAAATGTGTAAATTTTTGTATATAAATCATTATGATGACGAAGGTTGTGTTGACATTTGAATAAGTAGTTTTGTTGGTTACTCCTTTAATCCTACATTACCAGCGGTCACATTATGCTAATTGTTGGTCATTAATTGTTTTATTTTAAAGCCGACGGGTACTTGAGAACAATGATTTCAACTCTTATCTATAGGGATAGGTTGGAGCCGGCAAATCCTTAAGTTTCCGCATCATTGCCGATAGGAATAGGTTCAAATTTATCCTTGTATTCGTTGCTTGGTATCCCGATAGAATGGGAAGGGCCAGATACTTTAGTCTGCGTTTTTAGATTTTTTTTATTCAGCATGGAAACCCGCAACTTGATTTTAACTGGCTTATTTTCGTTTTCAAACTGGGATAAGAAACCGCCCGGTGCTCTCCTTTAAACTTTAACCACGCAGTTCCAGTGATACCCCTCTCTCTCTCTAGCTGAGGTCACCGGGTTAAGCTGTTACTCGGATTACCCTTATTTTCGAACTAGGGAGATACTGTTACTTAAGCTTGGGTAAGCGTATGGTGGAGCCAAGCTCTCTTGAATCCAGTCGAGTAAGGAGAAGGAGAGTGTTTATTACCATACTCCAAAAACCTTCATTCGACAACGAACAACTCAACAAAAAGACCAAAAAAAAAAACGAGTGGCCTCAATCTAACTATGATTAACTTAAATGCAGGTTATGCAAGCATGCAATACGAGTCAATATTTGATTAAGGGAAAATTGTTTATGGTCCATCGGTTCCAACCCTCCAGGAGTCTCGACCTTGCACCATCGATGTGTTAAGGAGCTCACCCATAATTATGAATTTAACAACGATTGTAACCATTACCTATCAATGATTATTTTAAAAATCCTATAACGCAAACTAGAATGGATAGCTTGCTCAAAGGCTGGTAGCAAGGGCAACAGTTAAGCCAATTTATCATTTTCAGGGGCCAAGTGAAAGTTAAGAAATAAAAAAATTCTTCAACCAGCTAAATCTATCCCAATAAATTATTCCGCTCTTCAATTTCACTCCTTGGGATCGTGCTCGCTCCAAGGCTTTTGTTCTGGTGAAATCCCTGCAGAACAATACGCTATTCGCAGATTTTGTGACTTGAACACATGCCAAGAATGGGAGGTTAGGCGTTTAATAACTTGGCAGACTTAGTATTGCACAGTAAAGATTTATTTAGGAATTTTGTTATTGGATATTGTAGTTCAGTCATGCTGTTTGATAACCTTGGGCAGTGTGACATCTGTCGGTCTTCTAATTTCTACCTTTGCCTTATTTATTACCTCTACAACCTCTGTTAACGTTCCACCGATAGCAAGAACCACCTCGTCGTTGAACCTTCACCTTACTATCTTCGAGCTCCCGAATCCAAGGTACAACCTACGTTTTTTCCTTAACGAGTGCTCTAACGCTGCCAGGATCCATTTTCCAGTTGTCAGTTGCCTTTTGATTCGTGTTTTTTTGGTAAGGTTTTGTTACTTTTTGGAATGTCATTGGAAGGTTACGATCTTAAAAATAAACTGAAAAAGTAATGTTATTATAATGTAATATCAATGGTAAATGCTAATGTTGACCACCTGTCTTACGTAGCTTAAATGTTTTATGTGCAAAGTTTGTATTATGGTTATCATGTAGGGTAATGTTATTATAGTTTTATGGTTATGTGATGACATATAAAATGTATGGTAGTTGTAATATATTGCAAGGTTTTTGAATATAAAATGTAATAGGGTTATTATGTATAGTAAAGGTTGTTGTAGTTTTATTGTTAATGATAACATATAAAATGCATGGTAATTGTAATCTATTGCAAGGTTTTTGTAATATGGTTATCATGTATGGTGAGGGTTATGGTAGTTTATGGTTATTTGATAACATATAAGATGTAATGTAATTGTAAATTATTGCAAGGTTATTGTGATATAAAGGGTAAAGTTGTTATATGATTCTATTATCTTTGTTAGGGATATTCATGAATCTGTTCTTTTGCTTCTTTTTCATAGAACTAGATATTTCCAGTATATTCTAATTGAATGTGGAAGGCTTGTGACAATTGATTTTTGTAACACTTCTTAATATCCTCTTAATTGTTTTAAGATCATGTTAGTATTAATTTTATAATGATTGTGTGAATGATTTAGAACTCGCGTTATGTATCGATTTATAATTTTAGATTACACATTAGTTATTGCGTTATTGATCAATTGTAACTATTCATTGTTTTTATGATTATAATTGATGATGGATTATATTGTTAAAGGTTGATCCAGTCGAAGTTTAGACTTGCACAATAAGGTCCCTCGAATGATGAATTTGAGGGCACCTTGATGACAAATTATGACTTAAAGTTGCGCAATGAAATGGCCTTAAAACTAATGTAGATTGTACCTTATCATTGCATTTAGACGTGCTAAGTAGGCTCGTGCTAGATAATTAACTTAGACTGCACTTATGACTAGCTTGACTCGACGATCAATCGGGACAGTGACAAAGTCGTTTGCTTATGTTTCCTGTTAAGGGTGCGGTTGTTCCTTTTTAATTAATATGGTAATGAATTGTAAACTTGTATTGTGCTTGGTCTGCTTGTGTCGAGTGGGTCGTAGACACCTCCATGTTCCTCAAAACAGTCGCCAGCCCTGAGACCTAAATGGTTAAAATCGATGAGAACCTGGGCTTAAGCATTGCTTACGTGTCTTGGAGGTCCTAACCATTGCAGGGTAGGATGGGCGGGTAGTCAGTCTTACTTATTGTCGATTGATCGTCGTTAAATGCATGTAGTCACTTGATGTGCATCTTAGGTCATCTTATTGTGTTCATCGTGGTTTGCGTCTTGTTCGTCGTCGGGTGGCGACGTAGAGTCAAATGTGTTTTTTTTCCTTGTACATGCGTGCACACACCTTTTAAAAATAAAAATAAAAATTTTGCACTTGTTATAAAGAGGTTTGTCGTCGTAATGAGGGGGATCCTTACATATGGTATCAGAGCGGGTTCAACTCGTGACTTGGGATCACTACGAATTTTGTTGTTATGATTTGATTATACAGTTTCCAATTGAGTTGAGTCGTGTGTGTAGGTAATCATGGTTAGAGGACGCCTTGGAGGTAGACGACGGGGTGTTAGGGGAGGAGGCCCGACGCCTCAAATAACATCCACACCTGAGGGGTCTAACCTCTAGGGAGATGAGCAGGTTCTCGGATAGGAGAAGATATCAATTGGTGATGTAGTAGGGATGATGAGATCTTTTCAACGCATGTCTGAGGCACTGATCAACCATTTGGATAGAGATGAGGCCAGGGCGCTGACACCCGCTGAGGTTCCACCGCGCGCACCGACCGTTACTGGTAGCATTCACCGTGAACTCGAGAAGGTCAAATTTCCTGAGTTCTTTGGTGCCCCAGACGGCGTAGCCACTGAGGCATGGTTGGATAACATGGTGATGTGCTTTGCACTTCGCAATTATACATCCAACATGAAGGTCCGCATGGCGGTCTTTCAAGTAAAGGGGAGCGCTCTTCTATGGTGGAAGACACTCCTACCATAGCTGAACATGGTCGTCGAAGACGTGTCATGGGAACTGTTCGAGGAATGGTTCCAAGAGAGGTACCTTTTAGAGGAATTCATTGAGCGTCAGCTCAATGAGTTCAACGTCTTACGACGGGGAGGTCGTACGGTGCCCGTGTACGAGGCCCATTTTATGGAGCTGCTCTGGTATGCTCCACACCTTAACACAGAGAAACTTAAGGTCATCAGGTTCGTGTTCGGCCTTATTGGACGCCTGCATGCAAAGTTTAGCATTTTGATGCCCCAAACCTTGCACGATGTTGTCCATAAGGCCCTCATAGCAGAGGAGGATCTTATCAGTGGGGTTCAGACCAGGACTCCAGTGAGATCAGCAGGGCAGGTTTCATCTGGAACACAACAACACCAGACACCAGCAAGACATACGCCGGGATATTGTGGCTTCCAGAGGGGATCCACTTTCACTACACCCCGACGACTGCCATCTCAGCAGAGGACACCTTATCGGGGACCACAGCATTTGCAACAACGTCGCCCACAAAAACAGCGGTTTAGGCATGTTCAACAGAACAGACTAGGGTTCCAGGCCGGTGGGCTGTCATATTCTACTGTGGCTACTAGGACTACCGGGCCGAAGAAGTGGTGTTGGACATGTGGGGAGCCACACTACCAACGCAACTGTCCTGTGGAGAGGACCCGAGCATCCGAATTAGCAGTACCCACTACCATGGGAGATATGGGCAAGGACCATCGGATTCACACAGTGGGGGATAATTGCCAGGCAGAGCATCAGTCGACTGTGCTCGAGATGATAGTTACTGTCGCTGACCAGACCCTTAGTATTTTGATAGATCCCGATGCTACCGAGAGTTTCATTTCTGGTGTAGTGCTAAAAAGGATTAAGGTAAAGGCAGTCAAGCAAGACGATTTTAGCTTTAGAGATGGCTTCGGGAGCCAAACAGAAGGTTGGAGGAAAGGTTACGGGTTGTTCCCTTAACCGGGGAGAGTTTGTCACAAGGGCCAGCCTATACGTCACGATCCTAGGATCTTATGATGTCGTGATTGGTATGGATTGGTTGGAATCACATGAGGCGATACTCAACTGTAAGACAAAACGGTTGAGCTTGGTCGATGACGAGGGACAGAGACGTGTGATTGTAGGATGGAACCAGGGAGTTTCCCTGAGGTTCGTCTCTTCCTTACAGTTACAGAAGAGTATGCGTAAGGGGTGCAAGCTTTATGTGGTCCTTGTGCTAAAGGAGAAGGGAGTAGTGGAAGGTCTAAAACACCTTCCGGTGGTGAGAGAATTTGCGGACGTGTTTCCAGAGGAGTTACTTGGGATGTTTTCGGAGAGGGAATTGGAGTTTATCATAGACCTAAAATAGGGAACTGAATCAATAGCAAGAATGCCTTATCAAATGTCGACCCCGGAGTTACAAGAGTTGAAAATGCAACTAAAGGAGTTGCTGGACCTGGGACTGATATGTCCTAGTGTGTCACTGTGGGGTGCACTGATTATTTTCATACGAAAGAAGGATGCATCGTGGAGGCTTTGCATCGATTACCATCAACTGAACAAGGCCACGATCAAGAATCAGTATCCCTTGTTGATAATTGATGATCTGTTCGATCAAATGAAGGGTGCGACAGTGTTCTCCAAGATCGATTTGCAATCACGGTATCACCAGTTGTAGATCAAGGAGGATGAAGTCCCTAAGACCGCCTTTAAGACGAGATTTGGACATTACGAGTTTACCATTTTACCGTTTGGACTGACAAACGCCCCAGGAGTATTTATGAGTTTGATGAACGGGGTGTTTCACGAGTACTTGGACAAGTTCGTCCAAGTGTTCATTGACGATATCTTGATTTACTCTCGGATGACGGAGGAGCATGAAGATCACTTGCGCTTGGTACTACATTGTTTGCGAGAGCACAAATTGTATGGAAAATTGTCCAAATGCTCTTTTTATCAATCGAGGATTCACTACTTAGGGCATGTCATCTCTGGCGAAGGTATCGTCGTGGATCCAGCCAAGGTCAAGGCTATTATGGAATGGCCTGCACCAACAAATGTCACATAAGTGCGTAGCTTTATGGGTTTATAAGGATACTATCGACGGTTTGTCGAGGGATTCTCGAAGATAGCAAATCTGATCATGAAATTGCAGAAGAAAAACAAGAAGTTTGGTTGGACCGAGAAATGCACGGAAGCGTTTCAGAGGCATAAGGATTTGTTCACAACACGCCGATACTAAAGGTTCTTAACATGGATGCGGACTTCTTGGTATGAACAGACACATCCAAGGAAGTTTTAGGTGGAGTCTTGATGCAAGATGGATGAGTGATTGCTTACATTTCGAGGAAATTGAGAAGGCATGAGGAGAACTACGCGATGCACGATTTGGAGTTATTAGCCATCATATATGCCTTGAAGGTTTGGAGACACTACCTTGTTGCATGACAATTTGAACTAAAGACTGATCATTGTGGACTACACCACATTTTTACGCAAAGCGACCTGAACGCGCGACAACGACGTTTGTCGAAATTTCTTAGTGAGTACGACTTTGAGATTACTTACATAAAGGGAACAGTGAATCGAGTGGCGGATGCTTTGAGTTGGAGACCACGCATCTTTTCGGTGTTGCCTCTTCAGACGAATCTACGTGAGAAGATTCTCACTTTACAGCGTGAAGACGCCTGGTACAAAGAGGTCGAGGGTTTTATTGGACAAAACACAATGATGGTACCAGGATATGAGGGATTTTCTTTTGATAGCGATGGTTTATTGAGGTTTAAAAGTCGAATTTACGTACCGCCAAACGACGAGTTGAGGATGTTGATCCTGAGTGAGGCTCATAGAGAATTTTACATGGCTCACCTAGGGGTCACGAAGGTGAGGGAAGACCTTAAACCCATATTCTTTTGGAAGGGAATGAAGGTCAACATAGTCAACTATGTGGCCAAATGTCTATAGTGCCAGTAGGTAAAGGCTGAACATAGACACCCAGTAGGATTACTTCAACCACATGCCATCCCGAAATCAAAATGGGAGGTTATTTCGATGGATTTTATTGTTGGATTGCCACTGATGGAAAGGAGACATGACTCAATTTTTGTAGTAGTAGACACTCTAACAAAGAGTTCTCACTTTATTCCTGTGTGTATGACGTATCAGGCACCTGACATAGCTAGAGTTTTTATCACTGACATTGTGAGGCTGCATGGCGTGGCTAAGAAGATTATATCCGATCAAGGATCGATGTTTACTGGACGATTTTGGACGAGTTTCCAAGAGGCCGTGGGAACCCAACTTAACTTTAGTGCTGCATATCACCCAGAGACTGACGGGTAGACAAAATGAACGAACCAAACCTTGGAAGACATGTTGCACATGTACGTAATGGACCAACAAAAGCGTTGGGAAGAACTATTGCCACTAGTAGAGTTCGCTTACAACAACAGTTACTAGAGCACCATTAAGATGGCGCCTTTCAAGTTTCTTTATGGGTGACTGTGTCGGATTCCCTTGAGTTTGGATTGGCTTGAGGATAGGGTCCTGGTGGGACCAAAAGTGATCCAAGAAATGGAAGAGAAAATGCAAACAATAAGACAAAGAATTAAAGAAGTGCAGGATCGACAAAAGAGTTATGCCGATGCACACTGAGTCAAACGTAGTTACGAGGTCGGCGATCGAGTCTTCTTGCAGGTTAAACTACATAAGAGTTCGATCAAGTTTGGAAAGGAAGCTAAACTCTCTCCTAGGTTCGTAGGACCTTTCGAGATTATGGAGAGAAAGGGGCATGTGGCCTATCGACTAGCCTTGCCTGATTCTTTGAGGCGTATGCACGATGTTTTTCATGTATTTGTTTGAGACATTATATTAGTGATCCTACACATATGATTGAAATGAGTTCCTTACAGGTATCGGACGAGGGAGCGCTCATGGATGAGCCGGTCCACATATTAGATCATCGCGTTCGACAGTTACGATGTCGAACGGTAGATCAGGTCAAGGTCTAGTGGGACAATTATAGTCCGCACTCGGCGACCTGGGAGGACGCATATGATATGCGCCAGCGGTTTCCATTTTTGTTTGATAGATAGACTTATGATACTATGAGACACTTACTTTTTTGGCATTTATACTATGAAACTTCGGGACGAAGTTTAGACCAAGAGGGGTGTATGTAACATCCCGCTTTGGCGCACTGAGAAAACTTATTCTTTGAGGACACTTGCTCGCAAGTGATCCAGACTATTATGATATTAAAACATTTGTCCTTGATTATGATGCGTTATGGTAGATGACATGATGTTTTACTTCATTGACATAGACAGGTGCTATTGAATCGATTTTATTGAGTGTGCAGGGTTTTGGACCTTGAGGTTGCAAAGGCATCGACGAAACTCCTTGGACTCTGGATCGAGTCAGGGAGTGTGCTATTGTGGTTTGATTGTTTTACTGGGATTTTAGTACATTTGATTAGATGATATGATGTGGACATGTTCTGACATGATTGTTGATAATGCAGGCTGACGATAGCTTGACGACCAGACTCACATATGGAGTAAAGGGGCCACACATGACTACCATAGAGGTTGAGGGAGAGGTGTGGACAACAGCCTTGCCACAGCCTACTAACACTCCCACCGTGGCTCAAACTATAGGTTAATGATTACCTAGTTCGAGAGGACCCACGATGCCACGAGGGAAGACTGTGATAATCGCTCACGATGATTCTAAGGGGCGCGCAATAAGGAGGGGGACTTATTCCTTAGAATAACTTAGTCTGCCACAAGTTCACCTGACGGAGTGTTGACTCCAAGGGTTATTCATGTATACCAATCAGTCAAGAGGCGAGTGGCACCCTTGGAGCATGTGGTGCATCCTGAAGGGCACGTCACGCAAAAAAAACACAAGAGGCGAGTGGCATCCTTGGAGCATGTGGTGCATCCTGAAGGGTACGTCGTGCAAAAGAAACACAAGAGGCGAGTGGCACCCTTGGTGCACGTAGTGCGTCCTAAAGGGAACGTCGTGCAAAATAAACACTAGAGGCGAGTGACACCCTTGGAGCACGTAGTGCATCCTCAAGGGCACGTTGTGATGATGATGATAAAGGAACAAACCTAGATGGACCTAAGACAATTAATACATTAAGAATTCTTAAACAACTTCCCTAATTAAATGTCACCCAACTCAAAATCAATGTTCTAAGTCTAAAACTTCGCTAGGGGTAAAATTTTGTCTACCCTTAAGAAAATATCTATAAAAAAAATAAAATAATAAAAAAGGGGGGGTTAAAATAAAAACCACTGAGTAATAATTTTGGTCTTCATAAATTTTTGGGGCAAATGAAGAGAGTAAGAAATTAATTAAAAGTTATGGATATAAAATATAAAGAAGAATTTAATTATTTTTAATTTTTGATAGTTTAAAAGGATGCTGAATTAATAATAAAAGGGAAAAAGGGGTTAAATTGCAACTGTCGTTTTTAGCTCTAATAAAAAGGGGAAAGAGGGAAATTATAACATTTAGGAAACTAGGGAATGGAGGTAACTTAAAAAGGGAAAGAGGGGAACTTATGGTAAAAAGCGAGGTCAACTTAGTAAATAATCTACAATTAAGAACCTTCTAAATTGAACTAATTTAGCACCTTCATTTTAGAGAAGGTATTTAAAACCTGTAAGGGAATCTAGGGACACCTAGGAGTAAAAATAGGAGTAACTCTAGGTGGGTGAGGGAAATAAGACAATTTAATAAATTAAGGAAAATAGTTAATGGAGAAATGTGGGGGATGGATGACACTTGTACGAAGGAGAGTTTTTAGAAGATTTTTATTAAAACTTAAATTAAATGAGATTTAGGGAAAGATGGAAGTTCTAAAACTCTATAAAAGAAAGGGAAAAGAAGGAAGAAGGGGGATGGGTTGTTAGTGTAACATTACGCTGTCGGATTAGTGACTTGACTGATTTACTTGTGGTAGTTGGGATTGCCTAGCTCGGAGAGGAGTGGTAGCTCGGCCTTGCGAGGTGACCTGGGTGCTAGACATACCCTTGGGAAAGTGTGTGGCCCCTTTGCGGCTTGGGGGGATAAGGGGGAAGCAGAGTACCCCTAGTGTTAGCTGGGAGGTACCGGTGTAGTCTCTACGATCGACAAGAAGGATTTAGACGGAGCGCAAGCACGGGATAGCGTCTTCGGGTTATACTCCGTTGGTCACAGGTATGCAAGCACGTTTGTTTGTTTTTAGAATAAAAAAAAAATTGTGTAAATTTTTGTATATAAATCCTTATGATGACGAAGTTTGTGTTGATATTTGAATAAGTAGTTTTGTTGGTTACTCCTTTAATCCTACAGTACCAATGGTCGCATTATGCTAATTGCTAGTCATTAATTGTTTTATTTTAAAGCCGACGGTTACTTGAGAACAGTGATTTCAACTCTTATTTATAGGGATAGGTTGGAGCCAGAAAATCCTTAAGTTTTTGCATCCCGGCCGATAGGAATAGGTTCGAATTTATCCTTGTCTACATTGCTTGGTATCCCGACAGAATGTGAAGGGCCAGATACTTTAGTCTGCGTTTTTAGATTTTTTTTATTCAGCATGGAAACCCACAACTTGATTTTAACTAGATTATTTTTGTTTTCAAACTGGGATAAGAAACCACCCGGTGCTCTCCTTTAAAATTTAACCACGCAGTTCTAGTGATACCCCTCTGTCACTCTAGCTGAGGTCACTGGGTTAAGATATTACCAGGATTACCCTTATTTTCTATCCAGGGGGATAATGTTACTTAAGCTTGGGTAAGTGTATGGTGGAGCCAAGCTATCTTGAAGCCAATCGAGTAAGGAGAAGGAGAGTGTTTATTACCGTACTCCAAAAACCTTCATTCGGCAGTGAACAACTCAGCAAAAAGAAAAAAAATAAAACCAGTGGCCTCAATCTAACTATGATGAACATAAACCCAGGTTATGCAAGCAAGCAGTAAGAGTCAAGCTTTGATTAAGGGAAAACTGTTTATGGTCCATCGGTTCCAACCCTCTAGGTGTCTTGACCTTGCACCATCGCTGTATTAAGGCGGTCACCCATAATTATGACTTCAACAATGATTGTAACCATTACCTATCAATGATTATTTTAAAAAGCCTATAACGCAAACTAGAATGGCTAGCTTGCTCTAAGGCTAGTAGCAAGTGCAACAATTAAGCCAATTTATCATTTTCAGGGGCCAAGTGAAAGTTAAGAAATAAAAAAAATCTTCAACCAGCTAAATCTATCCCAATAAATTATTTCGTTCTTCAATTTCACTCCTTGGGATCACGCTCACTCCAAGGTTTTCGTTTTGGTGAAAACCATGCAGAACGATACGCTATTCACAGATTTTGTGACTTGAACGTATGCCAAGAATGGGAGGTTAGGCGTTTAATAACCTGGTAGACTTAGTATTGCACAGTAAAGATTTATTTAGGAATTTTGTTATTGGATATTGTAGTTCAGCCATGCCATTTGATAACCTTGGACAATGTGACGTCTACGAGTATTCTAATTTCTACCTCTACCTTATTTATTACCTCTGCAACCTCTGTTAACCTTCCACCGACAGCAGGAACCACCTGGTTGTTGAAACTTCACCTTACTATATTTGGGCTCCTGAATCCGAGGTACAACCTACGTTTTTGCCTTAACGAGTGCTCTAACACTGCCAGGATCCATTTTCCAGTTGTCAGTTGCCTTTTGATTCGTGTTTTTCTGGTAAGGATTTGTTACATTTTGGAATGTCATTGCAAGGTTACGATCTTAAAAATAAACTAAAAAAGTAATGTTATTATAATATAATATCAGTGGTAAATGCTAATGTTGACCACCTGTCTTACGTAGGTTACAGTTTTTATGTGCAAGGTTTGTATTATGGTTATCATGTAGGGTAATGTTATTATAGTTTTATGGTTATGTGATGACATATAAAATGTATGGTAGTTGTAATCTATTGCAAGGTTTTTGAAACTAAATGTAATAGGGTTATCATGTATGGTTTTATTGTTAATGATAAGATATAAAATGCATGGTAATTGTAATTTATTGCAAGGTTTTTGTAATATGGTTATCATGTATGGTAAGGGTTATGGTAGTTTATGGTTATTTGATAACATATAAGATGTAATGTAATTGTAAATTATTGCAAGTTTATTGGTATATAAATGGTAAAGTTGTTATATGATTCTATTATCTTTGTTAGGGATATTCATGAATCTGTTCTTTTGCTTCTTTTTCATAGAACTAGATATTTCCAGTATATTGTAATTGAATCTGGAAGGCTTGTGACAATTGATTTTTGTAACACTTCTTAAGATCCTCTTAATCATTTTAAGATAATGTTAGTATTAATTTTATAATGATTGCATCAATGATTTAGAACTCACGTTATGTATCGATTTATAATTTTAGATTACACGTTAGTTATTGCGTTATTGATCAATTGTAACTATTCATTGTTTTTATGATTATAATTAATGATGGATTATATTGTTAAAGGTTGAACCAATCGAAGTTCAAACTTGCACAATAAGGTTCCTCGAATGTTGAATTTGAGGGCACCTTGATGACGAATTATGACTTAAAGTTGCACAATGAAATGGACTTAAAACTAATGTAGATTGTACCTTATCATTGCATTTAGATGTGCTAAGTAGGCTCGTGCTAGATGATTAAGTTAGAATGCATTTATGACTAGCTTGACTTGACGATCAATCGGGACAGTGATGAAGTCGTTTGCTTATGTTTCCTGTTAAGGGTGCGGTTGTTCCTTTTTAATTAATATGGTAATGGGTTGTAAACTTGTATTGTGATTGGTCTGCTTGTGTCAGGCGGGTTGTAGACACCTCCATGTTCCTCAGAATAGTTGCTATCCCTGAGACCTTAAATGGTTAAAATTCATGGGAACCTGGGATTGAGCGTTACTTACGTGTCTTGGAGGTCCTAACCATTGTAGGGTAGGACGGGTGGGTAGTCAGTCTTACTTATTGTCGATTGATCGTTGTTAAATGCATGTAGTTACTTGATCTGCGTCGTAAGTTGTTTTCTTGTGTTCTTCATGGTTAGCGTCTTGTTCGTCGTCAGGTGGCGATGCACAGTCGAATGTGTTTTTTTTTCCTTGTACACGCACGCACACACCTTTGAAAAAAAAAAATTGCACTTGTTATAAAGAGGTTTGTCATCGTAACGAGGGGGATCCTTACACTATGCTTCTTCAGGAATAGGCTTCTAAGGAAGAGCATACTCTAACTAGGATTGGCGGATGGTCTAGTAGAAATGCTAGAGTACTTGCATTTGTGAACTCATCTACAAAATGTTTCGAGTGATTTGTTACAATGGGAAACAATTTCTATATTCAAAATAATCTGAGAATGTAGTGACTCTTATAGATACATTTGGATGCCATTCATTTTGTTATTGAATGTCCGGTTTATTTAAATTTCAACTTATTATATATACACATTCTAATCTCAAATGCTAATGACCTTAACCCTAATATGAAACCCTAACCTTAAGCTTGTCTATTTATTATAAAAGTAATTGATATGGTTGATCAGAGTATATAAACCACTTTTATAATGTGGTTTTGCTAGTTTACTCTTAAGCAAATATTTTTGGTTCTGAGATAACTCTACTCCACAATTGGAGATACTATTAAATATGTGGATGTAGACTAGATTTTAGTGGGTGGCTACTATGTAGTCAGTATATATTAAGAGGTGATCCTAGAAATATTCTCTTAATGCTTTTCGAGCACAGAAACAAAATTCTAAAAAAACACAAGTAATCACTTACCCTCTTACGGTCCAATATACCAATTCGGTCTTAGTGGACGTTAATCATCATCATCATCAAGAGTTTAGTGAGTGACTACTATGAATATAGTATATATTAAAAGGAGTATATATATAAATTTGGCACATAAATTTTTAATCAAAAGTAAACTAATATAAAATAAAAAATAAGAACAAATTCATTAGTATACAAAAAATAAAAAGGTGAAGTGAATAACAAAATCATTACTATATAAAGAAGTAAAGAGAAGATGATAAGAAAGACCACTTAGTTTTTTATATTAAAAATCCCTCAACATCCCTGTCGTGGCTATGCACGATTCCTACTAATTAAAAGATTAATATATATATTCATTCAAAGTTGGCGTCAAGTTAAATTAATAAGAAACCCGCATCACATACGGATTAAACTTCATTCAATATTGGTGCCAACAATAATTAATAATAAAATATGCTTGTATGTTATCCTCATTCTTAGAAGCAACTGATGATGTGACTCACCTGACCAAAATTATCAAATGCATGCGGCTCATGGCGGGAATGATT
This sequence comes from Picea sitchensis, assembly GCA_010110895.2. Classification (NCBI taxonomy): domain Eukaryota; kingdom Viridiplantae; phylum Streptophyta; class Pinopsida; order Pinales; family Pinaceae; genus Picea; species Picea sitchensis. The sequence continues at coordinate 169,929 of SNQJ01S0002095.1, read as the reverse complement.
AAGAATGTTACATGCAAGACGAGGTCATCATAGATAAATTACAAATAATTAGGTATCAAATATAGTCGAAAAATCGTGGACACACCCAATAATGAGTCTCTTTAGGGTCGTAAAAACATCTACTAACAAAATGCTCAATTCCTAAAGAAAAAGAGGAAAGAACCCAATAACAATTTATAGCTCAGTAATTCAAACTAAACACAGTTTTAATAATGTCTGTTATTTGATTCATACATTCATCCCAAAATAGAGTATCCAACAACAACTTACATTTACAAACACAGAGTTTTTTTTTTAAGAGACGGGAGAAGCTTCTCGAATACACTGGCAAGTAGAAAAGTTGAGATACATAGAAGAGGAATGGGAAGAAGAATTACATGCAGCAGAGGAGAGTAGTTGACCAATGATGACAAGGGAGATTACCAAAATCTAGTTGGAGATCCACATCACCAACACTCCCCCCTTAATCTTCATTGCCATGTATGTCTGCAATACCAATTTCTTCCCTGAGATTCTCAAAAACATTATTTGCAAGCGACTTTGTGAAAATGTCTGCTAGTTGTTCTTTGGACCTGCAAAAATCAAGATATATGTCACCATTGTTCACCAATTCTTGAATGAAATGATATCGTGTATCAATATGCTTTCTCTCTTTATGAAAGACATGATTTTGAGCTAGAGCGATTGAAGAATTACTATCACTCTAAATTTTTGTCGGTTCTTCTTGTGGATGCCTCAAATCTGAAAGTAATCTCCTCATCCATACTACTTGGCAAGATGCTGATGTGGCTGGAACATATTCTCCTTCAACTGATGAGAGTGTCAGAATTGGTTGTTTATTTGATGCCTAAGAGATAGATACTGATCCTAGATGAAAGATATACCCCTAAGTTATTTTTCTATCATTCATGCTACCTCCCTAGTCGTTATCCGAACATCCAATCAGTTTGTAAATATCTGAAGATGTATACAAAATTCCAAAGCTCTATGTTCTAGCTATATACCTTAAAACTCTTTTTCCAGCTTTTCAATTTGATTCCTTTGGTTTGTCCATGAATCTAGAAATGAGACTAACCCCATAGATGATATCTGGTCTTGTGACGGTTAGACAAATAAGGCTTCCAACTAATCTCTTGAATAAAGTTGCATCAACACTAGGACTTTTATCATTCTTGCTAAGCTTTAATCCCAATGCAACAGGTGTAGGAGTTAGATATACATCTTCCATCTTAAATCTCTTCAACTCATCATTAGTATACTTTCTTTGACATATAAAAATGCCTTGTTCATTTTGAATTACTTCCATCCCAAGAAAATATTTCATGAGCCCCAAATCAGTCATATCAAACACTCTTTCCATGGCTACCTTGAATGAGTTAATTGGCAAGTTACTTGTGATTATCAAATCATCTACATACAAACAAACTATCAAGATTTCTCCTTCATCATTCACTTTGACATACAAATTTGGTTCATTGACACACCTACTAAACCCATTGTTCACAAAATAAGAATCTATCCTATTGTACCAATATCTAGGAGCTTGTTTGAAACCATATAGTTCCTTTTTCAGTTTGTATACCTTATTTTCTTCTCCCAAGAATTTATAACTAGGTGGTGGATTTATACACACTTCTTCTTCTAAAATGCCATTCAAGAATGTTGATTTAACGTCCATTTGGTAAACCTTCCAATTGTTTTGAGTTGTAATAGATAAGACCATCCTTATTGTATCCAATCTTGCCATAGCTGTGAATGTTTCATTGTAGTCTATGCCAGGGTGTTGTGTGAAGCCTTTAGCTACTAGTTTTTCCTTGTGTTTTTCTACTTTTCCATCAACATTATACTTTTTCTTGTAAACCCATTTAACCCCAATCACATCCTTGCCTTTAGGAATCTCTACTAGATCCCAAGTTTGATTATTGTCAATGGACTGAATTTCTTCATTCATGGATGCAATCCATTTGTCATATTTGATGGAATCTTCAAAATAAACTGGATCATCTTCTGTTAAGAATGAAAAATTAGAGTATTAATCATCATTTTCAGCCTCTTGTGTTTCATCGCAAATTTCTCTTAGACCATGTGTCTTATTTGAAGTGTTTATATACCTTGATCTTATTGATGCAAGTGTTGGATTATAAGACACACCGTTGTTATTACATGTTGGGGTAGTTGGATTTGGAGTGGTAGGTTCCTTAGAAGGCGTTGTAGGAACATTTGCTTGTGTAGTAGGATTCACAATTTGAGTTTCATTCTCTTCATTCTCTTGTGGAACACTAGCTGCAGGGATTTCCTTCTTGTTATACTTCCGTGGATGAAGGTTCTGAAAAATGCAGTAGAAGCGAGAGGTATATTGTAGTGGGAGAGATAACACGGTTGTTGAACCAATACAAGGATGAGAGGTTCAGTATAACAATGACAGGACATAGCTTAGGAGTTGTGCTTGCAACGTTATGTGCATATGATGTCAAAGAGACGGTGAACATGCAGAGTATGTCTATACCTACTTCTGTCATAGTGTTTGTCTGTGCCTCTCCCCTCATAGGAAACCGAATGTTCAGCCAACGTAAGGAGGAGATTGGCGTGAATGTTCTGAGGATTGTTAAAAAGCACGATGTTGTTCCAAATATCCCTGGGCTTTTTTTGAACGAGAACATGGGATGGGTGACAAAACTACTCAGTTGGTTTCCCTGGACATATTTTCATGTGGGCATCTAGCTTGTTGGGATTTGGTGACAACGAATTCCTTTAAGGATGGATCTTGATACTATTATTCAGCGTTGGTTACAACAAAATAGACCAAGTTAGATTATGCATAGGGATTTCATTTAATATTAAGTTTCTTGTAAATGTATATAAATACTGAAAAATGGCTGACTATGAGAGACTGAGTGTGTGAGAGAACTTGCAAATCTGATGTAATCTCCAAAATCCTCGTAGCCCAAAGTAACCCAACGTTTGGGTGAACCACGTGAAATCCTCGTGTCTATTTCTTATGTGTGTGATTGTTAATTATCATTGAGAATTGTGTTTTCCCCATTGGAAATTCTAACAAGTGGTATGAGAGATGGTTGGAGTTGGTTGAAGGAGCATCAACTTCTCAAAGAAGCCAAAAGTGAAATATGTGTGAGGGTGTGTAAATTTAAACATCCCCGCAGGTCCCTCCTCGTAAACGGTGTGGCCACATAAATATTGGTGGAATCATTTTAAATGGATATTTTGACTCCTTTTAGGGTTTCATTTTAGATATATCGTGATTTAATTTGATGCTCTATGTTTTTTTTAAGTGAATTTTTTATGTGATCTATGAGTGGTAAATTTATAGTGAAGTTTAAAGATCTTAAACTATCAGTGAGAAATTAAAGATCTCACTCTAGGATCTTAATTTCTATACTGAAGTTCAAAGATATAAGCTTCAGTGCACTATATAATAAGGAATTTCTAATCCTTTTGTTTCTTCAATCGATTTCATCTGAAGAAAATATTTAAGCGCATGTTTCCGTTATTGAAGTCTACCTTGGATATCATTACACTGGATGAGATGGTACATGCATGAATAAGCAATGATTGATGTATATTTTTAAGTGAAATTTGTCTGTGATCTATTAGTGGTATATCTCTATATGGAGAGGAAGGTATGGATCCCACATGCAGGTATGAAGCCCAATCCCATATATGGGACAATATCCTTAGAAATCCCCAAGCACAATGGTAAACAAGGTTTGTCTCAATTTTTTTTACTACATTTAGAGGATCAAATATTTTTAAATGGATCTATTGCGCTTTACTTTGATGTTCTATGGTTTTTTAAGTGAATTTTTTCATTGCTCTATTAGTGGTACATCGATAGTGGGAAAATTAAGGAAAACAAGGCCTCCATTGCACCAAGATCTTGGTCGGAAATCCCTCTCGTGACCAGGACTTGGCAATGCATGGGATAGTCTATGATGCTTCGGGCATAGGCTATTAAGGAAGAGCATACTCTACCTGGGATTGGCGGATGGTCGAGTAGCAATGCTAGAGTACTTGCATTTGTGAACTCATCCGCAGAATTTTTTGAGTGATTTGTTACAATGGGAAACAGTTTCTATATTTGTAACGACCCTGCTTAAATAGATGTATAGGATTATTAATTATAATTAATTTAATAATCTAACTGTCCTAAAATTTAGCTAAACAATAATTATTTCTTAAATAACATTAACTAATTAATTATTATTAATTACTTGATCATGATTGTTAAGGATTAATTAATTATTAATTGACTCNTCATTAATTAATTAAGTAAAGAATTAAAGGGGGTTAATAAATTATATTGTTAAATTAAAGCTTACGTATTTGGGAAGGGATAGGACATTAAATATAGGATAAAATAATAAATAAAGGGGATAAGGAACATGAATAATGGGATATGGGGCATTAACTACGAAAGGATAAGATAATTAATAAATGGATAAGGAAAGTAATGAAGGAGGGGGAAGCGAGTGAAGGGGCAATATGACGGGGAGAGACTTACGGTGGAAGGTATTCTTTTGGGAAGGGGATTACCATTCTATGGGAAATTTTTGGAGGTTTCTCTTGGATTTGCATAGGAGTTGAGTTCTGTAGTCGGGAAGGTTTAGTACAGGGGCACCGGTTTGCTGGAGGTTTTGGGCACGGGGGCCAGGATATCCATATGGTATCTTGGAGCTAGGTGGTTGTCCTAGTTGGCAGGGTGGAAACTCGGTTTTGGGCAGAGTTTGTCTGTGGATTCAAGTCGGGCAAGGCAGCATCAGGAAGGTCAACAAGACAAGCAAAAAACGGAGGGTTAGCATCAGACCCAGGTATGTTAATTTATGTATTTGTTTTATGAAATTTAAGGAATATGATGTATTATGAGGCTGTCTGTAAGCTAATATGTTTAGCTCAATAAATTTATATGTTCTGGTGATTAATCTATTTGTGCAATTAAATTTATATGTTCTGGTGATTAATCTATTTGTGCAATTGAAATGATTTATATCAATTTTTTTTATTTCAAGTCACTACAAATGGTATCAGAGATTTTGTTTGAAATCTGGGACTGAGGGCCAAAAATCCAAGATCTAACTCCAGCTACGCCTAAGCTGCAAACCAAACACGGAAATTTTAACACAAATATAAAAATAAATGCAATACTAATTGAAAATGTAAAAACAAATTTACCAAAGTAAAACAAGCAACTAGGGTTGTTACAAAGCTCAAGGAAATATATAATTCAAAATTCGAATTTAATCCAAATTTAAACAAATTTAATCCAAAATTATTCAGTGTTTAAGTTCGAAACTTATTCGATTCAATTCGTTTTAACAAATTTCGCAAACTTAAAAGAATTTGTTCAAGGATGTGTAAAATTTACTGAATTTCAAATTTTATAAAGAAAGTTCAGTGAATGCGGTGACTAAGACTAGAAATGCTCTCTTGTGAAGATGCACATCAGATTCAAATTAAATCTTGAAGCAATATTTTTTCACTTGATTCATGTTGGATTTCTTCATGGAAAAAGAATAAAGCATTATCAAATCAAAAATAAATCAACTCCGCAACTCCACAAGAGGATTGAATTACAAATAGTGGCCATCTTTGATATATCATGACAGGAATTGAGCTCCATCAACTATTTTTCCCCTCTTCCATGGCCTTGTTTCAGTGTGCTTGGGATTTGCACCGTATTCGAAGAACATTGGGATAAGTTTGATACAACTGAAGATAGCAGTAAAACCTCAAAAAACATCACTGCAATAATATACGAAACAAACAGAAGCCCAAATTGCATCTTTTTTGGATGTATTATGCTCCTAACATTGTTCAAAACAAATTCAAATATCGCTCTACTGGAATGGAAATGGAATGAGTGAAACGAAACCAACAGTGGCCTCATTGCTGACACCATGTCATTGAATAGTTGTTGTTATTTAGGAAACTCAATGCTAGTATACACAAACTCAGAGACCTTTGCATTTGAGCCGTGGTGTGCTTTAGGATTGTAGCCATCATCGATACTAAACTTGTGATTGTATCTCTACATTTTGTAATATATTTAAACATGGGATCCTCGCAAAAAAAATTCTTGAAGGACATCAACTAAAACAGAGAGATTTGACAAGGAAAAAAGCCTAACTAGTTCTTTCTACGCGAACAAAATATTTGTTAACCTTGGTCTTTTAAAACAACAATCCTGCAAAATAAAATACAGAAAAGGAAGCAAGGTTTTTGAAATACAGTATGATTCATCAGTGGAAAGCTCCCCTGATTTAGCTTTGGAGGCCATGATATTTGAATCGTCAATCAAACTACTTGGATTGTTCCATCCTTTATAATCCAGAGCTCCTCCAAAAGTTGCCTGCGCATATGCCCATTTTGAATATGCGAGCAAAATGGAGAAACTGTTCATGGAAAACAAAGAATTTGTCTTCAGTCTCAATCCATTACTTGAATTCCTCCTTCCAAAGCTGCATCCAGGCCTGAAGGGCGATCCCTGGCAGTGAAATAGGTGGTTTTCTCTAGTCTGCAGATACTTTACACGAACTTATGATGGAGAATGGAGGGTTCCAGCAATACCAGAAACCACCCCATCCATTGTACTCTGAGTTAGAGAGTGTATCTAGAGAAGAAAAGTCAAAGGGGATAGGGAACATACATCAGGTCTTGAGAAAACAGAATAATACTAGTCCCTGGCTGCTTAAACTCTAAACCCTTTCAGTCCTTTGACCTGAGAAATTCGAGAAGGACCAAACAATTACATTTGAGAATAAAAAGAACCCAAAACACACACAGGTATAAATATATGTGTATAGAGGATAAGCCCACGGGTTTGACCCCGGGACTCCCGCACCCATAGAAACTAAAACTACAAACGCGCCACCGCCAAGCAACTACAACAACCAATAGCCAACACCAGCACAAGCCAACGCAACGCGACATTGAACCACCCTAGCTCTCTCTCATCCTAAAGTCGACGTTAAAATAAGCCAGCCTAGCACAAAGCCACGACCAGACCAGACCAGCACCAGTGCCAAGAACAGAGTGAAAGAGCGTTAGGGTTAAGGAATGGTTTAGGGTTTTGGTGTTGAGATCCGGGGCCGGGCACGTGGACCTCATGCCAGAAGCCCGACCTTAAAGGATGACAGCGAATGCCACGGAGCACATTAAACTCTCGCCGAATTGAAAGTAATATTTTTTTTTGTAATATTAATTCTAATTTTATTTATAAAAAAAAGAAGAAGGAAGTATTAATACTAATACGTAAATTTAAATTATTTAAATTAAATTAATTACCTTATATTAAATTAAATTAAAACTCGTAATTATTTAAATTATTTAAATTTAATAATATATGCTAAGCTTAATATGATAAAAAAAAAAAAAAATTAAATTGACTCCATGGGTTTTGAACCCACGACCACCACCAAGAGAAGCACCTTACAAAGAACACTAACACCAACGTGCCCTCATAAGTCTTTACAAATAAATTATTTTACTTATTTAGATTAATGGTAACACTGTCGGGATAAGAGTAGTATTATTATTAGGAAGATACAGTATGAAGATTAAGACTAACTGGCTTAT
>SNQJ01S0002095.1:134240-160025 GCA_010110895.2 Picea sitchensis | reverse complement strand
AGGGGGTTAATAAATTATATTGTTAAATTAAAGCTTACATATTTGGGAAGGGATAGGACATTAAATATAGGATAAAATAATAAATAAAGGGGATAAGGAACATGAATAATGGGATAAGGGGCATTAACAACGAAAGGATAAGATAATTAATAAATGGATAAGGAAAGTAATGAAGGAGGGGGAAGTTGGTGAAGGGGCAATATGACGGGGAGAGCCTTACGGTGGAAGGTATTCTTTTGGGAAGGGGATTACCATTCTACGGGAAAATTTTGGAGGTTTCTCTTGGATTTGCACAGGAGTTGAGTTTTGTAGTTGGGAAGGTTTAGTACAGGGGCACCGGTTTGCAGGAGGTTTTGGGCATGGGGGCCAGGATATCCATATGGTATCCTGGAGCTGGTGGTTGTCCTAGTTGGCAGGGTGGAAACTCGGTTTTGGGTAGAGTTGGTCTATGGATTCAAGCCAGGCAAGGCAGTAGCAGGAAGTTCAACAAGACAAGTAGAAAAACAGAGGGTTAGCATCAGACCCACGTATGTTAATTTATGTATTTGTTTTATGAAATTTAAGGAATATGATGTATTATGAGGTTGTCCGTAAGCTAATATGTTTAGCTCAATAAATTTATATGTTCTGGTGATTAATCTATTTGTGCAATTAAATTTATATGTTCTGGTGATTAATCTATTTGTGCAATTAAATTTATATGTTCTGGTGATTAATCTATTTGTGCAATTGAAATGATTTATATCAATTTTTTTTTTATTTCAAGTCACTACAATATTCCACATAATCCGAGAATGGAGTGACTCTTATAGATACATTTGGATTCCTTTCATTTTATTATTGAATGTCTAGTTCATTTAGATTCCAACTTATGATAGATACACATTCTAATCTCAAAAGCTAATGACCTTAACCCTAATATGGTATATACCCAGCTTACCTATTTATTATAAAAGTAATTGATATGGTTGATCAGAGTATATCAACCTCTTTTATAATGTGGTTGTGCTAGTTTACTCTTAAGGAAATATTTTTTTTTCTGAGATAGACCTACTCTGCAATTGAAGATACTATTAAATATGTGGATTTAGACTAGATTTTTCGAGCACAGAAACAAAATTCTAAAAAATCACAAGTAATCACTTACCCTCTTATAGTACAATAGACCAATTCGGTCTTAGTGGGCGTTAATCATCATCAACATCATGATAATAAAGAGTTTAGTGGGTGGCTACTATGGAAGTAGTATATATTAAGAGGAGTATATATATAAATTTGGCACATAAATTTTTAATCAAAAGTAAACTAATATAAAATCAAAAATCAAGAACAAATTCATTACTATATAAAAAAATAAAAAGGTGAAGTCAATAACAAACTCATTACTATATAAAGAAGTAAAGAGAATATGATAAGAAATACCGCTTAGTTTTTTATATTAAAAATCCCTCAACATCCTTGTCGTGACTATGTGTGATTCCTACTAATTAAAAGATTAATAAATATATTCATTCAAAGTTGGTGTCAAGTTAAATCAATAAGAAACCTACATCACATACGGATTAAACTTCATTCAATATTAGTATTAATTAATAATAAAATATGCTTGTATGCTATCCTCGTTCTTAGAAGCAACTGATGATGCGGTTCACCTGACCAAAATTATCAAATGCATGCGGCTCATGGCAGGAATGATTAAGAATGTTACATGCAAGGTGTAAAAACGAGGTCATCATAGATAAATTCCAAAAAATTAGGTATCAAATACAGTCGAAAACTTGTGGACACACCTAATAATCAGTCTCTTTATGTTGGTAAAAACATATATTAACAAAATGCTCAATTCCTACAGAAAAAGAGGAAAGAACCCAATAATAGTTTATAGCTCAGTAATTAAAACAAAAAAGAGTTTTAATAATGTACTCTCTTTGATTCATACATTCATCCCAAAACAGAGTATCGAGCAGCAGCTTACATTTACAAAAAAAGAGTTTTTTTTTAAGAGACGGGAAAAGCTTCTTGAATACACTAGCAAGTAGAAAAGTTGAGATACATAGAAGAAGAATGTAGAAGGAGGGAATATGAATTAAATGCGACAGAGGAGAGTAGTTGTGTAATGTACCTCAAAATTTACATAAAATAAAAATTAAATGGGTACTTTGAGTTGATTCCGTGTCTCAAAACTTTCAGTCATTCGTCAACCATAATGTACAACGGTCTTATTTCCCTTTACTTCTGTATCCTATTTTTAACATATAGTCGCCTCTTCCTATTTTGGTATTGATTTATACATGAACACATGTACATAACTAAGGATATCTTGTTTTCATTGAACTTAGTACTATCCACCATTTCGTTTCCAAAATCCACTTTATGACATGGAGATATAACTACTTAGAATCACTATCATATTAGTGGGATGGTTGTAGATGTAAGGGCCTTATAACACTCGTTCTGATATACTATTATAAGGTCTACACGAAGAGGTTAACATTATCTAGAAATAATTTTAACCAGATACTGTTTTGGGTATAAATCGGACACTAATCTGCACAAATGAAATAAAGCACACAGAGGCCAAGCTTGGAAAGGTTATGGTTACAATCGTGCCACTACATAATTTCCCGGTAATTAATGACATTATATTTCCCACTTCGGATGGTTAATGCAATGGTAGTTAGGTTCAACATATAACTAGTATAGCAAGACGAAAAAGTAACCCTAAGTAGGCCACCCGGTGTACCTTTCCATTAATACTTTGAGAAAACGATAGAGGTCGGAACCATCTTTCTTTAAAGGCCTGTCTGCAACATTTAAGGTGCCCTAAGATAAATCTATTCGGTTGAGTACTCGGCTTGCATGCGCAATGTATTGTCTACAACTTACCATATATTCGCATGGCCTAGGTACGATTACCCCATTTCCATTACTCCATGCGAAATGTTATTCCAATGCTTTCACTTTCATTCCAGTCTTGTCTTGGTGAAGGGGAATGAAATGTTTCAGACCATTTTCCATTTGGCTTTAGTATCGTAGTCACGAGTTTGTGATTCATCCCTTGTTCCAGATGGGAGGGATATTGGAATGAACATCTCGACAGACAACCCTGTGCGTGGAAAGTTGCCTTTGACTGTTCTTTGGTTTATGTATTCGGATATTTTTGTTTCGTCAAGAAGGTCTCTACATATTCCTGTTCCCTGGTCAGTTCCTCAGTAGAATTCTTGTTTTTTAATTCGAGTTTACTGTAGTAAAAGGGGTTAGTAGTAACCTAGTAAGGTTTAGGTTTTTCACAGTTTACCCCTTTCTCTGTACTAGCCTTCCTTTTGAGGCCGAGCGTTTCTCCTCTTGCGAAAGAACTTATCACTGTGTCTGTTATAACTGTGCATCTGAGATATTCTATTTTTTATTAAAATTTTGTTATTGGGCCTGGCTTCATCCATCGGTTAGTCTCCTAGTTGACAGAGTGTTATGACTAGGTTTTTCCTTGCTTGGGTCCATAACAGACCTTTCGACACAGTGTTGATTTTGAGAAAAAAATTGTGTTTAGTTAATAGGTTCAGTGGTGTTATTATACCGATTAGAGGTGACGATCTAATGGCCAGAGGCGTTTTAATCCTTTTCGTTTATAATTGGAATTTTACATTGGTTTTATATTTACCATTACTTTATGATCATTAAGTGCATATCATTCCTTGCAATGTTTCTTTTGGATTAAAAACTGGTATTCATCACTAATGCTGGGCCCCTTTGATGTGCGAGGGTACCCATCAGTGAGACTCGAACTCATCTTCCCCTTTTCGTCTAGGAGGCACATGGTTTGGCGCGATGGTGAAGGGTATGAAAACCTCCATTATAGTTAAGTATTTCATCGCCCCCTTTCTAATTACGTTTTGTTCCTTAAATTGATCATATTATTTCTGTCGGATATATTTTAATGTTTCACATTACCTTGTGCAGGCAGATCATGCCGAAGCATGGGAACGCCCTCTTCATTACTTCAAGAGGTATTCGGGTTCAAAAATACAGTACCCCTCCGTCTAAGTTATTTCGAGTTTACTAGAACCGATGGTCAAGGCTATGTCCCGTCTTTAATACTTTGAAGACCTTTCATTCTAGGTTTTGTATTAGTTGGTCAAGGGTACGCCCTAATTTGTATTAATACTTTGGTACTTAGAAAGCACACCAAGTTTGTGCATGGTTGGATTGTGATATCTAGACAGTCGTTCCCTTTAACTAATATGATCATCATTTACTGAGTTTATTTTATTGTGGGTATGAATGAAGTAACGGGTTCAGATCTGTCACTTTCTGTATTTGACATCCTCCTCTATATTTCCGAAAACCAATTCGTCATTACAAAGTTGAATTCTTTTCCTGAATTATTCTAGTTATTTTCCAGAATTTATCTTATTATTGATTACATAGTTATTCCCAATATGATATGGCTATGCACGATAGTATACCTAAAACTAGCACAATAATAAGTGCTAGTTTTACATTTTACAATAAGGGTATGAAAACCTCCATTATAGTTAAGTATTTCATCGCCCCCTTTCTAATTGCATTTTGTTCCTTAAATTGATCATATTATTTCTGTCGGATATATTTTAATGTTTCACATTACCTTGTGCAGGTAGATCACGCCGAAGCATGGGAACACCCTCTTCATTACTTCAAGAGGTATTCGGGTTCCAAAATACAGTACCCCTCCGTCTAAGTTATTTCGAGTTTACTAGAACCGATGGTCAAGGCTATGTCCCGTCTTTAATACTTTGAAGACCTTTCATTCTAGGTTTTGTATTAGTTGGTCAAGGGTACGCCCTAATTTGTATTAATACTTTGGTACTTAGAAAGCACACCAAGTTTGTGCATGGTTGGATTGTGATATCTAGACAGTCGTTCCCTTTAACTAATATGATCATCATTTACTGAGTTTATTTTATTGTGGGTATGAATGAAGTAACGGGTTCAGATCTGTCACTTTCTGTATTTGACATCCTCCTCTATATTTCCGAAAACCAATTCGTCATTACAGAGTTGAATTCTTTTCCTGAATTATTATAGTTATTTTCCAGAATTTATCTTATTATTGATTACACAGTCATTCCCAATATGATATGTCTATGCACGATAGTATACCTAAAACTAGCACAATAATAAGTGCGCCTAAGGGTTTGCTTTCCACCGGAATCGTGCGATTGCAATCATGACTTCCAAGTTTCATTTATGCTCGTGCACTTGTTTCTGATATAAAAATTAGTATTGGTAGGAGTTTTAATCTGAGTCTCAATCCACCCATTTGTAGTTTGACTCATGAACCAGTTGCATGAAATGTTTCGTGGGAAATCCCATGCCTGTGGGATTCCATCCAGATTTTGGGGTTTTTAATATATATTGGTTGGAAATAATATAGGAAAATACATTTGTCCAAATGAGATTATAATAGATCGAGACTTCCAGAATTCATATTCGTTTATTTTTCATGTGATTACTTTACTCCTTTATACCAGATACCCTGTCTTTCCCTGATTAACATAAAACATTGTGGCTTCGCTATGCAAATTACTACTTACCTTATGTTTCTACTACAGCTATTAATCAAGCATGTTATCAGTCTACTCACTGGAAATACATAGCATTGTTCCTATGACATAAGTTTGTTGTTATACTATAGGTACATCTTTAATCAATAGAGTCATCACTAATTTACTATTACAACCATACTAATGTATAAATACTCCAATTTTTCTGTAATAGGATCTGTGGAGTTTGCTGAATTATTTTCCTACGTATCTATTTATATATATATCTAGTTTCCTGACTCTATTGTAGACAGTTCATTTCAGTGTCATTGTACCGCTTATACAGAATGCCCATTATATAATGTATATATGTTCATAATATACTTGTATAGGTCTATATGCATATCTAATATCATCTCAGTGATATAAGGTGTATTTACTTTGAATTTGAAGTTGTATATTCACTAGAGGAGACTCATTGTATACTGTAATCATCTACAAGAAATATAATTTGCCTAAGATATTGGTACGCTTGGCTTCAGTCACGTTATGCAAACAAATTAATTTTCTTTTTGCTCAACATAATTAATTAAGAAGATAGATGTAGTCAGTAGTCCATTCTGTTACGAGAGTAGTAACTTCTACATAACTTGTCTTACTAGTTAATACATTCAATGACCTTAGTAATTACTCAGTATCACGTCTTAATAAATAAATCCATTTCTAGCTAATGACTAGGAAGTAACGGATAGATCTTTCCCCACCACAACATTCAACCAAAAATTCATTCATAGAAGTAAACAGATTGCAGCACATGACATTTAACCAGGATAAGGTAGAGTAGCATATCTAAATCAAATTTGTGGGAAGACAAAGGGAACAACCATGTTCCTCCCAACCATAGAATAGGGAAACCAATCTACTTGCCCGATTCACCCCCTAGCCTCACCATGAATCCATGAAGGAAAACTTGAAATCTCCTCTCCAACAATGTACTTCAATTATAGCAGATTCTGCATGCCTCACACTCACTCTATAGTGCTCATAATAGCAAGAAAAAAATCAGTAGTTTCATTTCCCAGCATACCTGGCAGCGTCCTGCCTCCTCACATATGTTATTTATCAATTTGCCTAGGTCTTTTTTCCTCCCTTGGGAATTTTTGTAGCTTTCTAAATCCCTAATTTTTAGGGGCTTCCAATGGCCAAATCACTGATTTACCACTTTTAACAATCATCCCAGAGGTAGTTCAAACATGTTCCCCACTCATGGAGTGATGGTCAGCTAAATTTAACATGGCTATTCCATTTGTCCTCCTCCCATCAATCTAAAATATTTTGTTTTCATACAAGTGTCATAGTCAAATAGTTAGTTGGGTCAAGTCAAGTCTCTGCCCAATAGTCATAGTAATTAATTACAATTATCAAATTCGAAATTCGAAATTGCCATAAATGGCAAAAATTTTCCAAATTCGAATTTACTAAAAATGGAATGAATTTTCAGCAAAATTAAATTTCAAAATATTTTATTCTTTTGGGATGTCACATCCTTTCCCCCTTTTATAAGACACTATCCTCAGTGTTCGTTCCTTTCCTAGAATAGGATTGGATGAGATTTCCGCAAATCTCCCTCCAACTCCCAAGTGGCATCCTCAGGACTAAAGTGCTTCCATTGCACCTTTACTTGAGCGACGGCTCTGTTCCGAGGTGTTATTTCTATCCAGTCCAGAATGCAGAAGGGTTCCACCTGGAACTCGCCTTCGGGTTCCACTTGCACCAAGTTTCAATCAATCATATGAGTAGGGTCATGAATATACTTTTTCAACAAATAAATATGAAATACATTATGAATTCTCAGATTAGCTAGGATTGCTACAGGTCCAATTCGAGCTAGTATCTCAAAGGATCCACAAAACCTGGGTGCCAGCTTGGCACAGCTCCCTAACTTCAACGAGCTTCTTTGGGCTTTGACCTTCAAATAAACATGGTCTCCCACTTGAAATTCCAAGTGTCTTCTTTTCTGATCCGCATAGCTCGTCTGTCTATCTTGTGCTTCTTTCAAATTCTGTTGTACCTTCCTTACCGTGTTTTCCATTTTTTGTAGCATATCTGGTCCCACCATGAGTCTGTCAGTCGGGTTATCCCAACTAATTGGACTCGTACATTTTTTGTCGTACAGTGTTTTGAAAGAGATCAATTTAGCTGAAGTTTGGTATCCATTGTTATATGCAAATTCTACCAAGTGTACATAGTCTTCCCACTTGTTCGGTTTTGTTCTTATGTACATGTGGAGCATATCCTCCACTATTTGGTTTGTCCTTTCGGTCTGTCCATCCGTTTTTGGATGATAAATCGTACTAAAATTCAAGTTAGTATTTATCCCTAGAAACAATTCCTTCCAAAAGGTGGATGTGAATTTTACGTCTCTATCTGAAATCACGATTTTAGGAATACCATGCAGTCTAAAAATTTCTTTCATGAATATTTCAGCAATGTTTATAGCTTTAAAAGTAGACTTTACAGGAATAAAGTGTGTAGACTTACTGAGTTTATCAATTACAACCATAATGGAATCATTCTGTTTCTGAGTTTTAGGCAAACCTGTGATAAAATCCAGCGATATGGTCTCCCACTTCCATTCTGGTACTGGTAATGGTTGTAATAGGCCAGCTGGATGTTGGTGTTCGGCCTTAACCAACTAACAATCTTGGCACCTGGCCAAGTATTTTGTTGTTTTGCCCTTCATATTAGGCAAATAAAATAGTTTTCTAAGTGCTATTATCATTTTCTGGTAACCTGGATGGCTGGAATACGGTTTCTTATGCACTTCATCCAAGACTGTTAATTTTAACTCTCTAGAATTTGGTAAGTAAAGCCTGTTTTTAAATTGTAGTAGTCCCTTCTTGTCGATACTTAGATCCAGTTTGTCTGAGTTTGTAGTATTGTTCTGTAATTCTACCGTTACCTTAGTGTAATTTCCATCGTTAATACCTGTTGTCCTTATTCTTTGTTCCAAATCACTTTTGGCCCTACTGATATTTATCTCAAATAACCCATGGACTCTTCTGCTTAAAGCGTCTGCTACATTATTTTCATTACCCTTGATATGTCTGACCTTGAAGTCGAATCCGCTCAAGAAGGCTAGCCACCTTGCTTGTCTTGCATTAAGATCAGGTTGGTTAAACAAATATTTCACCCCGCTATTATCCGTTAATAGTAGGAATTTTCTGCCCATTATGTAGTGTCGCAACATTTTTAAGGCGTGTATTACTGCTGCTAATTCTAAGTCATGAGTGGCATAATTTTGCTTGTGTTCCTTTAATTTATGAGAATCATAACAAATAGTGTGTCCTTGAGTTAGGACACCACCTAGTCCTTATTTACTTGCATCCACACATACGGTGAAGTCTTTATCGGGGTCTGCTACCTTCAATATGTGTGCAGTTGTTAATAATCCCTTCGGTTTGTTAAAATTGTCTTGGCACTTCTCTGACCAGTGAAACTTGGTTCCTTTATTTTGTAATGATGTGATAGGGTAGGCTATCTTGGAAAACCCTTCTATAAACCTATGGTAATATCCGGTGATTCCCATGAACGATCCTATATCTGCTACATCCTCAGGCACCGGCCATTCCATAATGGATTTTGTCTTTTCCGGGTCTACACCAATGCCTTCTACTGAAATCACATGTCCTAGATATTGTATTTATTTTTGATAGAAGTCACGCTTGTCAAATTTGGTGTACAGTTTGTGTTTCCTCAACATTTGCAGAACTATTCTTAAGTGTTCATCATGTTCCTCTTCCATTTTTGAATAGACCATAATATCGTCGATAAATACTACCATGAATTTATCTAAGTACTGACCGAAAATACTGTTCATCAGATACATAAATGTGGTTGGTGCATTAGTGAGTCCGAAAGGTATGACTACGAATTCGTAGTGTCCATATCTTGTCCGAAAAGTTGTTTTTCTTATGTCCTTATCTTTTTTCCTAACTTGATGATAACGGGATAGTAAATCCAACTTTGAAAAGATCTTGGCCCCACCTACCTGATCGAATAGATCATTTATTCTTGGTAAGGGGTATTTTTTCTTAATAGTCATTTTGTTCAGTTGTCTATAATCGATACATAGTCTTAGAGTACAAGAGGACTGGTGCTCCCCATGGTGAGACACTTGGTCTCATATACTCTTTGTCCAACAATTCTTGTAACTGTATTTTTAATTCTGTCAGTTCTGGTAGACTCATTCAGTAAGGTGCCTTTGAGATAGGGGCTGAACTTGGTAGTAGGTCTATGGACAAGTCTATTTCCCTTCTAGGAGGTAATTTTGGTATCTCATCCACAAACATGTCTCTGAAATCATGTAGGACAACAAAGTGTTCTAATTTTGGTTTATCTTCTTTTTCTAGCAGATTCGTCACTTGGATGGCATAAACTTGACATCCCTTTCTCATACATTTCTTGAGTTGCATTGCTAAAACTTGTCTGATTGATACCGGTTTTGTTGTACCTTGTGTTGTTCTAATAGTGCCAGAATCGTCCTTATAGCTAAGTATCTTTGTATAGAAATCTAGTATTTCTTTGTGTTGTTCCAACCAATCCATCCCGATAATCATATTGTAAGATCCTAGTGGTAGGATGTTCAGATTCGTCCTTATATTTTGACCATCTAAGCTGAACTCAAAATCCGGAACAAAGTCAACTACTTTCCTTTAAGTACCGGTCACTAATTGTACAAGCCATGATTTTGCGTGCTTCAGTTTCTTAAGTTTGTTTGACTTTGCCACATTAGGTGTAATATAACTTAACGTAGCTCCAGGGTCAATTAAAACAAAAATTCAAGTGTCATTGATTTTACCTTCGATTTCTACCATCGAGGACTAGTGGTCAGCTTGTCGACCATCTATGGCTGCATTTATCCGTTGTAGGCTTCTACCCACATCTCCCACCGTTGAGGCTTCCTGCAAATTATGAGCAGCAGTTATGTTTGTTGAACTCAAACGTGGACAATTCCTCCTTAGATGAGGCTCTCCACATTCCCAACACTTTAATGGCTCGCGAGAGCTATCGCCAAACTTCTTCGTTCCCAAGTTTACCGATTTACCGATGCCTTGCGTATTCGGATGATTGGAGTGAAAATCCTTTCTCGAAAAACTTTTTGTTGTATTTCGATAAGGAGTTGGTTGGTACCCTTTCTTCCGTTGGTTCATTCGATCTTGTTTCTTATACTTCCAGGATGTGGGAAACTCTACCCGCTATTTATACTGGTCGTAGCACATTCGTGGTTTCCTAAATACTTCACTCAAGGATTTGGGGTTGTCAAACTCAATTCTGTCCTTGTAGGACTATGGTAGACAACTTATAAATCGTTGAATTTTTACTTTATCCTCCCGGATGTACAGTACGAACCTTAATAGTTCCAGAAATTTATTTATAAGGTCCTCCATTGCCATCTGTCCAAGTTGTAACTTGTAAAATTATTTTGTCTTCCTTTCATAGTAACTTTCCGAAAGGTATTTTTTTTTGAAATACTTTTTAAAGTCAGATCATTCCAACTGTTTCTCCTTTAGGCCCTTGGCCAATTTCAGGTCCTGCCACCAAATGCTGACCTTCCCTTTCAGAATGTAGATGGCCATTCTGACCTTCATGTTGCTGGAATAGTTGTGTATTTGGAAGTAGTTTTTGATGTCCAATAGCCATGCCTCAACTTCTTCTCCCATCTTGGATTCTCCATCAAAGGTAACTGGTTTAATCTTTTTAAATTCTCCTTCGAGGTGGTCTACTTGTTTTCTTTTTCTGTCTGATTTAGTTTTGTCTTCAGCTGAAGGTGTTCCTTCATACGAATTGTCTCCTTTTCTGTTTCCGGCCCTGAGTTCTTGGAGGCCCTTTTGCTGACTTCTTCCTTTTGGTTATTGTCCTTTGGGATTTTCTTGGTCACTATAATACACAACATGACTTCATTTATCTCTTGTTGTTCCTGCTGTGCTTTCTTCAATTTTTCATTGTCTGCTTTGAAAATCTGTAGTTCAACAATAAGGTTCCTCATTGTTTCTAACACTTTCATGGGTGAGATTCTGTCACTGTTCTGTCTTGGATCTCTATGGGGTCCTTGCTGCGGATTTTCTCCCATCTTGATTTCTGCATCGTCTTGAGCTGCCATAATTAACACAAAATAGAAATAGCTTTTTGTTTGTAACCATAAGATTTTTGTTAGTTTTACATAAATCAGAATATATATAATAATCAACTATTGTGGCCCTGTTGAGGTCCATTGTTATAACCTTTTTGCTCTAATACCATATGTAATGTACCTCAAAATTTACATAAAAAAAAAAATTAAATGGGTACTTTGAGTTGATTCCATGTCTCAAAACTTTCAATCATTCGTCAACCATAATGTACAACAGTCTTATTGCCTTTTACTTTTCTATCCTATTTTTAACATATAGTCGCCTCTTCTTATTTTGGTATTGAGTTATACATGAACACATGTACATAACTAAGGATATCTTGTTTTCATTGAACTTACTACTATCCATCGTTTCATTTCCAAAACCCACTTTATGACATGGAGATATAAATACTTAGAATCACTATCATATTAGTGTGATGGTCATAGATGTCAGGGCCTCATAACACTCATTCTGATATACTATTATAAGGTCTACATGAAGAGGTTAACATTATTTAGAAACACTTTTAACCAGATATTGTTTTGGGTACAAATCAGACACTAATCTGCACAAATGAAATAAAGCGTGCAAAGGCTAAGCTTGGAAAGGTTATGGTTACAATCGTGCCACTACATAATTTCCCGGTAATTAACAACATTAGGTTGCCCACTTCGGATGGTTAATGCAATGGTAGTTAGGTTCAACATATAACCAGTATAGAAAGACAAAAAAGTAACCCTAAGTAGGCCACCTGGTGTACCTTGCCATTAATACTCTGAGAAAACGATAGAGGTTGGAACCATCTTGCTTTAAAGGCCTGTCTGCAACATTTAAGGTGCCCTGAGATAAGTCTATTCGGTTCAGTACTCGGATTGCATGCCCAATGTAATGTCGAAAACTTACCATATATTCACATGGCCCAAGTACGATTACCCCATTTCCATTACTCCATGCGAAAGGTTATTCCAGCGCTTTCACTTTCATTATGGTCTTTGCTTGGTGAAGGGGAATGAAATGTTTCAGACCATTTTTCGTTTGGCTTTAGTATCATAGTCATGAGTTTGTGATTCGACCCTTGTTCCAGATGGAAGGGATCTTGGAAGGAACTTCTCGACGGGCAACCATGTGCGTGGTAACTTGCCTTTCACTGTTCTTTGGTTTATGCATTCAGATCTTTTTGTCTCATCAAGAAGGTCTCTACCTACTCCTGTTCCTTGGTTAGCTCCTCGGTAGCATTATTGTTTTTTACTTCGAGGTTACTGTAGTAAAAGGGGTCGTTGGTTACCTAGTAAGGTTTAGGTTTTTCATAGTTTACCCCTTTCTCTGTACTAGCCTTCCTTTCAAGGTCGAGCCTTTCTCCTCTTGTGGAAGAACTTATCACAGTGTCTGTTATAATTGTGCATCCGAGATATTCTATTTTTTATTGAACTTTTGTTATTGGGCCTAGCTTCCTCCATCGGTTAGTCTCCTAGTTGACAGAGTGTTATGATTGGGTTTTTCCTTGCTTGGGTGTGTAACATACCTTTCGACACAGTGTTGATCTTGAAAAAATTTCTATGTTTAGTTAATAGGTTCAATGGTGTTATTACACCGATTGGAGGTGATGCTCTAATGGCTGGAGGCGTTTTAATCCTTTTCGTTTATAATTGGAATTTTACATTGGTTTTATATTTACCATTACTTTATGATCATTAAGCGCATATCATTCCTTGGAATGTTTCTTTTGGATTAAAAATTGTTATTCATCGCTAATGATGGGCCCCTTTGATGTGCGAGGGTACCCATCAGGGAGACTCGAACTCATCTTCCCCTTTCGGTCTAGGAGGAACACGATTTGGCGCGATGGCGAAGGGTATGAAACCCTCCATTACAGTTAAGTATTTCATCAGCCCGTTTCTAATTACATTCTGTTCATTAAATTGATCATATTATTTCTGTCAGATATATTTTAATGTTTCACATTACCTTGTGCAGGGTGCATGGGAACACCCTCTTCATTCCTTCAAGAGGTATTCGGGTTCCAAAATATAGTACCCCTCCGTCTAAGTTATTTCGAGTTTACTAGAAATGATGGTCAAGGCTATGTCCCGTATTTAATACTTTGAAGACCTTTCGTTCTAAGTTATGTATTAGTTGGTCAAGGGTACACCGTAATTTGTATTAATATTTTGGTACTTAGAAAGAACACCAAGTTTGTGCATGGTTGGATTGTGATATCTAGACAACCGTTCCCTTTAACTAATATGATCATCATGTATTGAGTTTATTTTATTGTGGGTATGAATGAAGTAACGAGTTCAGATCTGTCACTTTCTGTATTTGACATCCTCCTCTATATTTTCGAAAACCAGTTCGTCATTACAGAGTTGAATTCTTTTCCTGAATTATTCTAGTTATTTTCCAGAATTTATCTTATTATTGATTACACAGTCATTCCCAATATGATATGGCTATGCACGGTAGTATACCTAAAACTAGCACAGTAATAAGTCTGCCTAAGGGTTTTCTTTCCACCAGAATCGTGTGATTGCAATCATGACTTCCGGGTTTCATTTATGCTCGTGCACTTGTTTCTGATATAAAAATCAGTATTGGTAGGAGTTTTAATCTGAGTCTCAATCCACCCATTCATAGTTCGACTCATGAACCAATTACATGAAATGTTTCATGGGAAATCCTATGCCTCTGGGATTCCATCTAGATTTTGGGGTTTTTAATATATATTGGTTGGAAATAATATAGGAAAATACATTTGTCCGAATGAGATTATAATAGATCGAGACTTCCATAATTCGTATTCATTTCTTTTTCATGTGATTACTTTACTCCTTTATACCAGATACCATGTCTTTCCCTGATTAACATAAAACACCATGGCTTCTCTATGCAAATTACTACTTACCTTTTGTTTCTAATACATCTATTAATCAAGCATGTTATCAATCTACTCACCAAAAATAAATAGCCTTGTTTCCTACTGTAGAAGTTTGTTGTAATACTGTAGGTACATCTTTAATCAATAGATTCATCACTAATTTACTATTACAACCATAATGATGTACAAATACTCCAATTTTTCTGTAATGGGGTCTGTGGATTTTGCTGAATTATTTTCCTACGTATCTGTTTATATATATCTAGTTTCTCGACTCTGTTGTAGACAGTTCATTTCAACGTCATTGTACTGCTTATACATAACGCCCATTATATAATGTATATATGTTCATAATATACATGTACAGGTCTATATGCATATTGAATATAATCTCAGTGATATAGGGTGTATTAAATTTGAATTTGAACTTGTATATTCACTAGAGGAGACTCACTGTATACTGTAACCATCTACAAGAAATATAATTCGCCATAGATATTGGTACGCTTGTCTTCAATCACGTTATGCAAACAAATTAATTTTCTTTTTGCTCAACATAATTAATTAAGAAGATATATGTAGTCTATAGTACATTCTGTTATGAGAGTAGTAACTTCTATAGAACTTGTCTTACTAGTTAATACATTCAATGACCTTAGTAAGTACTCAGTATCACGTCTTAATAAATAAATATGTTTCTAGCTAATGACTAGGAAGTAATGGATAGATCTTTCCCCACCACAATATTCAACCAGAAATTCATTCATAGAAGTAAACATATTGCAGCACATGACATTTAAACAGGATAAGGTAGAGTATCATATCTGAATCAACTTTGCGGGAAGCCAAAGCAAACAACCACGTTCCTCCCAACCGTAGAACAGGGTAGCTAATCTACTTCACCCCCTAGCCTGACCATGAATCCATGAGGGTGAACTTGAAATCTCCTCTCCAGCAATGTACGTCAATTCCAACAGATTTCTCATGCCTCACACTCACACTTTAGTGCTCATAATAGCAAGAAAAAAATCAATAGTCTCATTTCCAAGAATACTTGGCAGCGTCCTGCCTCCTGACATATGCTATTTATCAATTTGCCTTGGTCTTTTTCCCTCCCTTGGGAATTTTCGTAGCTTTCTGAATCCCTCATTTTCAGGGGATACCAATGGCCAAATCAGTTATTTTCCACTTGTAACAATCATCCCAAAGGTAGTTCCAACATGTTCCCCACTCATGGAGTCATGGTCAGCTAAATTTAACATGGTTGTTCCATTTGTCCTCTTGCAATCAATATAAAATATTATGTTTTCATACAAGTTTCATAGTCAAATAGTTAGTTGGGTCAATTCAGGTCTCTACCCAACAGTCATAATAATTAATTACAATTATCAAATTTGGAATTTGGAATAGCCATAAATGGAAAAAAAAATTCAAATTCAAATTAACTAAAAATGGAATGAATTTTCAACAAATTTAAATTTCAAAATATTTTATTCTTTTGGGATGTCACAAGTTGAGGAATGATGACAGGGGAGATTAACAAAATCTACTTGGAGATCCACGTCACCAACACTCCCCATTAATCTTCACTGCCATGTATGTCTGCAATACCAATTGCTTCCCAGAGATACTCAAAAACATTCTTTGCAAGCGGATTTTTGAAAATGTTTGCTAGTTATTCTTTGGGCGTGCAAAACTCAAGATATATGTCACCATTGTTCACTAATTCTCGAATGAAATGATATCGTGTATCAATATGCTTGCTTTTTTTATGAAAGACATGATTTTTAGATAAGGCAACTGCAAAATTATTATCACTATAATTTTTTGTAGGTTCTTCTTGTGGATGCCTCAAATATGAAAGTACTCTTCTCATCCATACTACTTGGCAATCTGCTGATGTGGTTGCAACATATTCTTCTTCAGCTGATGAGAGTGCCACAATTGGTTGTTTCTTTGATTCCCAAGAGATAGCTCCTGATCCTACATGAAAGATATACCATGAAGTGATATTTCTATCATCCATGCTACCTCCCTAGTCGCTATCTAAATATCCAATTAGTTTGTAATTATCTGAAGATATATACAAAATTCCAAAGCTCTTTGTTCCATCTATATACCTTAAAACACTTTTTCCATCTTTCCAATGCGATTCCTTTGGTTTGTCCATGAATCTACAAATGAGACTAACCCCATGCATGATATATGGTCTTGTGGCGATTAGATACATAAGGCTACCAACTAGTCTCTTGAATAAAGTTGCATCAACACTAGGACTTTAATCATTCCTGCTAAGTTTTAAGCCCAATGCAACGGGTGTAGGAGATGGATTTACATTTTCCATCTTAAACCTCTTCAACACGTCATTAGTATACTTGCTTTGACATATAAAAATGCCTTGTTCATTTTGAATTACTTCTATCCCAAGAAAATATTTCATGAGCCCCAAATCAGTCATATCAAACTCTCTTTCCATGGTTTCCTTGAATGAGTTAATTGACATGTTACCTGTGAATATAAAATCATCTACATACAAACAAACTATCAAGATTTCTCCTTCATCATTCACTTTGACAAAAAAAGTTGGTTCATTGGCACACTTGCTAAACCCATTGTTCACAAAATAAGAATCTATCATGTTGTACCAAGATATAGGAGCTTGTTTCAAACCATATAGTGCCTTTTTCAGTTTGTATACCTTATGTTCTCCTCCCAAAACTTCACAACCAAGTGGTTTCTTTATATACACTTCTTCTTCTAAAATTCCATTCAAGAATGTTGATTTAACGTCCATTTGGTAAACCTTCCAATTGTTTTGAGATGCAATAGATAATACCATCCTTATTGTATCCAATCTTTCCATAGGTGTGAATGTTTCATTGTAGTCTATGCCAGGCTGTTGTGTGAATCCGTCAGCTACTAGTCTTGCCTTGTGTTTTTCTACTTTTCCATCAACATTATACTTTGTCTTGTAAACCCATTTAACCCCAATCACATCCTTTCCTTTAGGAATCTCTACTAGATCCCAAGTTTGATTCTTGTCAATGGACTAAATTTCTTCATTCATGGCTACAATGCATTTTTCATCTTTAATGGCATATTCAAAATAAACTAGATCAGTTTGCGTTAAGAATGGAAATGTAGAACATAAATCATCATTTTCAGCCTCTTGTGTTTCATCATAAATTTCTCTTAGACTATGTGTCTTCTTTGAAGTGTTTATAGGCTTTGATCTTAGTGATGCAAGTGTTGGATTAGAAGACTCATCGTTGTTATTACATGTTGGGGTAGTTGGATTTGGAGTGGTAGGTTCCTTAGAAGGTGTTGTAGGAACATTTGCTTGTGTAGTAGGATTCACAATTTGATTTTCATTCTCTTAATTCTCTTGTGGAACACTAGCCACAATTGTAGTTGTCTTGTCTATGCTGCCATCCCATGCTTCTTCTTCAACAAAATCAACATCACACCTTATTATCAACTTCTTTGTGATAGGATTGTATAATTTATATGCCTTGGATTGTTCACTATATCCCACAAATATGCACTTCTCTCCTCTATCATCTAGTTTCTTTCTCAAATCTTGAAGTATCAATGAGTATGCTACACATCTAAAGACTCTCAAGTGTGTTATATTATGCTTCCTTTTGCTCCAAGCTTCTTCTGGGGTTTTATTTATCACTGCTTTTGTTGGACATCTATTTAATATGTATACCCAACATGCAACCGCTTCACCCCAATACTCATTTGGTAGTTGTTTTTCTTTTATCATACTTTGTGTCATTTCCATAATTGTTCTATTATTTCTCTAAGCTACTCCATTTTGTTGAGGAGTATACCTTGTTGTAAATTGTTTCCTTATGCCACTTTCTTTTCAAAAATTTTGAAAATCATTTGATATATATTCACCACCACGATCGGTTCTCAATGTTTTGATACAGTATCCACTTTCTTTCTCAACTTTTGTCTTGAGTTCCTTAAAAACAACAAATACCTTTGATTTGTATTTCAAAAAATAAATACATACTTTTCTGATGAAATCATCAATGATTGTCAAGAAATAAAGTCTTCCACTTATGGATGGTGTTTGCATAGGTCCACAAAGATCTGAATGGACTATCTCAAGTGGATGTTTTGCCCTATAAGACTCCCCAACTGGAAATGTTTTCCTATGTTTCTTTGCCAATATGCAACTCTCACATGTTGTCTTAAGTGGCTCTATTGGTGGCAATCCATATACCATTATTTTCGTATATAACAATTGTAACCCTTTGAAGTTTAAATGTCCAAGTTTTAAATTCCATAGCCAAGATTCACTTTTGTATGAAGCTTTAAAAGCTAACTCGGCAAGCTTTTGTGATCCTTGTGGCTCTAAGAATAGTTCACTTTCAATTCTAAGTAGAAACATCCTATTTTTTGTCATTTCAACTTTTGCAATCAGCCTATAGCTTGGTTTCTTGTCTAGAATCACACATTCACCATTTTCAAAGTATATTCTATATCCTTTTGCACTAGTTGTCCAATGCTTATGAGATTGTTTTGTAGTCCAGGAACATAATATACATCTGAAATATGCTTCTCCTCAGCTTGCTTAGTTCTTATGTTAATTGACCCTTTTCCCATGATTGAAAATCAGTGATCATTCCCCAATTTTACTTCTGATTTTATTGAATCATCCATTGTTGCAAACATCTCCTTACTTCCACTCATGTGATTGCTAAAACCACTATCTAGGAACCATAGTTCTTTGGAACTCTCTTGTGCTACATTGCATGTTATTAATATGGTGTTTTCTTCGGCATTGTTGGGCTGGTTTTCATTTGTAAAATGTGTCTTTTTCTTATTGATGTCATATTGATTTTTCCTACATTCTGATGCAAAATGCCCAAATTTATTGCAATAATGCCATTGGATGTTGGATTTATCATACCTTTCTGTTTGATGATGACTATGAGAATGGTTGCTCCCCATTCCTCTGGTTGGTGTAGAATGAGCATGTGGGCTTGATGTTGGTCTTCTGATTTCAAATTGTGTGTTTTCTCTTCCTCCTCTTGGTGTAAAACGTCATCTACCTCTATTGTAATTTGATATCCTTCTTGTTCTGCCAAATGAAAGCCGAGTCTTGAATGCATTCTCCAATGATGATGTCCCTGTTCGATTTAATCTTTGCTCATGTGATAAGAGTGATCCCATTAATTCATCTACTGATATCTGAGTGAGATCTTTGGATTCCTCAATGGCTATTACAACTGGATCAAACTTTGTAGGTAAGCTTCTAAGTATTTTTTCTACAACCTTTTGATCTCCAACGATTTCTCCATATGATCTAAGTAGATTTATTATTGCCATTGCATGAGTGAAGAATGAATCTATTGAATTTGTATCCTTCATTTGTAAGTTTTCAATATCCCTTCTAAGAATTTGTAATTTTGTTGTTTTTACCTTGCTTGTGCCTTGGTATGTTGTTTGCAAACTTTCCCATGCCTGTCTTGATCTTGTAGCAGCTGCTACTTTAAGAAAAAAATATTCCTCCATTGTCTGCTGAATAAAAAACAATGCTTTGGAATCCTTCTTATTTTCCTTCAACAAATCCTTCTCAGCTTGTGAAAGAGCTAGATAAGCCTATTGGTCTGTTGGTTCAGGAAACCCATTTTCAACCAACTTCCAAACATCCTGGGAACAAAACAGGGTTTTCATTCTTATACTCCAATAGTCATAATTTTTTCCATTAAAAATTGGAATATGGGGTTGTAAGATGCTTCCACTTGCTCCTACCATGATTTTTTTTTAAAATAAAATTTGTCTCTTTTTAC
The DNA here is from genome assembly GCA_010110895.2 of Picea sitchensis. Lineage (NCBI taxonomy): Eukaryota > Viridiplantae > Streptophyta > Pinopsida > Pinales > Pinaceae > Picea > Picea sitchensis. The sequence continues at coordinate 139,642 of SNQJ01S0002095.1, read as the reverse complement.
TATTATTCCTTTATTTCCTTTTCCAATCTATGTCAGATCCTTTGTATGATTAAAACCCCTAAATTTCTGCCCCTTTGAGATCTGCAATCTCTTAGCAACAACTTTGGAACACGTGAACACCTCCTGTGTACTCAGCAATAAAGTTTCCAAAAGAAAATAACAACGACTTTCTTTCTCCAACCTTCGATACACTTGCTCAGCCTATAACTTTATCATTCTTCAATACTCGTAGATTCTTTTGAATCCCCTTCAACATCAACTTCCACAGCTTCAAGTTTTTGGACAGCATCAAATACCATTGACCTTGGACAGCATCAAATACCATTGACCTGCTCTGATACCACTTTGCTGGTAAAAATATCTACTAACAAAATGCTCAATTCCTATAGAAAAAGAGGAAAGAACCCAATAACAGTTTATAGCTGAGTAATTAAAACAAAATATAGTTTTAATAACGTCTACTCTTTGATTCATACATTCATCCCAAAAACATAGTATCCAACAGCCGCTTACATTTACAAAAACAGAGTCATTTTTTTAAAAGACGGGAGAAGCTTCTCGAATACACTCGCAAGTAGGAATGATTCATACATTCATCCCAAAACATAGTATCCAACAGCCTCTTACATTTACAAAACCCGACTCTTTTTTCTAAAAGACGGGAGAAGCTTCTCGAATACACTCGCAAGTAGGAAAGTCAAGATACATAGAAGAAAAGTGTAGGAGGGAAGAATAATTAAATGCGGCAGAGGAGTCTAGTTGAGGAATGATGGCAGGAGAGACTAACAAAATTTAGTTGGAGATCCACGTCACCACCACTTTACTCTATGAAATGTATATTCCAATATAATTTCAGCACTAAACTAATGAGAATGGTAGGACTGCTATGGTCAATGAGAATGGTAGGTCTCACTGTGCTGAGTCCCCGAACGGTAACTCGGACTGTGATCATTGACTCAGACTTCTGTATTTCGAGATTAATAGAAACCTATATATACCAAGTAATGATTAGTAAATCTTTGTCTCTCGATTCTATCTCCAGTCTTTCAGAAAGACAACAATAGCCTCCTATACAATTTGTTTCCAGAAACTGCAAGCATCATCTGAATTCCAATTATAAACTCCGACATGGGATGGTCCAATTTGCATTTCCGCTTTATACAAAGGATTTGTGGGCTTCACACCTAAAGTATCCATTGAGTTCCTCTTCCCCGAGACTCAATAACGGGGATGGTGATCAACCCGCACAAATAAGGCGACCGCAAGTTGCTTATCTGTGGCAAGATATCGAGGGTATCAACTATTGGAAAGGATTACGTGATCCCATGAATCCAATTCTGAAAGCTGAGATTCTCAGATACAGGGAATTTGCTCAACTTTGCTACGACGTGTTTGATGACAGAGACTATTCTGAATATTACGAAACTTGTAAGCACATTAAACGCTCATTTTTTACTAAAATGGGTTTTGCTACATTCCGGTTATCAAGTAACCAAATATATCTACGCAAATATTGGTGCTTTACGATCCTCTCTCGGAGAAAAATCAATCGACGAAGGTGTTTGGATTGGCTTTATTGCCGTTTGTACGGATCCAAAAGAGATAGAGCGATTGGGAAGACGAGACACAGTGATTGCCTGGCGAGGAACGAGAATAGCGCAAGAATAGATGCAAAATTTCAAAAACATATTAGTTCCACTCCCCCATACAGTAGCTCATGTGAATTTACAAAAAACTACAGATCCAAATGTCCGAATAGAAAAGGGATTTCTTTCTTGTTATACTTCCGTGGATGAAGGTTCTGAAGAAGCGCGAGGGATATTGTAGTGGGTGAGATAACACGGCTGCTGAACCAATACACGAGAAGTTCAGTATAACAATGACAGGACACAGCTTAGGAGCTGCGCTTGCAACGTTAAGTGCATATGATGTCAAAGAGACGGTGAACATGCAGAGTCTGTCTATACCTACTCCTGTCACAGTGTTTGCCTTCGCCTCTCCCCGCGTAGGAAACCCAACGTTCGCCCAACGTTTGGAGGAGAGTGGCGTCAATGTTCTGAGGATTGTTAACAAGCACGATGTTGTTCCAAATATCCCTGGGATTTTTCTGAACGAGAACATGGGATGAACGAGAACATGGGATGGGTGAACAAACTACTCAGTTGGTTTCACTACACATATTTTCATGTGGGCATCGAGCTTGTTGGGATTTGGTGATCAAGAATTTTTCAAGGATGGATTTCGATCTTATTATTCTGCTTTGATTACAATCAAATAGACCAAATTAGAATATGGATAGGGATTGCATTTAATATTCAGTTTCTTGACTTTGAGAGACTGAGTGTGTGAGAGAACTTGCAAATGTGATGTAATCCCCATAATCCTAATAATAAGACAGTGTGTGAGAGAACTTGTAAATATGATGTAATCTCCATAATCCTAATAATAAGACAACTGATACCTATACTTAGTGAACATAGCTCAACGTTTTGAAATCCCCATATCTATTTCTTATGTATATGATTATTAATTATCATTGAGAATTGTATTTTCTGCTTTGACAATTCTAACAAGTAATATCATAACACTCCAATTGCACCAGAAGTGCAAACTAGTCGCAGTCGAAGCGTGAAATGCATACGGCGGCTCCCTTAAGTAAAAAATCCCCCATCTTCATTTAAATTCATTCGCATAGTGTGCCCTTAAAGTAAATCAAGTGAGGTGAAAGTTAAGGTATTTTTTTTTTAATAGAAGCGTGAGTTAAAGGAAGATGCTTAAAAGGTAATTTTCATTAATTAAAAAGTGTCAAGCCAAGTAAAGTTAATATGGTGGAGGAATTTAAATGTAAAAGTCGATGTTTTTTTAGGTGTTTTTTTTTTTATTATAAAAGATTTATTATTAAATATTTTAAAATATTATTAAAAGGTTTTTTAAATAAACTTTTTACTAATTATTTTTTCACATGTTTTTTAAAAGTTTTTGGGTTGTTTTATAAGCAATGGATATTAGGAGATTTTTTGTGCTAATGACAAAGATGCGGAGTTCGAAGTTTGAAGTTGAAAAGTTTAGCGGTAAAAACAACTTTGAGCTCTCAAAGCTCAAGATGTGGGATTTACTGGTGCAACAAGGGTTGCAAAAAGTATTGGCAGACAAGTCAAAGAAACTAGAAGCCATGACAGAATGGGAATGGGAAGATCTCAATGTGAAAGCTCTCAGTATCATTTATGTTTGTCGGATGATGTTATGTTTAATATCGTAGGAGAGGATACAATATCAAACTTATGGAGCAAGTTGGGAAGTATATATATGACGAAGTACTTGACGACCCGAATCTAGTTGAAGAGAGAGTTGTCCAGTTTGCGGATGAAAGAAGGTACAAAAGTCACTGACCATTTAAATACCTTCAATACCCTTATAGTTCAATTGACTAGTATGGAAGTCAAATTCAAAGATGAGGATAAGGCTATTACAGTATTGTGTTCATTGCCTGAATCTTGGGATAATCTAGTCACCTCTATTATCTTTATCTCAACAAAAGTTTTAGATTATGACTCTGTTGTGGGAGCTTTGTTGGCTGAGGAGATCTGGAGAAAATCTAGTAAATAAACCTCAACTTCAGAGGTGATGCTAGTCAAAGGTCGAACTAAATAGGAGAATGAGAGAAGTTCTTCTCGATCTAAGTCAAGACACAGAAAGGGTAAAGAAAAATGTTGGTACTGTGAAAAAACAAGACATCTCAAGAAAGATTGTTGGAAGAGAGGAATCTGAGGAAAACTCTACAAAGGAAACATATTTGGCTGTAACAAATTCATGTATACTTGATCAAGTTTTATCTGTGTCTAGTAATTTACAATATCAAGAAGAATGACAGTTAGATTCAGGTGCCTCCCACCACATGTGCTCACATAGAAATTGGTTCATTTCTTACCAATCTATTGTTAGGGTGTACTGTTTATGGGAAATGGTATTGTGACATCCCCAAAAATAAATAATTTTTGAATTTGAAATTTCTTAGGAAAATTATTTTGTTTTTGGCAAATTCGAATTTGGAAATTTTTTGCCATTTATGGCAATTCCGAATTTTGAATTTGGTTAATTGTAATTAATGATTATGATTGTTGGGCAAAGATATGATTTGACTCAAATAACTACTTGACTATGACACTTGTATGAAACAAAATATTTTATATTTATTGGAGGAGGACAAATGGAACAACCATGTTAAAATCAACTGACCATGACTCCATGAGTGGGGAACATGTTGGAACTACCTCAGGGATGATTGTTACAAGTGGAAAATCAAGAATTTAGCCATTGGCAGCCCCTGAAAATCAGGGATTTGGAAAACTGCTAAAATTTCCAAGGGAGGGAAAAGGCCTATGCAAAAATAATTTTGGATATATAGCATATGTGAGGAGGCAAGATGTTGCCTAGTATGCGGAGAAAAATTATTGTTTCTTGTTGTTATGAACACTACTTGCTGAGTGTGAGGCAAGGAGAAGACTGTTGAGGCTAAAGGCATTTGCTGAGGAGAAGTTTTGAGTTAGCCCTCATGGATTCATGGTTAGGCTAGGGGATGAACATGACAAGTGATTTGGCTTCCCTTTTCTAAGGTTGGGAGAAACGTGGTTGTTCCCTTTGTATTTCCGTGCACTGGTTCAGATATGTTACTCTACCCCTTTGCTAAATGAATTTTATATAGTTAGATATCTGATAGAATGCATCTCTTAGTTCTCCATCGAAACATTTATATGGATGAAACCTGTTAGAATGTTGTTGAACTTAAAACTAACAGAATGGACTAAACGAAGTTTCAATGAATTATTTTTGTAGAATTAATTACAAAACAAATGCTATTATTCTTATTTGGTATATTCACTATAAGATACACCTAGTTAAAATTCTTTTTAAGTTCATGCTGTAGATTTGACCACTGTTATAACATGATAAACTACACGATCACAACATGTATTTGTCATAGGGACAACACTATTATTATAAATAATGGATTGGTAAAATGTTTAAGGTTTTTCATTTTTCTCGTAGGAATATAATGTAAATTGCAAATAGCATTACAATCCATTGTGTATTAGACGTGGCAAGAACAAAATTACAATAGTTAAAGTAATGAGTTAAATCAAGCAGATACAAATATGAAATCTAGAAGATTCTTACGTGTCATAAGATCATATGTTGATAGACCATTCAAATTTTACTTCCAAATTGTATAGACTAAAAAGACCCAAATTGGAACGAACAACCACTATATTAAGGGATTCACGAAATATTAAGTGACAAATATATACATGTAATTGTCCATTCGGCGATCGTTACAGTAGAACAACATGGAAATGGCATTATACAATTATCAAGTTCTGTACACATATCATGTAAATGAAAAT
>SNQJ01S0002095.1:120045-134230 GCA_010110895.2 Picea sitchensis | reverse complement strand
TATCCAATGCTTAGATCCAATATCACTATTATAAGGCCAAGATAAATCATTTTAGCAGTAAACACGAGAAATGTTGAAGTAAACAAAACGATAGAGCATTATAGAGATAATACAAAAATGTTTGTACAATGGGATTGATTTTTCAAAGTATAGACCTTCAGAATTATATAAGCTCTTTCCATACGATGCATAACTGTAAGTTCGAATTTCGTAGATGTTCGAAACTGAATCTACAATTTAAAACGACGACCATAGTAATTAAATTTCTAGTTTAGGATGAAACCCGAGTGGTGAGAAGATTTGAATAATCCAACAGTCATTACATTATTTCAAACAGACAGGAGTCATTACTTATAGCAGTCAGACTAGAAATTTAAGAACACAGTTGGGAATTTCCCTCTTTCCAACCACTATAAGAAAGCAAGCGAAATTATATCGAACGTCTATAAATCTAAATTGCAACTGTGTGTGTTGAGACTCCTGAAAGGTTTACAAAAGGAAAATCGAATACCTTTTTCACTGAAGACAAGAACGAAACATCTGAAATATTTGCGCAGACGAAAGCCTGGAAAGATTTATCATTTACAAATATCAATAATTATATGCAATAAAATTAAGGAGAACACCAACAGAGTGATAATTGTTAATAACGGAGTATTCCAAGATAACACTTAACTTTTGATTCGCAGGCTCACATGTTTTTATTTTCCCTTGTTTCTTTTCGTCTGGACAGATGCCTGGGCCGAGGGTGGATGATGCAATAAATCTTTAATGGGTACCCTCGCATCAAGAGGGACCATCATTAGTGATACATACCAATTATTGAAACGAATAAAACGAAAAAAAAAGGAAAACTTTACACAGTGACCACGATCTTAATGAAATGCAATAATCAACTATATTAAGTTTTCATTTTAATCCATAAATGGTACAAGGCATGTTGTACGAAACATAGAACACACTTCTCATACAAAATCAGGACTATACCTAATTGCTTGAGTCTAACCTTTCCAGAATCCAAATTGCATAAAGTAGTTACAACTCAATAAACATTACAGACATATCCCTTCTATTGAATTCCTAATGGATAGACCACAATAAAGACAGTAAATATTATAAGAAAAGGGTCTCATGTACTGTAGGATATCACTACTGAACTATTCAAATCGCAGAGGTCATATTTTATTTTACCCAAGACAAACATCCTTTAGACATAAAGAAAACAACACATGCGAAGGAACCAACCAAATTGGATAAACTATGGAAGTAGGGGTTCATCCCTATACAGTGAAAGGAAAGCAAAAAATACAGTACTCCACAATGGGATCCTTCCTTTTCGAAAGGGAATTCTCACACAGTCTCATGAAATTTAACTTCGGGGCCTCGACTTATGGACTGTAAGAAGAACGATAGAAAAGGGTTATGAAACATTAGGAGTTACAACACAAACAAGCGATACATATTGTTTTCTCCCTAAAACAAGAAGAGAAACATCATATTCTTGGAAGGGTCGACGAAGGAACGACCAAAACAATACCCCTCCTATGGGCACGAAATACAACCAAAAAAGTTTATAGAGGAATAACAATAATGGAAGTTTTGAGTGTAAAGAATAAACATATAACAGGATTTACAAAACAAAATGGTTTTCTTTTTCTCGAAGAGCCACCTCTCTATTTGACTAGAGTAATATGTTAAAGACTTACCAAGGGAAGTAGAGTCACGCTATATGTTTGTCGGTCAAACAAACCTCCATTGTCGACAGTCCCCTCTTCTAAAGAAGTAATACACAGATTCGCTCGTAGAATTTCACAATGAGAACCGTAAACGCATAAAAACCTTCATAGGAACCCTACCTACTCAACTAAATGTTGAAAGTATGAACGACGGCTTAACCATGTGATGAGTCACAATTGGCATGACTGGAATGGGCGAAAAGCCAGGTAAGAGCATCGTAACTCACACTCACAAGTTTCCATTAAACAATAGACGCAGAGTCTTAACTTCCACCTAATAGTAATCCACTCTCTCCTATCAAGTTAATTCATGAAGTAAATGAAGTCTTCCGAGATTTGACAAGATAGTACACATACAAGACAACCGTTTGTTATAGTTAACTTATAGTCTGACAGAAGGATATTTCGTGTTTCATTTGGTTAATTCGAAACAACACAAGCTCTCGTTACTCAAACTCTGTGAGGTAAGGGAACATGAATATTATTAACCCTAGATATTTCGTAAAAGGAACCCTTTGAAAATCGAAACAATGAATGTTAATGCTAAACGCTTTTTTGAAAAATCACTTCCTTTCAACTGTGATTATAGTATCTTATCCATGACCTTATATATATATATATATATATATATATGGTAAGAAAATGTTCATTTCCTCAAATGGACAGTCTCATTAGTATTGTGCGCAAACCTTGGAAATATCTTGTAAGGAGAGACTAGGATTACAAGTCCTAAGTTTAACCTGTCACATAGATGCATGTGTTTAGATAAGCAAGACTGGAGATTTAATCGTTGATTTCCTTATCAAGTAAGTTAGACAGGTATGTATATGGCATCTTGTGGTAGGACAGACTCAATTCATGTCAAAATATTATAACCTTAACGCATATTTATTTCGTTATTCAATAATTATATAAGACTGAAATTGGAGATTAATGCCTCATATGAAAAAAAAAAATTATGACAAAATTGAGGTACGTTACATATGGTATCGAAGAAAAGGTTACAACACTTGGACCTTGAACAGGGCCACATTATTTACTTAAAATATATTTCTGTTATGAAAAACTAATAAACCTTTGTTGTTACAAACATAAATCCCTTTTTGTTTCGTGTTAATCATGAAAGCCCAGGATGATGCAGAAGTTAGACTTGATGGGAATCATGAGAAAGGACCTCTTGAAGATCCAAGACATAATAGTGATGGAAGCGCACCTACTGAAGTTCTGAAAACAATGAAGAATCTCATTGTTGAGCTACAGGTTTTTAAAGCAGACAATGAGAAATTAAAAAAGGCACAACAAGAATAGAAGGAAATAAATGAAGTCTTGCTGTGAAGTATAGTAACAAAGAAATTTCCAAAGGACGACAACCAGGAAGAAGAGGTCAGTAAAAAGGCCTCCAATAATTCTAGCCCTGAAGAAAAAAGAGGGGATAGCTCATCTGAAGGTACACCTTCAGCTGAAGATAAAACAAAAACAGACAGAAAAAGAAAATAGGTAGACCACCTTGAAGGAGAATTTAAGAAAATTAAACCAACTACCTTTGATGGGGAATCTAGAATAGGGGAGGAAGCCGAAGCATGGTTATTAGACATCAAAAAATGTTTCTAGATATACATCTATTCCAACAATATAAAGGTCAGAATGGCCATTTACAATCTGAAAGGAAAAGCCAGCATTTGGTGGCAAGATCTGAAATTGGCCAAGGGCCTAAAGGAGAAATAGATGGAATGGTTTGACTTTAAGAAATACTTGAAACATTACCTATCTAAAATATACTATGAAAGAAAAACAAAATAATTCTATGAGTTACGACTTGGTCAAATGTCTATGGAAGATCTGATAAATAAATTCCTGGAATTACTAAGGTTCATACCTTATATACGAGAGGATAAAGTAAAAATCGAGTGGTTCCAAAGATGTTTACCACAGTCCTACAAGGATAGAAATGAATTTGATAATCCCAAGTTCCTGAGTGAAGTATTTGGAAAAGCTCGAATGTGTTATTACCAATACAAACAACGGAAAAAAATTTCCAAAGCTTAGAAGGATAAGAAACAAGACCGAATGAACCAACAGAAGAAGGGATACCAACCAACCCCTTATCAAAATGCAACAAAAATCTTTCCAAGGAAAGCTTTTCACTCAAACCATCCAAGCACACAAGGAGGCGGTAAACTGGTAAATCTAGGAACAAAGAAGTTTGGGGACAACCTCCAGGAACCGTTAAAATGATGGGAATGTGGAGAACCTCATCTGAGGAGGAAATGTCCATTTTTTAATTCAACAAACAGAACTATTGTTCATAATTTGTAGGAAGCCTCGACGGCGGGCGATGTGGGCAGAATCTTGCATCGAATCAATGTAGTCGTAGATGGTCGGCAAGCTGACCACCAGTCCTCTATGGTGGAAATTGAAGGTAAAATCGATAACACTCAAATTTTTGTTTTAACTGATCCTAGAGCTACGTTAAGTTATATCACTCCTGGTGTAGTAGATTCAAATAGACTTCAGAAAATGAGACACACAAAATCATGGTTTGTACAACTAGCAACATAAACTAAAAGGAAATTGGTTGACTTTATTTATGATTATGAGTTAAGTTTAGAAGGTCAAAACATAAGAACAAATCTGAAAATTCTACCACTGGGATCTTATGATGTGATTATCATAATGGATTGGTTAGAAAATCAGAAAGATGTAATAGATATTTATACAAAGACACTTAAATATGAAGACAAAAATGACACTACTAAGACAATCCAGGGTATACAAAAATCAACATCAGTTAGTCAAGTTTCAAAAATGCAATTCAAGCAATGCATGAGAAAGGGGTGTCAATTTTATGCCATCCAAGTAACAAACCTATTATAAAAATAAGATAAACCCAACTTGGAAGAGTTCGTTGTTCTACGTGAATTCAGAGACGTGTTTGTTGATGAAATACATGAATTACCCCCTAGAAGGGAAATCGACTTTTCTATAAACCTACTACCTGGTTCAGCCCCTATCTCTAAAGCACCTTACCGGATGAGTTTGTCAAAATTGACAGAATTGAAAATTCAACTACAAGAATTATTAGACAAAGAGTATATCAAACCGAGTGTTTCACCATGGGGAGCACCAGTCCTCTTTGTGAAAAAGAAAGATGGTACTCTAAGACTATGTATCAATTATAGACAATTGAACAAAATGACTATTAAAAACAAGTACCCCTTACCTAGGATAAATGATCCATTCGATCAAGTAGGTGGGGCAAAGATCTTTTCAAAGTTGGATTTATGATCCAGATATTATCAAGTTAGGATAAAGGATGAGGACATAAGAAAAACAACTTTTCGAACAAGATATGGACATTACGAATTTGTGGTTAAACCTTTTGGACTTACTAACGCACCAGCCACGTTTATGTGTTTAATGAATAATATTTTTAGTCATCACTTTGACAAATTCGTACTGATTTTTATTGACGATATTCTAAAGAAGGGACTAAGTTTAATTGTTCATAGAAGTGTCAAGACAATTTTAATAAGTTGAAGGAATTATTAACAACCGCACCCATTTTAAAGGTAGCAGACCCAGATAAAGACTTTACCATCTATGTTGATTCAAGTAAAGAAGGACTAGGTGGTGTCCTAACTCAAGAAGGACATGCTATTTTTTATTAGTCCCCGAAATTAAAGAAGCATGAGCGAAACTATGTCACTCATGACTTAGAATTGGCAGTGATAATACACGCCTTAAAAATGTGGAGACACTACATAATGGGCAGAAAGTTGCTATTATTCATAGATAATAGCGGTGTGAAATATTTGTTTAGTCATCTAGATCTTAATGCAAGGCAAGCAAGGTGGCTAGCCTTCTTGAGCAAATTCAACATTGAGGTAAGACATATCAAGAGTAAGGAAAATAAGGTAGAAGATGGTTTAAGCAGAAGAGTCCATGGGTTATTTGAAATGAATGTTCGTAGGGAATAAAGTGATCTGGAACAAAGAATAAGGAATACAGATATTAACGATGAAAATTACACTAAGATAGTGGAAGAATTACAAAACACTACAGTAAAATCAGACAAACTAGATACAGGTATCGATAAAAATGGCCTATTACGATTTAAAAACAGACTTTACAGATCAGATTCGGTAGAATTAAAAATAACAGTTTTCGATGAAGTGCATAAGAAACCATATTCTGGTCATCCAGGATACTAGAAAATGATAACAAGACTTAGAAAATTATTTTATTGGGCTAATATGAAGGGTGAAACAACATAATACTTAGCTAAGTGCCAAGAGTGTCACCAAGTAAAGGTCGAACACCAACATCCAGCCGACCTATTACAACCCTTACCAATACCATAATGGAAATGGGAGACCATATCGCTGGACTTTATTACAGGTTTGCCTAAAACTCAGAAACAAAATGATTCTATTATGGTTGTAATTGATAAAATCAGTAAGTCTACACACTTTATTCCTGTAAATTATACTTTTAAAGCTACAAACATCGCTGAAATATTTATGAAATAAATTTTTAGACTGCATGGTATTCCTAAAATGGTGATTTCGGATAGAGATGTAAAATTCACATTTTCTTTTTGGAAAGAATTGTTTGCAGGGATAAATACTAATTTGAATTTCAGTACGAGTTATCATCCACAAACAGATGGACAGACTGAAAGAACGAACCAAATCATAGAGGATATGCTCCACGTGTATGTAAGAACAAAACCAAGCAAGTGGGAAGACTACTTGCACTTGGTAGAATTTGCATATAAAAATGGGTACCAAACTTCGTCTAAATTGAGCCCCTTCGAGGTACTCTATGACAGAAAGTGTACGAATCCAATTAGCTGAGATAAACCAGTTGACAGACTCATGCTTGGACCATAGATGCTCTAATAAATGGAGAATACAGTAATAAAGGTACAACAAAACTTAAAGGAGGCACAGGATAGGGAGAAGAGTTATGTGGACCAGAAAAGAAGACACTTGGAATTTCAAGTGGGAGACCATGTTTATTTAAAGGTCAAAGCCCGAAAAAGTTCACTAAAGTTAGGAAACTGTGCCAAGTTGGCACCCAGGTTTTTTGGGCCCTTCGAGATACTAGCTCGAATTGGACCCGTAGCATACCGAATTGCAGTTCCAGCCAATCTAAAAATTCATAATGTATTTCATGTTTCTTTGTTAAAGAATTATGTTCATGACCCTATTCATATGATCGATTTGAACTTGGTGTAGGTGGAACCGGAAGGAGACTTCTAGGCAGAACCCTGATGTATTCTGGACTGGAGAGAAATAACACTTTAGAACAGAGTCGTCACTCAGGTAAAGGTGCAATGGAAGCACTTTAGCCCTGAGGAGGCCACTTGGGAGTTGGAGGGAGATTTGCAGAAATCCCATCCAATCCTGTTCCAGGAAGGGAACGAACACCGAGGACAGTTTTGTATTGAAGGGGGAAAGGATGTGACATCCCCAAAAATAAATTATTTTTGAATTTGAAATTTCTTAGGAAAATTATTATGTTTTTGGCAAATTTGAATTTGGAATCTTTTTTCCATTTATGGCAATTCTGAATTTTGAATTTGGTTAATTGTAATTAATGATTATGAGTATTGGGAAGAGATCCGATCTGAATCAACTAACTACTTGAATATGACACTTGTATTAAACAAAATATTTTATATTTATGGCAGGAGGACAAATGGAACAACCATGTTAAAATCAACTGACCATGACTCCATGAGTGGGGAACATGTTGGAACTACCTCAGGGATGATTGTTACAAGTGAAAATTTAGGAATTTGGCCATTGGTAACCCCTGAAAATCAAGGATTTGGAAATCTGCGAAAATTCCCAAGGGAGGGAAAAGACCCAGAAAAAAATCATTTTGGATATATAGCATATGTGAGGAGGTAGGACGTTTCCTAGTATGCGGGGAAAAATTATTTTTTCTTTTTGTTATGAACACTACTTGCTGAGTGTATTGCAATGAGAACATTGTTGAAGATGAAGGCATTTGCTAAGGAGAAGTTTCGAGTTAGCTCTCATGGATTGACGGTTAGGCTAGGGTGTGAACATGACAAGTGATTTGGCTGCCATGTTCTAAGGTTGGGAGGAACATGGTTGTTCCCTTTGTCTTTCCGCGCACTGGTTCATATATGTTACTCTATCCCTTCACTAGATTAATGTTATATAGTTATATATTTGATAGAATGCATTTGTTAATTTTGCATCGAAGCATTTCTATGGATGAAATGTGTTCGAATGTTGTTGAACTTAAAATCAACCCTGCTTCTCACATATCCTAATCGAAGGATGTATGTGTCAAACTTTTGGTATTAAATCCTAGTTGATTTCTTCAGACCATATAGTGACTTCTTTAGCTTACAAACTAGCTCTTTCTTTTCCTTTACTACAAATCCTTCTGGCTGCTTCATGTAGATTTCTTCTTCCAGATCCCCATGTAGGAATGTTGTCTTCACATCCATCTGTTCCACTTCAAGATCAAAAGAAATAGCATTAAGTTTTGATGAAATGAAATAATCAACAGTGTTAAGTTTTCATTTTAATCCATAAATTGTACAAGGCATGTTGTGCAAAACATAGTACAAGCTTCTGATATAGAATCAGGATTATACCTAACTAGTTGTGTCTAACCTTTCTAGAATCCAAGTTGCATAAAGTAGTTACAACTCAATAAACATTACGGATATATCCCTTACATTGAATTCCAAATGGATAGACCATGATAAAGACAGTAACTATTATAAGCAAAGGGTCCGATGTCCCATAGGATATCACTACTGAACTATTCAAATCACAAAGGTCACATTTTATTTGACCCCAAACATAAATCCTTTAGACATAAATTAAAAAGCAAATGTGAAGGAACCAACCAAATTGGATAAACTATGGAAGTGGGGGTTCACCCTTGTACAATGAAAGGAAATAAAAAAATATAGTACTCCACAGTGGGACCTTGCCTTTTCGAAAGAAAATTCTCACATAGTCTCATGAAATTTAACTTCAGGGCCTCGAATTATGGACTGCAAGAATAACGATAGAAGAGGGTTACACAGCTTTAGGAATTACAACATAGACAAGCGATACAGATTGTTTTCTCCCTAAAACAAGAAGAGGAACATTGTATTCTTAGAAGGGTCGAGGAAGGAATGACCAAAACAATACCCCTACTACAAGCATGAAAGACAACCAAAAAAGTTTACAGAGGAATAAAAATAAGGGAAGTTTTGAGCGTAAAGAATAAACGTATAACAGGATTTACAAAACAAAACGATTTTCTTTTTCCCGAAGAGCCACCTCTCTATTTGACTAGAGTAATATGTTAAAGACTTACCAGGGGAAGTAGAGTCACACTATCTATTCACCAGTGAAACGAACTTCCATTGTCAACAATCCCCTCTGCTAAATAAGTAATACACAAAGCCATTCGTAGAATTTCACAATGAGAAATGTAAATTCATAAAAACCCTAATAGGAACTCTACCTACTCAGTTAAATGTTGAAAGTACGAAGGATGGCTTAACCATGTGATGAGGCACAGTTGGCATGACTGGAATGGGTGAAAATCCGCATAATACCATCATAACTCGCACTAACAGGTTGTCATTAAACAATAGAAGCAGAGCCTTAACTCCCATCTGACAGTAATCCACTCTCTCCCATCAAGTTAATTCGTGAAGTAAATGAAGTCTTCTGAGATTCGACAAGCTAGTACACGTACACGACAACTGTTTGTTATAGTTAACTTATAGTCCGAGAGAAGGATATTTAGTGTTTCATTTGGTTAAGTCAAAACAACAAAATCTCTCATTACTCAAACTCTGCAGGGCAAGGGAATGAGAATATTATTAACCCTAGATATTTCGTAAAAGGAACCCTTTGAAAATCAAAAGCATGAATGTTAATGCTAAACGCTTTTTCACAAAGTCACTTCATTTCAATTGTGATTATAGGATCTTACCCATGGCCTTATATATATGTATATATGGTAAGAAAATGTTTGTTTCCTATAATGGACAGTCTCAGTAGTATTGTGGGCAAACTTTGGAAATCTCTTGTAAGGAGAGACTAGGATTACAAGTCCTAAGTTTAACCTGTCACATAGATGCAGGTGTTTAGATAAGAAACATTGGAGATTTAATCGTTGATTTCCTTATCAAGTGAGTTAGACAGGTATGTAGATGGCATCGTGTGGTAGGACAGACTCAATTCATGTCAAAAGATTATAACCTTAACCAATATTTCTTTCCTTATTCAATAATCATATAAGACTGAAATTGGAGATTAATGCCTCATATGGATTTTTTTTTTATGACGAAATTGAGGTACATTACAAATTGTATAAGAGAAAAGGTTATATAACTTGGACCTTGAACAAGGCCACATTATTTACTTAACATATATTTCTGTTATGAAAAACTAATAAACCTTTGTTGTTACAAACAAAAAAACCTTTATGTTTTTTGTTAATCGTGGAAGCCCAGGATGATGCTGAAGTTAGACTTGATGAGAATCTTAAGCAAGGAATTCCTGAATATCCAAGACACAATAATGACAGAAGATCACCTACTAAAGTTCTGGAAACAATGAGTAATCTCATTGTTGAGCTACATGTTTTTAAAGAAGACAATGAGAAATTGAAAAAGGCATAGCAAGAACAAAAGAAAATAAATGAAGTCTTGTTGTGAAGTATAGTAACAAAGAAATCCCCAAAGGATGACAATCAGGAAGAAGAGGTAATTAAAAGGGCCTCCAAGAATTCTTTCCCTGAATCAGAAAGAGGGGATAGCTCATCTAAAGGTACACCTTCAACTGAAGACAAAACAAAAACAGACAAAAAAAGAAAACAGGTAGACCACATTGAAGGCGAATTTAAGAAAATTAAACAAGCTACCTTTGATGGGGAATCCATAACAGGGGAGGAAGCCGAAGCATGGTTATTAGACATCAAAAAACATTTCCAGATATACAACTATTCCAGCAATATTAAGGTCAGAATCACCATTTACAATCTGAAAGGAAAATCCATCATTTGGTGGAAAGATGTGAAATCGGCCAAGGGCCTAAAGGAGAAACAGATGGAATGGTATGAATTTAATAAATAATTTAAGAAACAATACCTATCTGAAAGTTACTATGAAACAAAAACGAAAGAATTCTATGAGTTACGACTTGGTCAAATGTCTATGGAATATCTGATAAATAAATTCTTGGAATTACTAAGGTTTGTACCTTATATCCGAGAGGATAAAGTAAAAATCCAACGGTTACTAAGTTGTTTACCACTTTCCTACAAGGACATAATTGAATTTGATAATCCCAAGTCCGTGAGTGAAGTATTCAGAAAAGCCAAAATGTGCTATGGCCAATACAAACAACAGACAAAATTTCCCAAAGCTTGGAAGGATAAGAAACAAGACTGAATGAATGAGTGGAAGAAGGGATACCAACCAACCCCTTATCAAAATGCAGAAAAACGTTTTCCAAGGAATTTTTTTCACTCCAACCATGCAAGCACACAAGGAAGTGGTAAACTGGTAAATATGGAAACAAAGAAGTTTGGGGACAACCCTCGGGAACTGTTAAAATGCTGGGAATGTGGAGAACCTCATCTAAGCAGGAACTGACCATGTTTTAATTAAACAAACATAACTACTCTTCATAATTTGCAGGAAGCCTCAACGGTGGGTGATGTGGGCAGAAGCTTGCATCGAATCAATGTAGTCATAGATGGTCAACAAGCTGACCACCAGTCCTTTATGGTGGAAATTGAAGGTAAAATCGATAACACTCGAATTTCTGTTTTAATTGATCCTAGAGATACATTAATTTATATCACTCCTGGTGTAGTAGAGTCAAATAGACTTAATAAAATGAGACACACAAAATCATGGTTGGTACAACTAGAAATAGGAACTAAAAGGAAAGTGGTTGACTTTATTTTTTATTATGAGTTCAGTTTAGATGGTCAAAACATAAGAACAAATATGAAAATTCTACCACTAGGATCTTATGATGTGATTATCAGAATGGATTGGTTAGAAAATCACAAAGAAGTACTAGATTTTTATACAAAGACACTTAAATATGAAGACAAAAATGACACTACTAGGACAGTCCAGGGTATACAAAAACCAATATCAGTTAGACAAGCTTCAACAATGTAATTCAAGAAATGCATGATAAAGGGGTGTCAAGTTTATGCCATCCAAGTAACAAAGCTGTTAGAAAAAGAAGATAAACCCAACTTGGAAGACTTTGTTGTTTTACATGAATTCAGAGACGTGTTTGTTGATGAAATACCTGAATTACACCCTAGAAGGGAAATAGACTTTTCTATAGACCTGCTACCTAGTTCAGCCCCTATATCTAAAGCACCTTACCAGATGAGTTTGCTAGAATTGACAGAACTAAAAATTCAACTACAAGAATTATTGGACAAAGAGTATATCAGACCTAGTGTTTCACCATGGGGAGCATCAGTCCTCTTTGTGAAAAAGAAAGACGGTACTCTAAGACTATGTATCAATTATAGACAATTGAACAAAATGACTATTAAAAACAAGTACCCCTTACCTAGGATAAATGATCTGTTCGATCAAGTAGGTGGGGAAAAGATCTTTTCGAAGTTGGGTTTACGTTTTGGATATCATCAAGTTAGGATAAAGGATGAGGACATAAGAAAAACAACTTTTCAAACAAGATATGGACATTACGAATTTGTGGTTATACCTTTCGAACTCAATAACGCACCAACCATGTTCATGTGTTTAATGAATAGTATTGTTAGTCAGTACCTAGACAAATTCATACTGGTTTTTATTGATGATATTTTGGTATATTCAAAAATAGAAGAAGAACACGAAAAGCATTTAAGAATCATCTTGCAAACTTTAAGGAAGCACCAACTGTACGCTAAATTTGATAAGTGTGATTTTTATCAGAATAAGATACAATACCTAGGACACATAATATCTGCAGAGGGCATTGCATTCAACCCTGAGAAAGTAAGAGCCATCATGGAATGGTCAGTACCGAAGGATGTAGCGGATATCCGTTCTTTCATCGGAATCATCGGATATTATCGCAAATTTATAGAGGGTTTTTCCAAAATAGCTTACCCTATCAGATCATTAAAAAAAAAAGGGACCAAGTTTAATTGGTCACAGAAGTGTCAAGACAGTTTTAATAAGTTGAAGGAATTATTAAGAACCACACCCATTTTAAAGGTAGCAGACCTAGATAAATAATTTACCACTGGTGTTGATGCAAGTAAAGAAGGACTAGGTGGTGCCCTAACTCAAGAAGGACACGTTATTTTTTATGAGTCCTGGAAATTAAAGGAGCATGAGAGAAACTATGTCACTCATGACTTATAATTGGCAGTGATAATACACGGCTTAAAAATGTGGCGACACTACATAATGGGCATAAAGTTTCTAATATTGACAGATAATAGCAATGTGACATATTTCTTTAGTCAGCGAGATCTTAATGCAAGGCAAGCAAGGTGGCTAGCCTTCTTGAGAGAGTTCGACTTTGAGGTAAGACATATCAAGGGTAAGGAAAATAAGGTAGCAACTCCTTTAAGCAGAAGAGTCCATGGGTTATTTGAAATGAATTTCAGCAGGGCAAAAAGTCATCTGGAACAAAGAATAAGGACTACAGGTATTAACGATGAAAATAATACTAAGATAGTGGCAAAATTACAAAACACTATGGTAAACTCAGACAAAATAGATTTGGGTATCCATAAAAATAACCTATTACGATTTAAAAACAAACTCTACATACCAGATTCAACAGAGTTAAAGATAACAGTTTTGGATGAAGTGCATAAGAAAACGTATTTTGGTCATCCAGGATACCGGAAAATGATAAAAGAACTTAGAAAATTATTTTATTGGCCTAATATGAAGGGAGAAATAGTAGAATACTTAGCTAAGTGCCAATATTGTCAACAGGTAAAGGTCGAACACCAACATCCAACCAGCCTATTACAACCCTTACCAGTACCCGAATGGAAATGGGAGACCATATCGTTGGACTTTATTACAGGTTTTCCTAAAACTCAGAAACATAATGATTCTATTATGGTTGTAATCGATAAACTCAATAAGTCTGCACACTTTATTCTTGTAAATTCTACTTTTAAATATATAAACATCGCTGAGATTTTTATGAAAGAAATTTTTAGAGTGCATGGTATTCCTAAAATGGTGATTTTGGATAGTGACGTAAAATTCACATCTTCTTTTTGGAAAGAATTGTTTGCAGGGATAAATACTAATTTGAATTTCAGTACGAGTTATCATCCACAAATGGATGGACAAACTGAAAGAGTGAACTGAATCGTAGAGGATATGCTCTGCATGTATGTAAGAACAAAACCAAGCAAGTGGGAAGACTACCTGCACTTGGTAG
>SNQJ01S0002095.1:47556-109915 GCA_010110895.2 Picea sitchensis | reverse complement strand
TCGTAATATAATCCAAATCAGTATGTCTATTCAAGCTGAGTCCAAACGAATATCACCATTTCCTTTCCAGAAGGGCATTTTCACATTAAACATAGGAAAGGTCGAAAGGAAACAAAATGATATGGCATTTTATAATCCGTACCAACTTTCAGAATAGGATAGCCCTAGTAAACAAATTTCGGGATAGGGTGAGATCCGC
Organism: Picea sitchensis; assembly: GCA_010110895.2. NCBI lineage: Eukaryota > Viridiplantae > Streptophyta > Pinopsida > Pinales > Pinaceae > Picea > Picea sitchensis. Next base: position 109,716 of record SNQJ01S0002095.1, on the reverse strand, counting down.
AGGGTGAATGATTAAAACCATCATTTACTTTGAAAAAAGACTAAGAAAAACCTGTACATAAATTATTGTATTATAATAATTGTAGCCCAAACGTTTTAAGTTACATTGGAAATTCTTTCCCTTCCCAAGACAATTGGAAAACTGAGGGAAATGATACTTGTAACTACATCTCAGTTGCAACATGGACGGCTCTAACTCCTGAAGGTTTACTATAGGGAAATCATATACCTTGTTACGCTGAGTAAGCAGGTGAGCAAACAGAACCTTCAGATAGATGGAAACCTTGAGGAGTTCACCATATACGATGATTAGTAAACTCATATACGAAAGCAATGTAAGAAGAACATGATTTAAGTGCAAATGTCTAAAAATACATCATACCAACGTTTTACTTACCTTCTGAGCTCGTGGAAAATGATCCTTTCCTTGACATATTCCATATGGATAGTCATATAGAGCCAAGGGTGAAGGAGACAATACATACTAATGGGTACCCTCGCATCAGAACATGGCCCATAATTAATGATACGTTTCATCTCATAAAACGAATGATATAGTTGTAGTAAACAAAAAAATATTTGCACAATATTCTTTAATAATGAAATACAGTAATCAACCAAATCGAAATTTCATTTGTGTAGGTGAACAATAAGAATGTGTATTTTAGGAAGAATAGAGCTTAATCCACCCATTCAAACCAGGAGTTCCCTCACTGTGAGTCTAGTCTGCCCGAACCCTTTTAGACAATCGCTTAGGTCAATAAAGTAAACACAGAGAATGCTTTGGCCAAGATTGTGGTAATTAACCCTGGAATAAACACTTCCCTCAGATTCATGAATACTCATATATGAATTCGGGTTCACGACAAAGAGTTACAAAACCCTATATCCTGAACCTGGATAGCTGGGATAACTGTCATTCTCAGTAAATAAAAGAGAATCGTTGATGACCTCAAGTAAGAGGCCATTGAAACAGGTCTAAGGATGAATCCAAATGTAATGTAAGGAAGTTGACAAAAGAAGAATTCCACAGGAATAAAATGAGGGATAACACATAACGATAACTTGGCTTAGACAATTTGTTCCAAAAATCATAATCTTCGTATTGAAATAACCAGGGTGTTAATGTTTGAAGTGTAGAGAAGAACTTACCCAAATGTAAGACATGTCGTATGCAACTGGATGGAGGAAACCACCAGGGCCACAATCTTCACCTCTAAAACCCCCTCGACACAAAGAGCCTCTTCAAAAGGAAAGAAAGAACTGGGAATGAAAAACTGTGAACACTCTCAAAACCTAAACAATGCCATGTCATCTCAAATTAATTATGAATAGTGCGAAGGATGGGTGAGCCACGTAAACAGGGAAAGGTCGGTGTGACACTTCGAGAATATAGCCAAGTGATTTTTGGTATGACCAGTAGGTTGCCTTAATGATGGATGCAGAGATTTTAATACTCTGACAGGGATTTCCTTTCACACTTAAGGAATGTCGCTTGCATACCCCTGCGATAGGTCTTTGGTAATGGTTGGATTCTTGTTGTCGTAGGTCCACTAGTGACACAACATCGAGCTTTAAATTCGACCAATTTTCAAGTTAAGAGCCTTTAAATGACCAGGACCTCGAGGCTTGTGATAGTCATCGGTCCTTCACCTGACCCTTGGCCAAGTTGGTAGGAACCAAAGGGATCTCCCTAGTAGAAATTTTTTGAGAACACTTGGGCACGAGTATAGTATGGAGACCTTATGCCAAATAGGGTGAGTATAGTAAGGATTATGTAAAGTTTACTTTAATCATTTAGACCCTACGCCTAAAGGTTTTAGTTCTTTTGCTAAAATCCTTGGGGCTTTCCATTATAACTTTATCACTTAAGGTAAGACTTGATGACATGTTTCGAATATCATGTGGTAAGGAGAACTTAGGAGTCATATAGTAAAAAAATTCTATGATAAAGTTCTATATCAGAGTTGCATAGTAGAATTCTTATCGGTAATGGATTCCTTACTGCCAAGTAAATTATGTAAACAATTTTTTTTTTTTTTGTATGGTATTTTGAGGTTCATTACACATGGTATCAGAGAGAAAGTTACAACACTGGGCCTGAACAGGTCCACATTAGTCGCTTAAGTATATATTGTGATTTATGCAAAACTAATAAACCTTGTTTTTACAAACATAAAGCCCTTTTTGTTTTGTGTTAATTATGGCATCTCAGGACAATGAAGAAATCAGGATGGAAGGAAATCTAGAGCAGAGACCTCCTGGAGATCCAAGACTGAACAGTGACAGAAGCTCACCCATGAAAGTGTTGGAAACAATGAGGAATGTTATTGTTGAACTGCAGGTGTTCAAAGCCGACAATGAGAAACTGAAGAAATCATAACAGGAATAGCAAGAGATAAACTAATTCCTACTACGCAGTATAGTGACCAAGAAAATCCCGAAGGAAGATAATAACGACGAAGAAGTCAGCAAGAGAGCTTTCAAAAACTCAGGACCGGAAACAGAAAAAGGAGACAGTTCGTCTGAAGGTACACCTTCAGCTGAAGACAAAACTAAAATAGACAGAAAAAGGAAACAAGTAGACCACCTTGAAGGAGAATTTAAAAATATGAAACCAACTACCTTCAATGGAATATCCAAGGCAAGAGAAGAAGTTGAGGCATGGTTTTTGGACACCAAGAAATACTTCCAGATCTACAACTACTCCAATAATATGAAGGTTAGAATGGCCATCTACAATCTGAAAGGGAAGGACAACATTTGGTGGCAAGACCTGAAATTGACCAAGGGCCTAAAGGAGAAATAGTTGGAATGGTCCGACTTTAAGAAGTATTTCAAGAAACAAAACATTTCTGAAAGTTACTATGAATGGAAAACAAAGGAATTTTACAAACTAAGACTTGGACAAATGACAATGGAAGACCTTATAAATAAATTCCTGGAACTATTAAGGTTCGTACCTTACATCCGAGAAGATAAGGTAAAAATCCAACGGTTCTTAAGCTGTTTACTGCAGTATTACAGGGATAGAATTGAATTTGACAACCCCAAATCATTGATTGAAGTGTTCAGGAAAGCACAAATGTGCTACGATCAATACAAACAATGGCTAGAGTTTCCCAAATCCTGGATGGATAAGAAACAAGAAAGGATGAATCAATGAAAGAAGGGATACCATCCAACTCCCTATAGGAATGCAACAAAAAATTTCTGAAGGAAATATTTTCACGCAGACCATCCAAGCACCCAAGGAGGCTGTAAACAGGTAAACCTGGGAACAAAGAAATTTGGGGATAATCCCCAAGAACCGTTAAAGTGTTCGGAATGTGGGGAACCTCATCTCAAGAGGAACTACCCACGTTTAAGAATGACAAACATAATCGTTGTTCATAATCTACAGGAAGCTTCGACGGTGGGTGACATAGGTAGAAGCCTGCATCAGATTAATGCAGCCATTGACGGTCGACAAGCTGACCACCAGTCCTCTATGGTGGAAATCAAAGGTAAAATCAATAACACCCAAATTTCTATTCTAATTGATCCTGGAGCTACGTTAAGATATACCACTCCTGAAGTAGTAGAGACAAATAAAATTAAGAGGATCAAATACGCAAAATCATGGATGGTACAGTTAGCAACAGGAACAAAAAGGAAAGTGGTTGACTTTGTTTCTGATTTTGAATTTAACTTAGATGGTCAAAACATAAAAAAAAATCTGAATATTCTACCACTAGGATCCTATGATATGATAATCAGAATGGATTGGTCGGAAAGGCACAAAGTAGTTCTAGATTGTTGTACAAAGACACTTAACTATAAAGATGATTGTCACACTACTAGAACAACCCAAGGTATACCGAAACCAGTATCAGTTAGACAAGTCACAACAATGAAATTCAAGAAATGTATGAGAAAGGGGTATCAAGTTTACGCCATCCAAATAACGAATTTGTTAGAAAAAGAAGATAAGCCAAAACTAGAAGATTTTGCTGTCCTATGTGAGTTTAGAGACATGTTTGCCGATGAGATACCAAAATTACCTCCTAGAAGGGAAATAAACTTCTCCATATACCTAGTGCCTAGATCAACCTCTATCTCGAAAGCACCTTACCGAATGGGTTTACCTAAATTAACAGAACTAAAGATACAACTGCAGGAATTGTTGGATAAAAAGTATATCAGACCCAGTGTTTAACCATGGGGAGCACCGGTCCTCTTTGTGAAAAATAAATATGGTAGTCTAAGACTATGTATCGACTATATAAAATTGAATAAAATGACTATTAAGAACAAGTACCCCTTACCTAGGATTAATGACCTGTTCAATCAAGTAGGCGGTGCCAAAATCTTTTCAAAATTGGATTTATGATCTGGTTACCATCAAGTCAGGATAAAAGATGAGGAAATAAGCAAAACAACCGTTTGAACAAGATATGGACACTACAAATTCATATTCATGCCTTTTGGACTCACTAATGCACCAACCACATTTATGTGCCTGATGAACAATATTTTCAGTCAGTACTTAGACAAATTCGTACTAGTATTTATCGACGATATTCTGGCATATTCTAAAATGGAGGAAGAACATGAATAACACTTAAGAATCGTTCTGCAAACTTTAAGGAAGCACCAATTGTATGCTAAATTCGATAAGTGTGATTTTTACCAAAAGAAGATACAGTACCTAGGACACATAATATCTGCAGAAGGCATTGCAGTTGACCCTGAGAAAGTAAGAGCCATTATAGAATGGTTGGTACCAAAGGACATAGAAGACACCCGATCATTCACGGGAATCATCGGATACTATCACAGATTCATAAAATGATTTACCAAAATAGCTTACCCTATCACATCATTACAAAAGAAAGGGACCAAGTTTAATTGGTCACAAAAATGTCAAGAAAGTTTTAACAAGATGAAGGAATTATTGACAATGACACCCATATTGAAGGTAGCAGACCCAAACAAATATTTTACCGTATGTGTTGATGCAAGTAAAGAAGGACTAGTTGTTGTCCTAACTCAGGAAGGACACGTGATTTGTTACAAGTCCCAGAAATTAAAAGAACATGAACGAAATTATGTTACTCATGACTTGGAATTGGCAGCGGTAATACATGCCTTAAAAATGTGGCAAAATTATATAATGGGCAGAAAATTTCTACTATTGACGGATAATAGCGGCGTGAAATATCTGTTTAGACAACTAGATCTTAACACAAGGCAAGCAAGATGGCTAGAATTCTTGAGAAAATTCGACTTCGAAGTCAAACATATCAAGGGTAAGGAAAATAAGGTAGCAGACGCTCTAAGCAGAAGAGTCCATGGGTTATTGGAAATAAGAATTAGCACGACAGATAGTGAAATGGAACAAAGAATAAGGCCGACAGGTATTAACGACAAAAATTACACTAAGATAATGGTAGAATTATAAAACAGTACTGCAAACTCAGACAAACCAGATCTAAGTATCAACGAGGAGGGACTACTACGATTTCAAAACAGACTTTACATACCAGATTAAGCAAAATTATAGTTAATAGTCTTGGACGAAGTGCATAAGAAACCGTATTCTGGCCATCCAAGATACCAGAAAACAATAACGACACTTAGAAGACTATTTTACTAGCCTAATATGAAGGGAGAAACAATAGAATACTTGGCTAGGTGCCAATATTGTCAACAGGTTAAGGTTGAACACCAGCATTTAGCCAACCTATTACAGCCATTACCAATACCAGAATGGAAATGGGAGACCATATCGCTGGACTTTATAACAGGTTTGCCAAAAACTCAAAAACAAAATGATTCTATTATGGTTTTAATCAATAAACTCAGTAAGTCCACACACTTTATTCCTGTAAAGTCTACTTTTAATTCTATAAACATTGTTGAAATATTTATGAAAGAAATTTTTAGATTGCATGGTATTCCTAAAATGGTGATTTCAGATAGAGACATAAAATTCACATCCACTTTTTGGAAGGAATTGTTTGCAGGGCTAAATACTAATTTGAATTTCAGTACAATTTACCACCCACAAATGGATGGACAGATCGAAAGGACAAACCAAATCGTAGAGTATATTTTCTGCAAGTACGTAATAACAAAACCAAACAAGTGAGAAGACTATCTACGCTTAGTAGAATTTGCATATAACAATGGGTACCAAACATCGGCTAAGTTAATCCCTTTCGAGTTATTGTACGTCAAAAAATTTACGACTCCAATTAGTTGGGACAACCCGGTAGACAAACTCATGGTTGGACCAGAGATGCTCCAAGAAATGGAGAACATGGTAAGGAAGGTACAACAAAACTTAAATCAAGCACAATACAGACATAAGAGCTATGCAGATTAGAAAAGGAGACACGTAGAATTTCAAGTGGGAGACCATATTTATTTGAAGGTCAAAGCCTAGAAAAGCTCGTTGAAGTTAGGAACTGTGTCAAGCTAGTACCCAAGTTTTGTGGGGCCTTCGAGATAATAACTTGAATTGGACCCGTAGCATACTGACTTTCACTTCCAGCTAATTTAAGAATTCATAATGTATTTCATATTTCTTTGTTGAAAATGTATGTTCATGACCCTACTCTTATGATTTATTGGAACTTGGTGCAGGTGGAACCCAAAGGTGAGTTCCAGGTGGAACCCCTATGTATTCTGAACCAGAGAGAAATAGAACTTCGAAACAACGTCGTCGCTCAGGTAAAGGTGCAATGGAAGCACTTTAGTCCTGAGGAGGCCACTTGGGAGTTGGAGGGAGATTTGCAGAAATATCATCCAATCTTGTTCTAAGAAAGGAATGAAAACTGAGGACAATGTTTTATTGAATGAGGAAAGGATGTGGCATCCCCAAAAATAAAGTATTTTTGACATTTAAAATTTGTTGGAAATAATTTTGTTTTTAGTAAATTCGAATTTGGAATTTTTTTGCCATTTATGGAAATTCCAAATTTCAAATTTGACAATTGTAATTAATTATTATGTCTGTTGGGCAAGGATCTGATTTGACCCAACCAACTATTTGACTTGACACTTGTATGAAAACAAAATATTTTATATTGATTGCAGGAGGACAAATGGAACATCCATGTTAAAAATCAGCTGACCATGACTCCATGAGTGGGGAACATGGAACTACCTCTGGGTTGACTATTACAAGTGGAAAATTAGAGATTTGGCCATGGGAAGCCCCTGAAAATCAGGGATTTAGAAGATGAAAAAAATCCCAACGGGGAAGAAATACCTAGGCAAAATCATTCTTTTGTTAAATAACATATGTGAGGAGGCAGGACGCTGCCAAGTATGATGGGGAAAAGAGACTATTGATTTTTCCTTGTTTTTTTGAACATGACTGATCAAGTGTGAGGTAAGAGGAATCTGCTAGAGTTGAAGGACATTGTTGAGGAGGATTTTTCCAAGTTTTCCGTCATGGATTCATGGTCAGGCTAGGGGGTGAATCAGGCAAGTGATTTTGGCTTCCCTATTCTATGGTTGGGAGGAACGTGGTTGTTCCCTTTGTCTTCCCACAGATTGGATTCAAATATGTTAAATATTACACTTCATTGTTTTGAATGATTTTGTATATCCGATGTGATGCTCTGTTAGGGTTAAGTTGAAATAAATCCCATGTAGGAAATCTGTTTGTTGTATGGAGTTTATAATCAAAGACCAAATTTTCTAGAATGGGGCATTCTGAACTAGAATTCTAGGTAGAATGATCTATGCAAAATAACTTGAAATATTTGGTGTATGTCTAATTCTGTGGTTAAAATTATTGGGTAGAAGTATTTAAATGCGAATGAACTGGAATAAAGAACATATCTACCTACATGTGTAAGTTTATCCCTGTAATTGAAATTCTAGACATAACTATTTATGTACGAATGAGCTAGGAAGAATTAGATCTAATTACGCGTACATTTACTTCTGTAGTGGAAATAGTAAGAAAATCTATCTATACTTAAGTTTAAATCGGAGAAAGTGTGCACATGTAATTTCCATCAAGTTATATCTCGATATGTAATGAATATAGATATAGTTACAATGTATAGTTTCTTTTTGTTAAATAAATATTTAATGACTGCAACAGGAATCCCACTTATACAGAAAATTACTGTCAATACTGTGAACAAACAACTATGCCGCTAGGAGACCAACTGTCTCTCGTATAAAGGAACTTCTAAATCAAAAGGTCTTGAAAAACCATCTGTAAATTTATTTCAGTACCAAATTAAATTGAATAATTCGTCGTTCCATTATATAAGATAAATACAATAGTAAATTATTCTATAAGAATAAGAACTCAAAGATGAATTTCAAGGAACATAAATCACAGCTTGATAGACCTTTTAATCTTGCATTCCTTTCATACAAAATAAAAACTACCCAATCGTAGGAATATACATCGTATGGAGTAAATTATAAACCCCATTAAATATGTGCACATATGCGAAACTGTCCACTCGGAGATCATGGTAGTGGACGGTTTGGAATTTAGGCAACACAACATAACATAAACATCAAACGATTTCACCGGTATATATATATATATATATATATATGTAGTGTTCTAGAATAAAGACAGAATCGTAATATAATCCAACTCATTATGTCTATTCATACTGATTCCAAACGAATATCGCCATTTCCTTTCCAGAAGGGAATTTTGACATTAAACATAGGAAAGGTCGAAAGGAAAAAAAATGATATGGCCTTTTATAATTCGTACCAACTTTCATAACATGATAGCCCTGGTAAACATATTTCGAGATAAATGATTAAAACACTCGTTTACTTTGAACAAAAGACTGAGAAAAATATGTACATAAATTATTGTATTATAATAATTGTAGCCCAAATGTTTTAAGTTACATTGGAAATACTTTCCCTTCCCAAGCCAATTGGAAAACTTAGGGAAATGATACTAGTAACTACATCTTAGTTGCAACATGGACGAATCTAACTCCTAAAGGTTTACGATAGGGAACTCGTATACCTTGTTACGCCGAGTACGCAGGTGAGCAGCCATAACCTTCAGATAGATGAAAACCTTGAGGAGTTCACCATATACGACGATTAGTAAACTCATATACGAAGACAATGTAAGAAGAACACGATTTAGGTGCAAATGTCTAAAAATACATCATACCAATGTTTTACTTAACTTCTGAACTCGTGGAAAATGATCCTTTCCGTGACGTCTTCCAACAGGATAGTCGTACAGAGTCGAGGGTGAAGGAGACAATACATATTGATGGGTACCCTCGCATCATAACAGGGCCCATCATTAATGATACATTTTATCTCTTAAAATGAATGATATAGCTGTAGTAAACAAAAAATTATTTACACAATATTCTTTAATAATGAAATATAGTAATCGACCAAATTAGAATTTCATTTGTGTAAGTGAAAAACAATAATGTGTATTTTAGGTGAAATAGAGCTTAATCCACCCATTCAAACCAGGAGTAGCCTAACTGCGAGTCTAGTCTACTCGAACCCTTTTACAGAATCGCTTAGGTCAATAAAGTAAATGCAGAGAATGCTCTGAGAAAGATTTTGGTAATTAACCTTATAATAAACACTTCCCTCAGATTCACGAATACTTAGATATGAATTATGGTTCATGACAAAGAGTTAAAAAACCCTATATCCCAAACCTGGATAGGTGGGCTAATTGTCCTTCTCAGTAAATAAAAGAGAACCGTTTACAAACTCAAGGAAAAGGCCATTGAAATAGGGTTAAGGATGAGTCCAAATGTAATGTAAAGAAGTTGACAAAATACAAATTCCATAAGAAGAAAATGAAGGAGAACACAGAATGATAACTTGGCACAGACAATTTGTTCCAAAAATCATAATCTTCCTATTGAAATAACCAGGGTATTAAAGTTTGAAGTTTAGAGAAGAACTTACCCAGAATGTAAGACATGTCATCTGCAACTGGATGGAGGCAACCACCAGGGCCACAATATTCACCTCTAAAACCCCCTCAACACACAGATCCTCTTCAAAAGGAAAGAAAGAACTCGGAATGACAAACCTTGAACCCTCTCAAAACCTAAACGATGCCTTGTCGTCTAGAATTAATTACGAATAGTGCGAAGGATGGGTGAGCCACGTGAACAAGGCAAGGTCGGCATGACACTTTGAGGATATAGCCAAGTGATTTTCAATATGACCAGTAGACTTCCTTATTGATGGATGCAGAGCTTTTAATACCCTGACAGGGATTTCCTTTCCCACTTAAGGAATGTCACTTCCATACCCATGCAATAGGTCTTAGGTAATGGTTGGATTCTCATTGTCGTAGGTCCACTAGTGACACGACATCAAGCTTTCAATTCGACCAATTTTCGAGTTAAGAGCCTTTAAATGACCAGGACCTCGAGGCTTGTGACAATCATCGGTCCTTAACTCGACCCTTGTCCAAGTTGGTAGGAACCAAAGGGATCTCCCTAGGAGAAAAATTTCGAGAACACTTGGGCGTGAGTATGGTATGGAGACCTTATGCCAAATAGGGTGAGTGTAGTAGGGATTTTGTAAAGTTTACTTTAATCATTTAGACCCTACGCCTAAAGGTTTTAGTTCTTTTTCTAAAAGCCATGGGGTTTTCCATTATAACTTTCTCACTTAAGGTAAGACTTGAAGACATATTTCGAATAACATGTGGTAAGGAGAATTTAAGAGTCATATAGTAAAAAAATTCTATGATAAAGTTCTATATCAGAGTTGCATATTAGAATTCTTATCGCTAATGGATTCCTTACTGCCAAGTAAATTATGTAAACAATTTTATTTTTTTTGTATGGTATTTTGGTGTTCATTACAATCACTAAGGGTATGGTCTAGCCTCGTTAGTTTGTGCCCTAAGATATTGGGCCAAGTACTATTGTTGGACCCTGCATGTATATTAGAGAGCTATAGCATAGGGAAAACCCTTGTCTGTAGAACCCTTGAATACCCTATCCCTTGAGAAGGAAACATAAATAGAGCATACAAGATCTATTGTCATGATACAATGTCTTCTACATTCTGGTTACGAAATTACTACACATTTCTTCCTCTTAATCATTTGGGCATTTCATCATTGCAGTATTCTTCATGCCAAAGTATAACTCCGCAATAGTAAAAACAAAAAGAGTATAGTTGTCCCACTGACACACTTATTTGGGATCTATTCCATTGGATTCCCCTTTTCTCCCTTATCGCAGTCATACCCTTAATTTTTAATCTATTTTTTTTTCAGTGGACTCGAACCCTTCCCAGTTTCCCTATTTTTCTATCTATTCCATTATATTTCCCTTGAAGCACGTATTGTCATGGTACCTATCACTTATAAGTATTTTTTTTGTGGTCTCACCCACCCATAAGTTTTTCCTCACCAACACTTCGCCTCTCCAAATGGCCACCGTTCACAACCAAGACCTCCAAACTTTAATCAATCAAGCCCATGTATCCATCGAACATCTCACGTCTCAAATGGATTCTAACCATTCCCGCATTGAGAAATTAGAGAGCAAATTTAACAACATGGAAGCCAACCTCACAACCTGATTGACCTCCCTCCAGTCTGATGTCAATCAATTGTTAAACTTCCCTACGGGTCCTTCCTCATCAGACCAACCCGATTTTTGTGATTCCTCCCATTCTTCGCATTTTCACTCCAATTCCTTTCATCGTGAACCCAGTCTTCCCCGTGTAGAGGTAAATTTGATGGCTCTGATCCTACATGTTGGGTCACTCAAATGGAGAATTATTTTTATTTGCATGGTATTACTGACGAGTTGGCCAAAATTCACTATGATGTCCTCTATCTAGATCCCGAACCTTGGAAATGGTGGCAATGGCAAAAAAATTCACGTCAGGGGTATATTCCCTGGACCTAGTTTTCTTTTGAGCTCTATGCCCACTTTGATACTGATACCCACTATCTAGGTTGTTTGACCAAGTTGAAATAGTCAGGCACAATGGAAGACTTCATCACTACCTTTTATCATTTGGCCTTTCGAATAGAGGGCATGTCAAATGATTTCTTCCATGAATGATTTATCAGTGGTCTCAAGGATGAAATATGATCCCAGGTTCTCATGGACCGCCCTCCAACTTGGTTGGAAGCTAGTAAAAGTGATAAAGAGGGCCAACAAGTTTCTTTTTCCCAGAAAAAGAAAACATCCCTTTTGTTCCTCATCCTCGACCCACTAATCCTAACCCCCCTATCACTCCCCTCAAGGTACATAAGCTAAATAGGGTTGAAATGGTTGAATGCCAACTAAAAGGTATTTGCTATAATTATGATGAAAAATATTTTCTGGGGCACAAGTGTAAGGAACAAAAATTGTTTATGGCCATTTTTTCGGAAGAGGATGTGATAGTTCCCCTTGTTGATGAACCCTCCCTTCCCAATGCCACCTAGGAGCCTGTTGACCCACCTGAAGTTGAGCCACTTATTTCCTTACATGCCCTCACTGACTTCTCGGCCCCACAAACACTCAATATCATTGGATACATTAAGCACAGGAAGGTCATCAACCTTGTTGACAATGGTAGCACCCATAATTTTATTCATCGTCGCATTTCCAGGAAACCAATTGCTATATATATGTTGTCAATAATTTTCAAATCATGATAGCCAATGGTGGGTCCATGAAATGTGGTGGCCATTGTGAAAATATTCATCTTCAAATTGGACATTACCAACTAAAATCCCATATTTTTTCCATTGACATGGGAGGTTGTGACATTCTTCTCAGTGTTGAATGGTTACACACTTTGGGTCCCATTCTTATAATTTTTAAGGAATTAACCATGCAATTCCAATAAGAAAGACAAAGGTATCAATTCCAAGGTATCACAGTTGTTTCTCTTGAGATCATTAGTTTCCATCTTATGGAAACGATCCTCAAGAAAGGCCACTTCGGTATCATTTCTCAACTCCATTCTATTCAAGGCATTGAGACATCCTCTTTGCATCTTGAACTCCAAGACATCCTTTCCAAAGATCAAATTGTTTTTTCCACCCCTCAACGAATTCCTCCTTCTCGTGGTGTTCATGATCATTCTATTCCCCTTGTTCCTCGAAGTGTTCCTCCCAATGTTCACCCTTATTATCACCCCTTTGCGCAAAATAATGAAATTGAGAAAATAGTGCAGGAATTTCTCCAACCGGGTGTTATCTTCCCTAGTACCAACCCTTATTATTCACATGTGCTCATGGTACTTAATAAAGAAGGTACTTGGCACATGTGTCTCGACTTTTGTTCCCTCAATAAGCTCATCATCAAGGACTAGTTCCCCATTCATGTCATTGATGATCTCTTGGATGAGTTGAGTGGTGCTCAGTACTTCACTAAACTTGATCTGTGCTCTGGCTACCACCAGATACTTATGCAATGAGTTGTCATACCAAAGACTACCTTTCGAACTCACGAGGGTGACTATGAGTTTTTGGTCATTCCCTTTGGCTTGTGTAATGGCCCCTCCACCTTCCAAATCCTCATGAATCATGTCTTTCATCCTTTTGTACATCATTTTGTCTTAGTTTTATTTGATGATATTCTCATCTATAGTAAAACTTGGCAATCTCATCTTTCCCATGTGGATCAAATTCTCCATCTACTCTTGCAACACCAACTTTTCCTCAAACACTTAATTTAAAACTTTACCATCGCTTAATTTAACATGATAAAAGAACTAGAATTTACATTTAAGGTTTTCGTTAAGTGATGAAACAAAGCTATATAAATTAAAATAAAAAAAATAAAACATTTTTTTTTACCTTAATACTTGTTTACACAAGTTTGAAGTTCACTACACTAGTTTGTAAAAGTTTTATCTAAAATTTCCCAAAAAAAAAGTCTTGAAAGTTTTGATCATGAAAGGATTCATTTTTTAATGCTAAATTAAAAATAAATTAATTTTAGATGGCCTATTAATTAAGGTTAGTGATTTTTTATCATTGTGATGTTTGAGATAGAAGCTTGTCCCAAAAAAATAAAAAAATAATTGAGAAAATCCAAAAAAAATTAATTACTCACAATTTCAAATTAAAAACAATATTGTTCATCTTAACCAAGAGGCTTCCCTCATTCCCTTACAATTATTCTTCACCTATTTTTATGGAAAAATAAGTTTGATAAGGGATTTTGATTAATGATTAAAGATTTAAGATCATAGAGGAATCACTGGATCAGATTAGGGTTTAGGATCCTCGGCTCCCTACTACTCCCTTCCAACACGCCATTGAGGGCAAGACATGATCCCCAATGAAGAGGGTCCACGAGGCACCTCCTACCACAAGGTCGTAGTGTAGGAACCTTCTGGTGGAGGTTTCCACCGACCATTCTTCAAGCCACCGCTAGAACAAAATTCACAAATATTCTTTAAAGGTGTTGCTAAAGGAAAATAAATGAAGATTGAAACATGACATGTTCCAGAAAAAAAAAACACATCCTTGGGAACCTGGTAAATGCATACCTCAGGCACCGCTAGCACCAAAATGTTTGATCAACACAACCCGCATATAAGAACAAAAACAATACATGAGAGACTACACGCTGGTCAAAAAATGACTAGGATTATGGCCCTCTGAATGAGTGCTTTTCAAATGAATACAACAGTCATGGAAAACTAAAGAAAATTATGACCTACAACTAGGCTCCAAGGGATTCTTTACCATCATCTTCCATCGAAATAGAATATTTTACAGGGGACCCTATTCCTTCAATTTAGACGACCTCTTCCTGCGCTTCTGGATGAAGAAGTTCAACCCTCAAAAAGAAGACTTTGCACAAGCCCTAATATGGATCCGCCTACACTTGCTACCACATGAGTTATGGCTGGAATGTTCGACAACACAAGTATTCCAGTAGACAATTAACAACTTCAGTAACCACTCACATAACCAAATCAGGGAAACTTCTAGGGCCCCAACCAATGTGGCCACTTGCAGTAGTTTATTAATGCAAAGAAAAAGATTACAGAGAGATTTTACAGGAGAGTTTCTCACAATCGATCATCGGTAAATGACCCTCCATTCTCTTTAAATAGATATCATGGACCAATCAGGTGTTAAGCCATAGATCAATGGCCATTAAGATCGAGTAGAGTATGAACTGTCAGATCACTCTATGTCGGGAACATATCGTGACTGCCGAATTTCCTAACTAAAAATGCATACTAATGCATACTAAAGTAACAGACTAAGAAACAAACTTTTACCTAATGACATATTAGACCAATATATCTTAACTAACTCCTAAGTGTCTAAATATCCTAACATCCCCCCTTAAGAACAAATTGGGATAGGATTGAAGGATTTACAATAGTGACACAATAGGAGAAGGAAAGAGGCATTAGAACCTATCCCCCCTTAATGACAACTTCTTGAACTCCTAACATAGATCAAAGTTTGGAAAAATTCACTTTTGTAAGAGACTTTGTGAAAATGTCTGCAACTTGATCTTCTATAGGTCAAAAGATCAATTCAACTGACTGATCATTAATTATCTTTCTGATGAAGTGCATGTGTAGCTAGATGTGTTTTCTATGGTGATGTTCAACTGGGTCTTTGGCGAGCTTGATGGTACTCTGATTGTCACACCAAAAGCTGGTCGGATGTTGGTGCTAGAATCCAAACTTTGAAAGGATCTGTCAAAGCCACAGGACTTCCTGACTTGCATTTACCATAGCTTGGTACTCTGCTTCCGCTGAAGAAAGTACAATAGCCTGATGTTTCTTACAGACCCAAGGGATAGGTCCCAAACCAAGGATGAAAACATAACTTGCAGTAGACTTCTGATCATCACGGTCGTCGGCCCAATCTGAATCAGTGAAACCAACCAATAAAGGATTCCCCCCTAAATTGTAATGTATCCTAAACTGAACTGTACCATGAACATAACAAAGTATCCTTTCAGCTGCTTTCCAATGGATTTCATGTGGTGTTTGCATATATCAGGAAAAAATACCAACAACAAAGGAAAGATCAGGACGGGTATGAGTCAACTATAAGAGGCTACCAACTAACTGACAGTACAGGGTGGAATCAACTTCAAGAGAAGTACAGGTGGTAGTAAGCTTGACTCCAGACTAAAAGGGAGAAGGGGTTGGTTTACAATCATCCATGTGAAAGAGAGGAAGAAGGTCACAAGTATACTTAGACTCGGAAAGAAAAATTCCTTCATTGGTTTGCAAAACTTGGAGGCCAAGGAAATAATGCAAAAATCCTAAGTCTGTCATTTCAAATTTCTTCTTAAGGATGGTTTTCACATGGTTTAAAAGTTTTGAGTCACTACCAATAAGGATAATATCATCAACATAAAGGACAATGATTATGATATGGCCTCCTACTTTCTTGGAATAGACATTAGGATCAGAATGGAACCTAGAGAATACAGTGGCAATAAGAAAGGTGTTCAGTTTGCCATACCAAGATTGAGGAGCTTGCTTGAGACCATAAAGAGATTTCTTAAGGAGACAAACAAGGTTAGAGTCATTCTGGACATACCCATGAGGTTGTTCCATGTATATTTCTTCTTGCAAATATTCATGCAAGAAGGCAGATTCAACATCCATCTGATGGACCTCCCATTTATGTGAGGCAGCAAGGGAAAGAACAAGGAGGATGGAATTCATTTTGGATACAGGGGAAAAGGTTTCATGATAGTCAATTCCTCCAACTTGGGAAAATCCTTTGGCAACTAAACGAGCCTTGTGTCTTTCAACACTTCCATATGATGCATACTTAGTTCTATAGACCCATTTACATCTAACAAGTTTTCTTCCTTTTCGAAGAGGTACAATATCCTAAGTATCATTTTCCATTAAAGAACGATACTCTTCATTCATTGTTGTATCCTAATATAGATGACTTGAAGATTCTGCAAATGTCTCTGTATCATAAGTTTTTGAAACTTGAACCAAAAGAGAAGAGGTTCTCTATAAATGTGAACATGTCTAATGCTTATTTTAAGGATCACCGACAAGATCACCAACTACTTCTCATGTTGAATGGACCCATCTAGGAAGCGGTGGAGATGGTGTTGGTTCAGGTTCAAAGGGCTCATTTGGAGGAGGGTGATCAAGAGGAGGTGGATTTTCATCCTCACTGTCATCATCTGAAGAAGAAACCAGATTAGAATAAGGCATAAATGTCGAATATGGCTCGGAGGCCGAAGAAGGCACAACCGTTGAATTGTCAAAGAAGGCACAAATGTCGAATTAGGCTCGCAGGCCAAGAGATTTTCATCAAATTTAACATCTCTTGTAATAATAATTTCATTACAATGTGATTGAAGAAGTTTGTAACCTTTGACATCTTCAGAATAACCAACAAATATACACTTATCACTTTTAGGTTGCAATTCTTTCCTTTTCTCATCAGGAATGTGAGCACATGCTATACCTCCAAATACACGGAAGTGACTTACATCTGGTTTAATTTTAGTCCAAGCTTCTTCTAGTGTTATATTTTTAAGAGACTTTGTGGGAGTGTGATTTACTATGTAATTTGCACATTAAGAGACTTGTGGGAGTGTGATTTACTAAGTAATTTACTGATGGCTTCCTACCAATACTAGACTTAATCCATTAGATTGGATCATACAATTAGCCATTTATTTTAATGTGTGGTTCTTTCTCTCAGCAACACCATTTTGTTGTGGTGTATATGGAATAGTGTGTTGAATTTGGATTCCTTATGTAGTGCAGTAATTTGTAAAATTATTTTTCACATATTCGCCTCCATTATCTGTTCTTAACCTTTGATTGTGATGGCTAGATTTCTTTTCTACAAGGGCCTTATAGGCCAAAAACTTGTGAAAAACATCGTTGTTAAGTTTTAAGAAGTAAACCCAAGTACGTCTGGAAAATTCATCAATGAAAGTTAAGAAAAACTTGCACCTAGAAAAAGGAGAAGAAAGTGGACCACACAAATCATTGTGAACAAGCTATAAAGGACTCGAGGCGTGCCAAGAGGCATGTTTTTCAAAACTGTCCCGATGATTTTTGCCGAGAACACAACCGACACAAACACCATCTCTACATGAAACAAGAGGAAGACCAATCACTATATGTTGATTACATAGTTGCTACAATGAGAGATAGTTTAGATGACCAAACCGCTCATGCCAAAGTTGGCTCAAGTCATCACTATGAGCAACAAAAACTGATGAAAAAGATGATGACCCAAAGTTGTCAAACTTGTACAACCTAGTAATATCATCAACAATTCCAGTTGCAAGAACATGATTAGGATCTTTTAGATCATTTATTACAACTCGGTGAGGTGAAAACTCTACGGTTTTACCTTCACCTGAATGAGTGATTTGATATATTGATAGAAGGTTAGAAGAAAGACTTGGAACACATAAGACATCATTGAAAGGGCCATTTTCTACTTGTAATGTTCTAGATCCTTCAACATTAAGAGATCTATCATCACTAATAAATATTTTCTTTGTGTTACATTCATTTAGAGTAGAAAATATTTCTTTATCCTTAGCCATATGATAAGATGATCCATAATCAATAAGCCACTTATCAAAAGTAGAAGTAGAAGGTGTATTGAAGGAGAAACCAAAAGAATAAAGTGCACGTCCATGAGAAGAAGAAGAAAAAATAGAATCAATATTGATGTTGTGCTTCTTCATCGTTTCTTCTAAAGTTGTTATCTTCTTGAAACATTTGGAATCATCCTGACCATCTTTATCACAAAAGTTGCAATGTCTGTTAGTATTCTTATTTTTATATTTTTCTCCTTTGTCACCATTAGGAGGTGAAGTTGTCTAAGCCGGTTTGGGACCCTTATATTTCTTGTTGTTGTAGCGAGGATGTTGCTTCTTGGGATACTTGAGTTTATTTTTCTACTGGGAAACTAAGGCTTTGTTAGAGGTACCTGCAGTGCTGATCACTCCAACTTGTATAAACTTATCTTCCTCTGTAATCAAATAAGCACAAAAGGAATCAAGAGTGGGTTTTTCATAAGCTTTCCCTAGAGCCTCTCTCATGGCATAAAATGTAGACATAAACACACAAAATATTCACTACCTAGCTTAGAAAGAATAAGATAGATGAAACATTCTTCCCCCATTTTTATCTTACATTCTTCACATAAAATTCCGAGTGTTTTAAACTTACATAAATAGTCTCCAAGGCAAGAAAAATCACTTAGACTGAAGGTCAATATTTGATTTTCTAACTGTTGTGCTCAATTAATATTGAGTTTACCAAACACAGATTCAATCTTGTCCCAAGCTTCTTCGAGGTCATCAATTTCTTGAAGGTGGTACCTTAAAACATGAGAGATGGACATTCCGATTGGTCCTCATTCTTCATAATTCCTATTATCCCACTTGGATTTCTTATCATCATCAGTGGGTGATTTTTCATTTCCTAAGGTAATCCGGTACAAACCTTTACTTCTTAATAAATCTTCCATATGAGATTTCCATTGGAAGTAGTTGTTGCTGGTAAGAAAGACATTACTTGTAGAAGCCATATTGAATATTTATATAATATGGACTTAAAAAATGAAATGGATGATCTGTATGGAAAGAGCTCGAAAAATTATGCGGTTTAAAAAAAAAGGCACTAAAAACGGACTTTCGATGTGAGAGTTATGCCCTTTTAAAAAAAGGCATAAACGATAAGCAACTGACCACGTGATAGTATAAGTTGCTTTATGAAGTGACCCACTTTTATAAAGAGAAGTGGGGATCACTTTTACAATGAAGTTACTTTATAACAGAAAATATGCATGCAAAATAAATAACTCTAAAATAAAATATTAAAGCTACTTAGAGTGATTCACTTTTATACTTGAAGTGAAATACTTTACAATTTTAGCATGAACTTTTTCAAAAAAGGTAACAAAAGAGAGGCTTGAACTCAAGACCTCTTAATTAATAAGACAAGTTTCATATTGTAATGTTAAGAAGGAGGATTGAGGGTTTTTTTCTTGTTGTTGTCTTTAAAAAAAATCTTTTGACACAAGAAAAAAATTTCGCTTCTCGATGACAACAAGGGTTAGATCTCGGTTAGATTACCCGGAAGATGCACCTTTTCCTATCTGTTTCTGATTTTTCGAGATTGCACAGAGTGCGGGGAAAAGATAATACACATATCTAAAAGAGTAGCAACCCAGAAATAAAAAAATACAAACCGAAATAAAATCAAAATAAAACTTTGCAGAAATTTAAAAAATGTGTATTTATGCTTTATACCTCTGGATCTGACTGTAATGGCGGTATATTGGGCAAATAAAAACTTTTTTGAGTGAAATGAAAAGTGTTCCTGAATGAAATGAGTGCTCTAGACGTAATGTAACAATCTTGTTAGCACATAAATGTTAGGAAATTCCAGAAAATGGAGATGAGGAAACTCGACATCACGATGTCGATCTACAACAGGAGCGGGTCTTCAAATAGGCTATGATACCATGTTCGAGAACACAGGTATTACAAAAGAGGAAGAACACCTTCAGTAACCACTCACATAACTAGATCAAAGATCAACACACCAATGTTTTCACGTGGTAAAACCCCAACGGGAAAACATCCACGGCCCCAGCCAACACAACCACTTGGAGCAGTTTATTAATGCAAAGAAAAAGATTACATAGATATTTTACAAGAGAGTTTCTCACAATCGATCATTGGAATATGATCGTCCATGCTCTTTAAATAGATATCATGGACCAATCAAGTGTTAATCCATGAATCAATGGCCGTTGAGATTGAGGAGAGTATGAATCGTCGGATCACTCTATGTCGGGAACATATCATGACCGTCGGATTTCCTAACTACAAATTCATACAAATTCATACTAAAGAAACGTGATAAGAAACAAACTTTTACCGAATGACATATTAGACCAAGTAGATATTAACTAACTCCTAAGTGTCTAAATATACTAACATGGAAGAGATCTTGGCAGGCATAAGAAACACCATTAGGGAATATGTCAAATCCTCATAGGCAACTAAATAGAGAAGGTATACCTATTATGATCGAATTTTGTCTATCTCAACATATCGAAGCCCCTCCTTGGTTCCATAGCCCTTGAATACCATGATGAGCACTGGTCTCAAACTATTGACTATGATAACATACCATTCTGATGTATAAAATTACATGAGGATAGGAATTTGTTCAAAGAATTCTCTCTGAACATTGTTGAAAAAAAGGCCAACAATCCTAAAGCAAATAAGTCAGGGGACATATTCAACTAGGTAGCAGGCAGACAATGCTAAACAACTAGGAAAACTGTGCAAAAATCCAACAAAGAAGCCCCCTCCAACAACTCCTTCAACATCCTTTAGCAACTTCCAAAATATATGGATGAGCCATAACTACATCCTCAAGGAACAACCACCCATAACAATGCAAAAGACAACCCTTCCAACACCCTTGTCTTAGAGTATATCCCCTCCTCTTCCTATTCCCATGCCAAATATGGTGAAGCTTCTGACCCCAAAGAAGGAGACACTAAAATGTATCTAGAGGACCAATATCTAGAGGGAGTAGACCTCGAGAACTTACAACAAGCCTATCACAAGTACAAATTGTACACCTTCCCTCTAGATCAGCTTCACAAGGTGACTAAAGTCTTCCTAAAATCCTTAGCGGGATCTACGGCCAGATCCACCACTAGCTCGGTTATATAACACATCCAACATAAATAACAACACAAGCATCAAAAGGATGAGAAGAAAAGAGGAAGAAAATCCACCCATAAACTCATACAGGAAATCAATCACTTCATGGTAAAATCAGGTCAGATACATCTCATCTTTGATAGATTTCCCCCTCTCACCTCTCCGTCCTCATCATGAAGCTTATCTCTTGGAATATACATAATCCCAATGGTCGTAGTAAGAAAAGGCTTCTACAAGATCATATCATAACACATCAACCTGATATTATTTTACTTCAAGAAACAAAATGTGCTAGGGAATAAATTAATCAAATCCTTTTTAGATGTTGGAAACAAGGGAAAATGATGACCATTGATTCCAAGGGAGCGACTGGTGGTTTGGCCATCCTTTGGAACCCCAACACTATGATTCTCAAGAACTTCTTCACCACTAGATGGAAAATCTCAGTGAAATATCAACTCATTGGCTCCAATAAGCCAGGCTTCCTTACAAATGTTTATGAGCCAACCACCACGGGGGACAAGATCAACTTCATTCAAAATTTTAATCAGCTGGATAACCTCACCATCGATCGTATTTGGATGTTGGTGGGGGACTTAAATATGGTATGCCACCTATAAGGAGACAGGGGTGGCACTCGCAGACTTGAGGCATAAAGTGGGCACTTTAAAGCTTTAATCGACAAGCTCGGTCTCATAGATCTAGAAACCCAAAATGGCCTTTTCACCTAGTCAAACCGATGTTCATGCTCCCAACAGGTTGCATGTCATATGAATCGATTCCTAATTTTATAAACCCTCTTAATGGATGGCCTAGTGATGAATGCTATCATCTTGGACACCTAGGGATCTGACCACTGACCTATAAATCTCTCACTGGATTTATCTAGCTCTTCTAGACGAAAGACATTTATATTTGATCGTTTCTAGCTTGACCACCCTGAATTCCAAGCTCTAGCTCCGAAACAGTGGAGGGAAGCCACCATCTCATATGGTTCCAAAATGTTATGTTTTTAGCAACGACTAAAAAACTTTAAGAAAACCCTTAAGATTTGGAACAAACATAACTTCGAGAATATTTTTGAAACCTAGATAAACTTGCATGATCAAATGAAACTCATCCAGATCTAGATGAGGAATCCTGGCCTCACATAGGATCTCAAAGTGTAAGAAACTCTACTCAAACAACATTTGAAGTAAAGGAGGTCTCAAGAGGAAGTCCTGTGGAGGGAAAAATATCGAACATAATGGATTCAAGAAGGGGAATGAAATACCAATTTCTTCTACCGAGTGATGATCCATCAACAGAAAAATTAATCACATTATGCACCTTGTCACAGAGTAAGGAAAAACTCTTAAAACACATGAATATCTTCAATAGGAACTAGTCTCTTATTACCAAGATCTACTATCTGAACCCCCTATTGAAAAATCCCTCGACATAGAAAAGATCACCCAACACATCTCCAGTATCATAACTTGAGAGATTAATTAATCTCTCTCTAGACCAATGACTATTGAATAAGTAGACCTATCCCTACAACACACCCCTAAAGGCAAATCTCCAGGTCCAGATGACTATAAGGTGGACTACTTTCACTTATGTTACGAGGAAAATGTCTCTATGGCTAGGATGAACCACATTAGACAGAAATGACTATAGAAATCAACTCCCTTCTCAAGTATTCTATGAAAACAAATATGCTATAAAGACAAGATAAAAGGCCTACTTCGTCCAAATGTTCGATGAAGTCCACCATTGAGCACTTGACTCAAAGAAATATACCTGCAACTAGTCCTCAAATACCAAGCAAATAAAGCATATGGTGATATTATATAATGTTAGCACATTCAATAGCTTAATCCATTAATAAGCATGAAAAATACACCCATGGAATAATAATTCAATATATTTTCAAGATATCAATTGGATGGGAAAAGAGTGTTTCTATTAATAAATGATCAACGGAAGTGAAAATGTTACAGACTTCGTGTCAGCATGGTTCAAAATCAAGAAACTAGGTTCCCTCCAGATGGGCCTCCACCACTTCAATCCTCCACCAAAGGCAATCTAATAAGAGAGAAACAATCAGGTTCTCAATCAATAAGGGAAGAGCTTGGGGGTTGAACACTGTGTTCAGAATTAAAGGACAAAGGGATGTAGACTCAATATGAAGTAAATAATTTCTCCAGAGTAAATTTTCTCTCAAAGTTGAATTCTTTCCCCTTCTCCATTGCTCGTAATTGGCCCATTTATAGCCTTCAAAATGGAACTAAAGGGTCGACTCAAAACGTTTCCAGTATATGGAATGCCAAGGATCATAGATGTCTTTTCGTGACACATAAACCTGCCATTATTTTTCATTTTCTGGCACAAATCCTGATGAACATGAGATGTAGTGGAGCAACCTGCATATACACATTTTTTATATTAGGAAAGATGCGTACATGTGGAAAAATATTTATTTTTGGCTCTGGATTTTATAAACATGGAAGATAAGTCTGGATGGGGAAATGGAAGAAGGCCTTATGAGAAAGATTACATAGAGTGAGGAAAATCTTGCTATAAAACTAGAGAAACCTGCATGATGAAATGAAACTCATCCAGATCTAGATCAAGAATCATGGCCGCATGGAGGATATCAAAGTGCCGGAAACTCTACTCAAACAACAGTTGGAGGAAAGGCGGTCTCAAGAGGAAGTCCTATGGAGGGAAAAATATTGAATACAATGGCTTCAAGAAGGGGAATGAAACACCAATTTTATCCACCGAGTGACGTTCCAACATAGATAAAGTAATAACATTACACACCTTGTCACACAGTAAGGACAAAATCTCAAAACACATGAAGATCTTGAGTAGGAACTAGTCTCTTATTACCAAGATCTGCTATCTGAACCCCCTATTGACAAATCCCCTGACATAGAAAATATCACCCAACACATCCCCAGTCTCATAACTCAAGAACATAATTAAGCTTTGTCTAGACCAATGATGATTGACTAAGTAGACCTAGCCCTACAACACACCCCGAAGGAAAAGCTCCAGGTCCGGACGACCTCACGGTGGACTTCTTTCACTTCTGTTGGCCCATGATTCAAGAGGAAGTTTGGGACATCATCAAATATTATCACATATTTGGTCAAGTTCTCCCTTCTCTTAATGCCACTTTCCTAACCCTCATCCCCAGATAAGAACAAGTCACTCATCCTAAACAATTCATACCAATTTCTCTTTGCAATGTAATCTATAATTTGTTAACAAAAGTAATCACCCGACACCTCAAACCGCTCTTGCCACTCATCATTTCCCCCGAGCAGTCAGGTTATGTTGAAGGAATCTAAATTCTCAAAAGCATCATCCTTTCCCATGAAGTCATACACTCTCTTCAGATCATCGATACTCTAGGTATGTTATTAAAGTTAGATATTTCCAAAGCTTTTGATAAACTCAGTTGGGCTTACATGAAATTAATTATTCTTTCTTTTGGCTTCACTACGAAATGGGTGGACTCGATTCTAAATATCACTTTTTCCTCTTTCTTCTCCATTTTGATCAACAATGTTGCTTCCCTCCCCTTCTCTCCCTATCGTGCAATATGACAAGGGGACCCCCTATCCTCCTTACTTTTCATCATCATGGCAGAAGGGCTCAGTCACTTCATCAAGGATTCCGTAGAAGATAAGTCTCTAGCTGGACTCCCCCTTCATGAGATGAATCGCCCAATATACCATAGCTAGTTTGCTGATGAAAACCTAATTTTAAGTGCCCCCATTGTCCGTGAAGCCCTGCGTATTCTCTTTATCCTGCAAACATTATGCCCAGCCTCAAGAATGGACATTAATAAAGAAAAATCCTAGTTCTTCTTTTTTAACACCCATTTACCTATTCATCTTCATATCATCAACATACTCGGCTTGACGCGTAGCTCCCCTCCATCCAAATACCTTGGAATTCCACTCATTAATAAATCTCTTTGAAACAACTCCTGGGAGGGGATCCTTTCTTCCATGGGAAAAAGACTCTCCTCCTAGACCTTTTGAACACTCAACCTTCCCAAATGACACATCCTCCTAAAATTAGTCCTTCAAACCTTGCCTATTTATTCCTTCTCTGCTTTGGCTGCCCCCAACTGTATTCCTACAACCATCAAGACACTTCAAAGAAACTTTCTTTGGAAGGGAGAAAATATGGAATGGAAAATAGCTCTGATCGGCTCAGAAAAGATATGCAAACCAAAATTAAAAGGTGGTCTTGGCTTAAGGGACCCCACCACTCTCAACAAAGTTCTCAGTGAGAACATTTGGTGGATATGGTCGAAGCGACCTAAGGACCTCTAGGCCAGACTTTGGAGGAATACATATGCTCCACATATTTACGAAAACCAATTTATCAGATGGAATGAAAAAACCCAAGGATTCTTGATCTAGAATGCTGCAAGATAGGGCCACTCTCTAATCGTTGATCATGATTTCTAAGAAATATGGAATGGAAGGACAACTTCCTTTTGGCATGATTTGTGGAAAAAATGGCCCTCCTTAACAAAGAACTCCATGGGAGAGAATATTCTTCCCCCCACCACTTAGGCTGGTCTAATCAGAGTCACAAACTATTGGAGAGACGACCCCCCTCACGCAAGTTGGCATGATTATAATTCCACTCGCACAAAACTTCACACTCCAGTGCATGTGGATCTTCAACCTTAGTATGAGCTCAATTCTTCCAGGAAAATTCATTTTTTTCAATGAGATGACATCCTAAGATGGTGGCACTACTCGCGAGGAACCTTCACCATCTAAGAAGACTACAACATAAAGATAGCCTCACACTTGCTCACCCAGGAACCATTTTCTGAAAAAATATGGTCGATCAAGCACTGGCCAAAAATAGGCACTTTCCTCTGGCTAGCCTCACACAAGGGTATCCTTACCTAGGAAAATATCACCAAAAGAGGTTTTGTCAAGCCCTCCATTTTCCCTTTTTGCTAGAAATATTCAGAATATCAAAACCACCTGCTCAATCTCTGCTCCTATAGTACGAAAGTATGGGATAATTATGCCTCAATCATGTGCACCATGGATCACAAATGAGAAGGTATCATGGAGACCTTAGAAGAATTGAGAGACTCATATTTTCATTCCCCCATCCTAAACCGTAATTGGAAACTAATTATGTGCTTCATCCTTTGACAACTTTGGAAAGAGAAAAATCGATGAACCTTTCTTTAGTCTCATCTTGACTGGTAGAAAGTCTGGAAACACATAAATGACAACATCAGAGAAATCATCCTCCTTCATCCTTGGAAAAAGGAGGACTTGTCATATCCTCCCTAGGAAAAGTGTATCCTGGAAAAATGGATCATCCACTTCCACCCACACTTTTCAAGGAAACCCCAAAGTTTACAAGACAAGGGAATGCCTTCACACTAGTCTCCTCCTGCTCCAGGATTCATCAAGTTAAACTTTGATGGAGCCTCCAAAGGTTATCTGGGTCCTACAGGCTTCAGAGTGATTTTTCACAATAGTCAAGGAATAATTATGATTATCATAGTTTGCAGCATTGGACATAACAAAAACAACGTAGATGAGCTCTGGGGTCTTATCAAAGGCTTACATCTTGCTCAAGACAATGGGCACAACAAAATGATCATTGAGGGGGATTCTCAGATAATTCTAAGACTTTTCGCAAAAATAATCAAGGGGGAAGATCTAGACAACTTATCCCTTTGATGTAAACTTACCACAGGCCTTAGTCCCATTACAACTCTCATTTCACCTCACTTGGTGCTCATTCCTTCGCATGTGAGAAAGAAATCCAATTAGGTAGCAAACCAAATGGATAATATTGGAGTCGCTTTAGAAGGACCTGATATCCTCTATACATCCCCCACCCACAATGATCAACCCCTCCTCCAGGATTGCATCGCTAAGGATATCAACATAGACAAACCCCCCAAATGGGGTGTCAGAGTGCTCCACTCATCCATATGAAAATCCAGAGTCCATGACCTCATCACGAGCCATGTGATGACACCTGCAACTCCCTCTGGCCTTTATTACCACTCGATGAACTCTAGAACTCTTCATTTTTGTGTGATCCCAAATAAATGGTTCAGTGCATCTTGTGTTGGCTTCCCATCATGACTATGGAGATCGTACACAATCTGATCCTCCTGTGCTCATGTGTAATTACTCTCCATTCTCCCTCTTATGGCGACGCCCCTCCCTCTAGTTTGTATCCATCCCTCTCTCCTTCCATCTACTCTTGCAGTCTGTTGTTCTCTCTAATTCCCACCTAGATTTCCCTCTTCGCATCTTCGTCTCACCCTCACGTTCATCTAGCTATGCCTCACCTTCACGGGAAGCTAAAGAGAGGTGCTCTCTGGTACCATAACAGAGCGAACATGGCCATCCAAAACCTTCCTACCTTCTCTTTTGCACTGAATTCCTCCATTCCATCTTCCAATCAGTTCTCTCTAGGCCATTGTGCTCTTCTACCTCTGTCATCACCATGGGCTTGCCGAGTTGAATGGTTTGACCTTCAGGGTAATTCTCTCATCTTTTCTCCTGTACCTCTCCCAGATCTGGCCTCGACCTCAGAGAAAACACTTGCACGCCCTTCTATTCCACCACCCTTCATTCCCTTGCCACCTCCTTCAGTACCCTCATCGCCACCTTATATTCATTCTATAGAGGATTTCAATGCTCAAACGCAATAACTTTAAGTGAAAGCGACTCGAGGCCAAGATCTTCTATAGTCGAACTTTGCTTTGTTCTCACGAATCATAGATTTGATCTCAATTCTACAAGATTTGGTATTAGTAATCCATAAGGATGTCGATGAACTCAGTTTTCGGTTGGAACACTTGGACCAACGTGCAAATAAAATTGGATCTTTGCTCTCGACCCTGCTCTGCTCTTGACCCTTCTCTGCTCTCTGTATTCACTAGATTTGGGAACCAATGTCCCACATCTTCAAGGGTGGTTATTATTCTCGACTTCCAGGGGGAGGATGAACGAGACGTGGACACATGCAGAATTTAAGATGAGGACAAGCCATACCAACGTGTAGAGGAAGCCAAGGACAAGCAAGCACACCTAACACCATGACAGTCGGCAAGCGCACAGGTGTCAGAGATTTTTTTTTATTTTTACAAATGTTAGTTGTTTCTAGAGGATTATTCATAGGCTATTAGAGTTTAGCATTTTCAATTTTGTGGGTATGTTAGAAGATAGGATTTTTTTGTTTCATAGTATGCTCTTCTTTTGGTCTAGAGTATGAATGCATGGGTTGGTTGAATCGATTTCCCCATGGGGTTATTCAGACAAACATGTTTAATTATTACTGATTTTTATAGTCAAAGTGTCAAGCTGAGCTGCTTTCCTTCGAGGAAGCTCAACACATCCAAAACTTGCTATCAATTTGATACTGGAATTTCTTACTTCATGAGAGGTAATATATAGCTTCTTAAAACAACATGATTAAATCTTTAAGACATTCAAAATTAAAATATGAAGGGGTGAAAATATCAAACATAATAAAAATTATATTATTACAAAACATAATTAAATTTTAAGTAAGTTGGATCATCATCTTTATTAAATACAAACTTTTCTTCTAATTCCTAGGTAAAAGAGAATATATAATTTATATGATTTAAGAAAAATTAAAAACAAAATAGAATTTTTTAAATCATTTTTTAATTTTTATTTAATAGTATTTTGTTTTTCTTTGGAATACTTTATGGGGAAAGTCATTCGGCATGTTAGCACTGTGAGTTTTTCACTTAGAGTCAGTCCTAGATGAGTCATAGTGAGTGAGTAAAAAATTATAAGGTCAGTGACCAAATAAAGAGTGGTTCGAAATTATCGAGCAACGGGTCTGGCCATAAGTTGGTTAAAGCGGTGTAAGGTTCGTGACATTTAAATCGTAAAGGTCCACTTCCCTAAGTCTCGATTGATGTCAAAAAGGTGGAAATTATGCAGCAAAGTTGATTGAAGTGGTTGGAATAAAGGTCATGTCAAAAAATATTATGAGCATCATTCCCTAATCATAAAGTCAGAAAAGTAAACAATCATGGAAGTTCTATCATTTGTACTTTTCACACTTCAAAAGTGTACCCATTGCACAAGTTTGTTGCGCAAATATTCAACTTTCTTTCTAACTTCTCGCCACCATGGATTACTCTCATTTACCATGATTTCATTCTGTATCCGTTCAAGCATAAATATTGGTCACCCTTCATGCCTCTCCTTCACTTTCATAGTTTGTGCGTCATCTGTAGTTTTTCCAGCAAGCTCTGGAGCACTTCGCTGCGTAAAATTTATTTGGTGCAAGTCATTATGAAAATCTGTTGTTTTAGTTTTGTTGTGTCTCCTTCATTGTTCTCAACCATTGCTTAAATTATTTTGGAGCTCGCTGCAAACTAGATTTTTGGACGAGTTGTTTCTTCTCACAGGCATCCTTCTTTCTTCAGAATTTCCTACTTCCTCATCGAGTTTTCCACTGCGCCAAATTTTTCCATCACACTATGCTGTTGTGCCGAGTTTTCCCACTATGACAAACTTTTTTGTCGCGATTTACTGTCGTGTTGAGTTTTCCCACTACACTAAATTCCTCCATTGTGCTTTACTACCATGCTAAAAATTTATGTTACTGATTTGTTTGTTGCGCAAAGATTCATGTTTCTACCTTTACTTCCAGTTTCTACAAAGTTAAGCATTCTTATTTTCCACGGAGAGAGGGTATTACAATTCATTACAACAAGCGTAAAATTAATATATACCAACATCATGGGAGATTCCCAAAGAAAAAGAAACAATGCAAGAAGTGGCAGGGCCGTGAGGTTTGAACCTCAGGATTTGGATTTAATAAATGAATACCCAGTGATGAGGGCGTCTTTTGAAGAAGATGGATCTATGTGTTTCTGCGAAAGTATTCAATGATATAATATGAAACTAGCTGAGAAGTTCGCCCTCAATTTTATTTGGGTCAGCATGGCAATTGTGGGAATCAATTTCCAAGTGACAGAGGAAACTTTTTCAGCTGCGACGGAGATCCCTCTGCGCGGAGAAAAATGTTTTAAAGGTATGCCTTTAGACATTTTATGTTATATGGATTTCATCAAGCCCGAATGTCGAAATTGGAAAATCGGAGCCGACATTCAAATCCAGTATCTCCTAGAGCCTTTCGAGAAACTTTTGAAGATAATCAGAAAATATTTCACCTCTGAAGGAAGGTTCGATAGGGTGTATCCATAGCACATCAAGCTACCGATGCACTTCACAGGGAAAAATACCTTAAACATACCTTCGTTCTTGTGTCGAAGCCTGGGAAAGATGGTAGACATTTTCCAGGCCAAAGCTGATCATCCAGGGAACAACTTATTCCATTTTTCATTAATTAAGATGTTAGTGATTGAAGAATTGAGACATTTGAACAAGGAATGGAATTATTTTCTAATTTACACTAACCTTCCAAGAGACTCTAAAGGAGAAAATCCTACATCTACAGAGGAATCAACACTTCATAGTTCATAGGCGAGAAAGGAATATGTTACTAAAAAAAGAAAAGGGAAAGAAATAGAATACACGTCATTGAGTCAACCAACATCCTATAAGAAGAGTAGATCAAGATTGACTGATAAAATTGAGGAGATCTAAGCTCCTAGTAAATAGCGCACCAAGTCCTCTTCCAAGAAATTTCCCATACACATAGTTCAACTAGAGCTTGTTGAAGGTGCGAACAAGGGAATTGATGAAAGACAGGTGGATTTAGGTGAGGAAAATGCACATACTCAAGAAATGAAGCAACAAATAAAGAAAACCCAACACGTTATAGCCCAATTTTATCAAGAAAACAAAGAATTGAGAAGGAGGCTGGCATAAAAAATTATTGAAACACCATCTTCGCAGAGTCGAGTAGGTCAGTTATCCCCTACCTCTCCCACAACAAGAGAAAATAATGTAAATTGGCTTAAAAAACAACTCACAGAGGCCCAAGATCTAATCATTGAGCTTAGGGAGGAAAAGTGTAATGACAATAAAAAATCACCATAATTTTTTTTTCTATGACGAACTTCCATTTCGTTTAAGCTCAGAATTTAAGAGAAGGTAAGATTTATTTCTTTCCATAAAGTAATTATGAAAAGTTCAAAATACTTAAAGGTGCATGTCTTCATGGCAATAAACACTCAAAAAAAAAATTAGGCTAAAAATCTATGAAACTAGTTTAAAACCTTCCTATGCAACCAATTCTATACTTGTCACGCCTTGCACATAGTGACTTATAATGATTATCTATTATCTCTATGTTGTCTCTATCTCATATGAAGATTCTCCATCGATTCTACCAGTTCATTCCTTATCGTGATAGAGATTTTTTCATATAACCAATAACTCCTACCCTGTTCCTACAGTTTTGTGAAAGACAGTGATCAAACGGGTTTCGACGATTTTCCAATGCCGAACACACAAAACAAAGGGGCCACGCTGTTTTCCAAAAACAGGGAAAAGAACTCGAAGACCATGGCCTCAGTACTTCGGGGTTTCAGGGTTTGGAATCCCGCGACTTCAAAAGCCAAAACATCAAACCACAACAATTCTTGAATCACGAAAAGGAAAGTGGGACCCGCACATCGGGGTTTTAGGGTTCAGAAACTTGCGAGTTCAAGTGCCCGAACATCAACACGTCCAAACCACCGAAATGCGAAAAGGGAAGGTGGGACCCATACTTTGGGTTTTCGGGGCTCGGAACTTCGCTAGTTCAGTGTCCATACATCAACATATACAAACCTCTGGAAAGTGAAAAGGAAAGGTGGAACCCATACTTCAGGGTTTCGGGGTTCTAGATTTCGCAAGTACAGAAGCCAACATCAACACACAACAACCCCAAAATTGCGACAAGTGACCAACATTTTTGGATTTCGGGGTTCATGATTTTGCGAGTACAAAATCCATACATCTACACAAGAACTCCCGAAATTGCGAAAAGTGACCAGCATTTTGGGATTTCGAAGTTCGGGATTTCGTAAGTGCAAAAGCCAAACATCCACACAACAATTTATGAAATTTGCAAAAAGTGACCAGTATTTCGAGATTTCGGAGTTCGGGGTTTCACGAGCACATAAACCGACAACATCACACAACAACTCCCGAAATTACAAAAAGTGATCAACATTTGGGGATTTCGGAGTTCGGGGTTTCACGAGTACAGAAACCAACGTCATCACACAACAAATCCCGAAATTACGAAAAGTGATCAACACTTCATGATTTCAGATTTCGGGGTTTCATGAGTATAGAAACCAACATCATCACACAACTCCCAAAATTACGAAAAGTGACCAGCACTTTGGGATTTCAGAGTTCAGGGTTTCGCGAGTACAGAAACCAACATCATCACACAACAAATCTCGAAATTACGAAAAGTGACCAGCACTTCAGGATTTTGGAGTTCGGGGTTTTGCAAATATAGAAACCAACATCATCACACAACAACTCCCGAATCTATGAAAAGTGGGAAAGGTTGGACTAGAATATTGCAAAATCTTTTGTTGAAAATCTAAGGTGATAATTTCAGTCAAACACAAAGGAAGAGAGTACTCTACTTCTACTGTAACTTTCACACTATTTTCAAAATTCCATGATATTTTTCCTATACTGGTATTCTTACTTCCATTATCTGAGACAGTAGGTGTAGAAGGGTTCAATATCCATTTATCTATCAGAATTCTGAAAGTCTAATCTTATGAGTCTTATACGCATAAAATGTATAAAAGGGGTACATTAGGGTAATAGATTTCTGTAAAAGGTAACTCCTATTATATTCAATTAGAGCCTCTTTTAATCAATGCATTAAACATCAACAGTATTAGATCTGTGCCTCTATGTAAATACATGAATAAGAATATCATTCCATCAGAGGTTGGTCATTATAAATGATGTTCTGAGGGATCTGAGTTTAGTTGGTTGGGGTTTTAACTACATAGAGTATCTGCACCATTGACATTAATCTCCTCCCTTCCTTACTTACTTATAGAAATATAATTACAGGTGCATCCATCTAGCATTTTACGCACAGGAGGAACAATTTTCTAGAGTTGGGATGTCCATTACGATCTTCGCGACGATAGGCATATTAAAATCATGAAAGGACTTCATCTTCCACAACAATTAACTAAACTTTAGTAGATAGATGTGAACATTTCAGAAGATTTATTACAACTATATACAACTATATATGGATTTCCTTCACATATATTCCTCACAACAAACATAAAAATGGGAAACGTTACAGTTTCGTTTAATCAAATACAATGCATCAGATATCAAATCATTCAAAACAGAGAATAGAAATTATTCCAGTTTGGATTTAATAGATACATGACATCAAATGAAACATAGCCATTCATAATAGAGAGGGCTATATCAACATATCTGAATCAAATCCACAGGAAGAGAAAGGGAACAACCACGTTCCTCCCAACCGTAGAACAGGGCAACCAAAACTACTTGCTCGATTCACCCCCTAGCCTGACCATGAATCCATGAGGGCGAACTTGGAGACTCCTCAGCAATAATTTCAAATTTTTCAGCAGTTATCCCCTTGCCTCACAGTTTCTTGACAGTGCTCATAACAGCAAGAGAACTCGCAATCCTTTCCCAACATACTTGGCAGCGTCCTGCCTCCTCACATACGCTATTTATCAATTTTTGCCGAGGTCTTTTTCCCTCCTTTGGGGATTTTCACAGCTCTCTTAATCCCTAATTTTTAGGGGATGCTAGTGGCCAAATCTCTGATTTTCCACTTCTCATAATCAGTCTAGAGGCAGTTCCAACATGTTCCCCACTCATGGAGTCATGGTTAGTTGATTCTAGCATGGTTGTTCCATTTGTCCTTTTGAAATTAGTATAAATATTCTATTGTGATACAAGTGTCATAGTCAAATAGTTAGTTGAGTCCAAACAGATCTCTTCCCAACATTCATAATAATTAAATACAATTATTAAATTCGAAATTCAGAATTGCCATAAATGGAAAAAAATTTCCAGATTCAAATTTGCCAAAAACGGAAATAAATTTCCAGCACATAAAAATATTTTATTTTTGGGGGATGTCACATCCTTTTCCCCTTCAGTAAAACACTATCCTCAATGTTTGTTCCTTTCCTGGAACAGGATTGGATGATATTTCCGCAAATCTCCCTCCAATTCCCAAGTGGCCTCCTTAGGACTAAAGTGCTTCCATTGCACATTTACCTGAGCGACGACCCTGTTCCGAAGTGCTATTTCTCTCTGGTCCAGAATGCGTAGGGGTTCCAACTAGAACTCGCCCTCGAGTTCCACCTGCACCAAGTTCCAATCAATCATTCGAGTAGGGTCATGAATATACTTTTTCAACAAAGAAACATGAAATATATTATGAATTCTTAGATTAGCTGGAAGTGCAAGCTGATATGCTACGGGTCCAATTCGAGCTAGTATCTCGAAGGGCCCACAAAACCTGGGTGCCAGCTTGGCAGAGTTTCCTAACTTCAACGAGCTTTTTTAGGCTTTGAACTTCAAGTAAACATGGTCTCCCACTTGAAATTCCAAATGTCTTCTTTTATGATCCACGTAGCTCTTTTGTCTATCCTGTGCTTCTTTCAAGTTTTGTTGTAC
This sequence comes from Picea sitchensis, assembly GCA_010110895.2. Lineage (NCBI taxonomy): Eukaryota > Viridiplantae > Streptophyta > Pinopsida > Pinales > Pinaceae > Picea > Picea sitchensis. The sequence goes on along the minus strand of SNQJ01S0002095.1, from coordinate 74,382 downwards.
CTTCCTTACCATGTTCTCCATTTCTTGAAGCATCTCTGGTCCAACCATGAGTCTGTCAGCCAGGTTATCCCAGCTAATTGGAGTTGTACACTTTCTTCCGTACAGTATTTCGAAAGGGCTCAACTTAGCTGAAGTTTGGTACCCATTGTTATATGCAAATTCTACCAAGTGTAGGTAGTCTTCCCACTTGTTCGGCTTTATTCTTGCATACATGTAGAGCATATCCTCTATGATTTGGTTTGTCCTTTCGGTCTATCCATCTATTTATGGATGATAACTCATACCAAAATTCAAATTAGTATTTATCCCTGCAAACAATTCCTTCCAAAAAGAGAATGTGAATTTTACGTCTCTATCTGAAATCACCATTTTAGGAATACCATGCAGTCTAAAAATTTCTTTCACGAATATTTCAGCAATATTAATAGCTTTAAAAGTAGACTTTACAGGAATAAAGTGTGTGTACTTACTGAGTTTATCGATTACAACCATGATTGAATCATTTTGTTTCTGAGTTTTAGGCAAACTTGTTATAAAGTCCAGCGATATAGTCTCCCATTTCCATTATGGTATTGGTAATGGTTATAATAGGCCGGCTAGATGCTGGTGTTCGGCCTTAACCTGCTGACAATCTTGGCACCTAGCCAAGTACTCTGTTGTTTCGCCCTTCATGTTAGGCCAGTAAAATAGTTTTCTGAGTGTTTTTATTGTCTTTTGGTAACCTGGATGGCCCGAATACATTTTCTTATGCACTTCGTCTAAAATAGTTAATTTTAACTCTGCTGAATTCAGTATGTACAGTCTGTTTTTAAATCTTAAAATTCCCTTCTTGTCGATACTTATATCTAGTTTGTCCGGGTTTGCGATACTATTTTGAACTTCTTCCATCATCTTAGTGTAATTTCCGTCATTAACACCTGTCATTCTTATTCTTTGTTCCAGATCACTTTCTGCCCTACTGATATTTATCTCAAATAACCCATGGATTTTGCGACTTAAAGCATCTGCTACTTTATTTTCTTTACCCTTGATATGTCTGACCTCGAAATCGAATTCCCTCAAGAAATATGGCCACCTTGCTTGTCTTGCATTAAGATCTGGTTGGTTAAATAGGTATTTCACCCCGCTATTATTCATCAATAGTAAGAATTTCCTATCCATTATATAGTGTTGCCACATTTTTAAGGCATGTGTTAGTGCTGCCAATTCTAATTCATGAGTAACATAATTTCACTCGTGTTCTTTTAATTTACGGGACTCATAGAAAATCACGTGCCCTTCCTAAGTTAGAACACCACCTATTCCCTCTTTACTTGCATCAACGCATACTGTGAAGTCTTTATCTAGGTCTGCTACCTTCAAAATGGGCGTTGATGTAAATAATTATTTTAATTTGTTAAGACTGTCTTGACACTTTTGCGACCAGTTAAACTTGGTACCTTTCTTTTTTAATGACGTGATAGGGTAGGCTATCTTGGAGAACCCTTCTATAAATCTGTGATAATATCCGGTGATTCCCATGAATGACCGAATATCCACCACATCCTTAGGTACTGGCCATTGCATAATGGATTTTATCTTTTTCGGGCCTACGACAATACCTTCCGAGGAAATGACATGTCCTAAATATTGTATTTCCTTTTGATAAAAGTCACATTTGTCGAATTTTTCATATAGTTTTTGTTTCCTTAGTGCTTGTAGAACTATTCTTAGGTGTTCATCATGTTCCTCCTCCATTTTAGAATAGACCAGAATATCGTCGATAAATACTACTACGAACTTGTCTAAGTACTGGCTGAAAATACTGTTCATCAAGCACATAAATGTGGTCTGTGCATTAGTGAGTCCGAAAGGTATGACTACAAACTTGTAGTGTCTGTATCTTGTTTGAAAAGATGTTTTGTTTATGTCCTGGTCCTTTATCCTAACTTGATGATAATCAGATTGTAAATCCAATTTTAAGAATACCTTGGCCCCACCAACTTGATCGAACAGATCATTTATCCTGGGTAAGGGGTATTTGTTCTTAATGGTCACTTTGTTCAGTTGTCTATAATCGATACATAGTCTTAGAGTACCATCTTCCTTTTTCACAAAGAGGACTGGTGCTCCCCATGTCGAGACACTTGGTTTGATATACTCTTTGTCCAACAATTCCTGTAATTGTATTTTTAATTCTATCAGTTCTGGTAGACTCATTTGGTAGGGTGATTTTGAGATGGGGGCTGATCCGGGTAGTAAGTCTATGGATAAATCTATCTCTCTCCTAGGAGGTAATTCTGGTATCTCATCAACAAACATGTCTCTGAATTCACGTAGTACAACAAAGTATTCTAACTTGGGCTTATCTTCTTTTGCTAATAGATTCGTCACTTGGATGGCGCAAACTTGTCATCCCTTTCTGATACATTTCTTGAGTTGCATCGCTGAAACTTGTCTGACTGATACAGGTTTTGGTATGCCTTGGGCTGTTCTAACAGTGCCAAAATTATCTTTATAACTAAGTATCTTTGTATAACAATCTAGTACTGCTTTGTGTTGTTCCAACCAATCCATCCCAATAATCACATCATAAGATCCTAGTGGTAGGATGTTCAGATTGGTCCTTATCTTTTGACCATCTAAGATGAACTCAAGATTAGGAATAAAGTTAACTACTTTTCTTTTATCACCTATTGCTAGTTGTACAAGACAAGATTTTTCATGATTTTGTTTCATAAGTTTATTCAACTCTACTACATCGGGAGAAATATAACATAACATAGCTCCAGGGTCAATTAAAACAGGGATTCAAGTGTCATGGATTTTACTTTCGATTTCTACCACTGAGGACTGGTGGTCATCTTGTCGACCATCTATGGATGAATTTATCTGATGCAAACTTCTGCCCATGTCTCCCACTGTCGAGGCTTCCTACAAATTGTGGACAACAATGTTGTTTGCTACAATTAAACGTGGACAGTTTCTCCTTAGATGAGGCTCTCCACACTCCCAACACTTTAATGGCTCGTGGGTGTTGTCCCCAAACTTCTTTTTTCCCAGGTTTATCGGTTTACCGCTACCTTGCGTATTTGGATGATTGGAGTGAAAATCCTTCCTTGGGAAACTTTTGCTGCATTCCGATAAGGAGTTGGCTGGTATACCTTATTTCACTGGTGCATTCCATCTTGCTTCTTATCCTTCCAGATCTTGGGAAAATCTACCCATTGTTTATACTGATCATAGCACATGCATGCCTTCCTAAATGCCTCACTCAAGGATTTGGGGTTGTCAAACTCAATTCTGTCCCGGTAAGCCTGTGGTAAACAACTTAAGAATCGCTGAATCTTTACCTTGTCCTCCCAGATGTACGGTATGAACCTTAATAGTTACAGAAACTTATTTATAAGGTCCTCCATTGTCATTTGTCCGAGTCGTAATTCATAAAATTCTTTCATCTTCCTTTCATAATAGCTTTCAAAAATGCATTGTTTCTTGAAATACTTCTTAAAGTCGGACCATTCTAACTATTTCTCCTTTAGGCCCTTGGCCAATTTTAGGTCCTGCCACTAAATGTTGGCCTTCCCCTTCAGATTGTAGATGGCCATTCCGGCCTTCATGTTGCTGGAATAGTTGTAAATTTGGAAGTATTTTTTGATGTCCAACAACCATGCCTCGGCTTCTTCTCCTGTCCTGGATTATCCGTCAAAAGTAGCTGGTTTAATATTTTTAAATTCTCCTTCAAGGTTGTTTGTTTGTTTCCTTTTTTTGTCTGGTATGGTTTTGTCTTCAGCTGAAGGTGTCCCTTTAGATGAACTGTCTCCTTTTTCTGTTTTCGCACCATAATTCTTGGAGGCCCTCTTGCTGACCTCTTCCTCATGGTTATCATCTTTTGGTCTTTTTTTGGTTACTATACTACACAACAGGACTTCATTTATCTCCTGTTGTTCATGCTATGCCTTCTTCAATTTTTCATTGTCAGCCTTGAAAACCCATAGTTCAACAATAAGGTTCCTCATTGTTTCCAACACCTCCGTGGGTGAGCTTCCATCACTGTTCTGTCTTGGATCTCTAGGAAGTACTTGCTGCAAATTCTCTTCCATCCTGATTTCTGCACCTTCTTGAGCTGTCATTTTTCAACGCAAAACAGAAAAGGCTTTCTGTCTGTAACCACAAGATTTATTATTTTTTTCATAAATCAGAATATATACTAAGAAATTAATGTGGCCCAGTGTTGTAACTTTTGCTTTGATACCACATGTAATGAACCTCAACAATCACAATAATGTTTTTTTCTATGATGAAATTCCATTTCATTTAAGCTCAGAATTTAAGAGAAGGTAAGATTTATTTTTGTCCATAAACTAATTATGAAAAGTTCGAAATACTTAAAGGTGCATGTCTTCATGGCAAGCAACACTCAAAAAAACATCATGCCAAAAATCTGTGAAACTAGTTTAAAACCTTCTTGTGCAACCAATTATGTACTTGTCACGCCCTGCACACATTGACTTATAATGATTATCTATTATCTCTATCCTGTCTCTATCTCAGATGAAGATTCTCCATCGATTCTACCAGTCCATTCCCTACCGTGTTAGAGAGTTGTTCATATAAACAATAACTCCTACCCTATTCCTACATTTTTGTGAAAGACAGTGATCAAACGGGTTTCGACAATTTTCCAATTTCGAACACACAAAACAAAGGGGCCATGCTGTTTGCCAAAAATGTGGAAAATAAATGGAAGACCATGGCCTCAGTACTTCGAGGTTTTGGGGTTTGGAGTCACGTGACTTCAAAAGACAAAACATCAAACCACAACAATTCCTGAATCGCGAAAAGGAAAGTGGGACCCGCGCATTGGGATTTCGGGGTTTGGAACCTTGCGAGTTCAAGTGCCCGAACATCAACACGTCCAAACTGCCGAAATGTGAAAAGGGAAGGTGGGACCTGTACTTCAGGTTTTCAGGGCTCGGAACTTCGTGAGTTCAGTGTCCATACATCAACATATACAAACCTCTGAAAAGCAAAAAAGAAAGGTGGAACACGTACTTCGAGGTTTTGGGGTTCGGGATTTCGCAAGTACATAAGCCAACATCAACACACAACAACCCCGAAATTGCGACAAGTGACCAACATTTTGGGATTTTGGGGTTCAAGATTTCACGAGTACAAAATCCATACATCCACAAAACAACTCCCAAAATTGTGAAAAGTGACCAACATTTCAGGATTTCGGAGTTCGGGATTTCGTCAGTGCAAAAGCCAAACATCCACACAACAATTTTCGAAATTTGTGAAAAGTGACCATTACTTTGGGATTTCGGAGTTCAAGGTTTTGCGAGTACAAAAACCAACAACATCAAACAACAACTCCTGAAATTACGAAAAGTGACCAGCACTTCGGGATTTCGGAGTTCGGGGTTTCGCGAGTACATAAATCAACATCATCACACAAAAACTCCCGAAATTATGAAAAGTGACCAGCACTTCGAGATTTTGGAGTTCGGGATTTCACGAGTACAGAAACCAACATCATCACGCAACAACTCCCGAAATTTTGAAAAGTGACCAGCACTTCAGGATTTCGGAGTTCGGGGTTTCGCGAGTACAAAAACCAACATCATCACACAACAACTCCTGAAATTACGAAAAGTGACCAGCACTTCGAGATTTCAGAGTTCGAGGTTTCGCGAGTACAGAAACCAACATCATCACACAACAACTCCTGAATCTACGAAAAGTGGGAAAGGTTGGACTAGAAGATTGGAAAATCTTCTGTTGAAAATCTAAGGTGATAATTTTAGTCAAACACAAAGGAAGAGAGTACTCTACTTATACTGTATCTTTCACACTATTTTCAAAATTCCATAATCTTTGTTCTATACTGGTGTTCTTACTTCCATTCTATGAGAGAGTAGGTGTAGAAGGGTTCAATATCCGTTTATCTATCAGAATTTCGAAAGTCTAATCTTATGAGTCTTATACGCATAAAATCTATAAAAGGGGTACATTAGGGTAACATTTTTCTGTAAAAGGTAGCTCCTATTATATTCACTTAGAGCCTCTTTTAATCAATGCATTAAACGCCAACACTACTAGATCTGTGCATCTATGTAAATACATGAATAAGAATATCATTCCATCAGAGGTTGGTCATTATGAATGATGTTCCGAGGGATCTGAGTTTAGTTTCCTCGGGTTTTAACTACACAGAGGATCTGCCCCATTGACGTTAATCTCCTCCCTTCCTTCCTTACTTATAGAAATATAATTACAGGTGCATCCATCTAGCATTTTATGCACAGGAGGAACAATTTTCTAGAGTTGGGATGTCCATTACAATCTTCATGACGAAAGGCATATTAAAATCACGAAAGGACTTCATCTTCCGCAACAATTAACTAAACTTCACAGATAGATGTGAACATTTCAGCAGACATATTACAACTATATACATATATATATGGATTTCCTTCACATATATTCCTCACAATGAACAGAAAAATGGGAAACGTTATAGTTTCGTTTAATCAAATACAATGCATCAGATATAAAATCATTCAAAACAGAGAATAAAAATTATTCCAGGGTTTAATAGATACATGACATCGGATGAAATATAGCCATTCATAATAGAGAGGGTTATATCAACATATCTGAATCAAATCCGCGGGAAGACAAAGGGAACAACCACGTTCCTCCCAACCGTAGAACAGGGAAGCCAAAACTACTTGCCCGATTCACCCACTAGCCTGACCATGAATCCATGAGGGAGAACTTGGAGACTCCTCAACAATAATTGCAAATTTTTCAGCAGTTATTTCCTTTCCTCACACTTTCTTGGCAGTTCTCATAATAGCAAGAGAACTTGCAATCCTTTCCCAACATACTTGGCAGCGTCCTGCCTCCTCCCATATGCTATTTATCTATTTTTTCCGAGGTCTTTTTCCCTTCTTTGGGGATTTTCACAGCTCTCTTAATCCCTGATTTTCAGGGGCTACCAGTGGCCAAATCTCTAATTTTCCACTTCTCATAATTAGTCCAGTGGCAGTTCCAACATGTTCCCCACTCAAGGAGTCATGGTCAGCTGATTTTAACATGGATATTCCATTTGTCCTCCTGCAATTAATATAAATATTTTGTTGTGATACAACGGTCATAGTCAAATAGTTAGTTGATTCCAAACAGATCTCTTCCCAATAGTCACAATAATTAAAAAAAATTATTAAGTTCGAAATTCAGAATTTCCATAAGTGGCAAAAATTTTCCATATTCGAATTTGCCAAAAACGAAAATAAATTTCCAGCACATAAAAATATTTTATTTTTGGGGGATGTCACAAAAAGAGGATGTCAGAGGAAAAAATCATGGAACATTTCAAAGGGTGCAGACCAGTTGTTGATAATGCATGTGAAACCCTCTCCGGTGCTCAATCAAAACTAAAAAGAAATGCATTTTTGTTGAGACATGTGAAGAGTTTGAACAAACGAAACTTATCTTTAATAAAAACGGTTAGAGATTTAAGGTTACAGGTGAAGTTGGAGGCAGAAGATAAGGAGGAGCTAAATCCCCTAACTCGATTCGCAGAAGCATACGTAAGGGAGCTCCATTTTTGTATTTTTGGGTCATGGCATGGAATCTTTCTCCATACATAGCGTGTTTTCTTACGTTAACAAGAATTTAGACGCAACACTTGGGTAGTGAATACTCTTGTTGGTACCTTTTCTTGCAGTTTCTACAAAGTTCATCATTCTTATTTTCCACGTAGAGAGGGAATTACAATTCATTACAATGCCCATGAAGTTAATATATACGAGCATAATGGGATATTCCCAAAGCAAAATAAAGAATGCGAGAAGTGGCACGACCGTGAGGTTTGAACCTCGGGATTTGGAGTTAATAAATGAATACCCGACAATTAGGGCGTCTTTTGAAGAGGCTCGATGTATGCATTTATGCGAAAGTATTCAAGGATATAATACGAAACTAACTGAGTAGTTCTCCCTCAATTTTATTGGGGCCAGCATGACAATTGCAGGAATCACTTTCCAAGTGACAGAGGAAACTTTATCAGCTGCGACGGAGATCCCTCCATGTGGAACTAGAATTTTTTTTTTCTCAAATATCTAAATCTAGTCATAGTCCAAAGTTATTATCTATGAAAGACTAGGTCTCAGAGAGATCCCTCTCTAGATTGGGAAGGTGAATTTCCAGTCTTAAATTTGGTTTGTAGGTTACCTTGGTAGATCTTTTTCTTCAGCCCAACAATTTAACAAGTGATGACTTCTTGTCATTTTTAGGATGGTAACTATGGTAAACCAGATTTTGAAAAAAGAGAGATTTTTTGGATAACTTACTCATTTAAAATCTCAACACGTCACTTGTGGAAATTAAACCACTATGGGAAAAACAATCCTTAGCAAAAACCACTATGGCTAAACCCAATTAACAAATTTCATTTGATAGTATTTCAAGTGGATCTTAATTTACGCATACAATTACAATGAATTGGGAGTCAATTATATAGTAGCCGTTTGAAAGAGCTTATCCTCCAACTAAATTCTAGACTTTTTTCCATTATTTTATCTCAAAACTTATGAGGTTGGATGGAGACTCTCCAAAATGATTAGAAATATAGAAATAAACCTTACTTGTAGCTTAATATAATTCATAGGAGACAGATCATGATGATCTGATTCATTCGGGCTTTTTAAAAAATCCTAGACACCTTGGGCTTTTGAAAAAATCTTGGACACCTCTAGTCCTAGTGAATTTAATTTTCGAGTTTGAATATGCAATCATCAACCGAAGATTCACTACTTAGAGAATTTCGTCTCCGACTAAGGTATTGTCATGGATCCAACAAAGTTCGAGGCTATTATGGAATGGAATGCACCGACGAATGTCCCAGAAGTGCGTATATTCATGGGTTTATTGAGATACTACCAATGGTTCATCGAGTGTTTCTAAAGGATAACAAATCCGATTATGTTATTACAAAAGAAGAACAAGAAGTTTGTTTGGACCGATAAATGTGCGGAGTAATTTCAGAGGCTCAAGGAGCTATTGACAATGACACCAATACTAAGGGTCCTTGACATGGATGTGGACTTCTTTCTATGCATCGATGCATATAAATGAGGCTTAGGCAGAGTCTTGATGCAATATGGTTGAGTGATCGCTTACATCTCGAAAAAGTTGAGAAGGCATGAGAAGAACTATGCGATGCATGATTTGGAGTTGTTATCCATTGTATATTCCTTGAGAGTTTGGAGACATTACTTTATTGGACACAAATTTGAACTAAACACAGACCACTATGGACTACATCACATCTTTATGCAAAGCGACTTGAACGCATGACAACGACATTGGTTGGAATTTCTTAGCGTGTATGATTTTGAGATTACTTACATAAAGGAAACAATGAACATAGTGGTTGATGCATTGAGTCATATACCACACATATTTTCGGTGATGCCTCTTCAGACGAATCTACATGAAAATATTCTAACTTTATAGCACGGCGATGACTGGTACAAAGAGATCAAGGATTTTATCGGACAAAACACCATTGATGGTACCAAGATTTGAAGGATTTACGTTGGATGAAGAAGGATTATTGAGATTTAAAAACTGAGTTTACGTACCACCGAATGACGAGTTGAGGAGTTTGATCCTAAAATAGGCTCACAAAGCAGTGTACATGGCTCATTAGGGAGTCACGAAGATGAGGGCAAACCGTAAACCCTTATACTTCTAGAAAGGAATGAAGGCAGACATAGTCAAATACGTGGAAAGATGTCTAGAATGTTAGCAGGTGAAGGCTGAACATAGACATCCAACATGATTACTACAGCCACACGTGATTCTAGAATCGAAATGGGAGGTCATTTCGATGGATGTCATTGTTGGATTGCCATTGATGGCAAGGAGACATGACTTGATTTTTGTGTTAGTCGACACTTTGACGAAGAGTGCTCATTTTATTCCTATGTGTACAACGTATCAGGAACCTGACATAGCTAGAGTTTTCATCTGCGCAATTGTGAGGCTGCATTGCATGCCTAAGAGGATTCTATTTGATCGAGGATTGATGTTTACTGGATGATTTTGGACTAGTTTCCACGAGGTCTTGATAACCCAACTTAACCTCAGTACCACGTATCACCTAGAGACAGATGGGCAGACCAAACGAACAAACCAAATCTTGGAGGAAATGTTGCATATGTACGTTATGGACCAACAAAAGTGTTGGGAATAATTCTTGCCACTTGTAGAGTTTTCATATAACAACAGTTATCAAAGAACCATGAAGATGGCTCCTTTCCAATTGCTTTATGGGCTACCATGTTAGATGCCTTTGAGTTGGGACCAGATTGAGGATAGGGTCGTGGTGGATCTAGAAGTGATCCAAGAAATGGAAGATCAAATGAAAACTATAAGACAAATGATTAAGGAAGAGTAGGATCGACAAAAGAGTTATGTCGATGCACATCGTTTCAATTGCAGTTATGAAGTTGGCGATTGAAACCACATAAGAGTTCGCTCAAGTTTGTAAAGGGTGCTAAACTCTCTCCTAGGTTCATGGGAACTTTCAATATTGTGGAAAGGAAGGGGCCCATGGCCTATCAACTGGCCTTGCCTAATTCTTTGAGGCATATGCATGATGTTTTTCATGTATCTACTTTGAGACATTATATTAGTGATCCTATACATGTTATTGACATGAGTTCCTTGCAGGTATCTGACGAAGGTGCGCTCACGACTGACCCAATCCGCATCCTAGACCATTGAATTCAACAACTACGACATTGAACAGTATATCAGGTCAAGGTCTAGTGGGACAACTATAGTCCACAGTCGGTGACCTGGGAGGATGCATATGATATGCGTAAGTAATTTCCATTTTTGCTTCATAGATAGAATTATGATACTGTGATACACTTTGTTTCGACACATATATACTGTGAAAATTCAGGACGAAGTTTAAACCAAGAGGGGGTGTATGTAACATCTCGCTCTTGTGCACATTGAGCGAACTTATTATTTGAGGACACTTGCTTGCAAGTGGTCTGAATTATTATACTATTTGTTATTTGATTATGATTATGAGATATTATGGATATGATGATATGTTATTTTGGTTGTATTTACATAGAGATATGCTATTGACTGGGCTCTCATGAGTGTACAAGACTTTAGACATTGATGATTTAAAGACATCGATTAAACCCCTTGGACTCCAGATCGAGTCAGGGAGTGGACTATTTGGTTTGAATTTTGTTCATGTGACACATGTACATATGATTAGATGTTTGATGATTGAGTATTATGCTGACATGATTCATTGATGGATGCAGGCTGACGATAACTTTACGACTGGACTCGCATGTGGGGTAGAGGGGTCATGCAGGACAACAAGAGACTTTGAGGGAGAGGTGTGGCAACAACCCTGGCACAACCTACTAGCACTCCCACCATGGCTCGAACTGTAGGTTAATGATTACCTAGTTCGAGAAGACCCACATTGTCATGAGGGAAGATTGTGATAGTCTCTCACGCTGATTCTAAAGGGCATGCAATAAGTTAGGGGCCTTATTCCTTAGAGGCCCTTAGTCTCCCACAATATCACTTGGTGGAGTATTGACTCCAGAGGTTCGATGTATACCAAGTCATTCAAGAGGCGAGTGGCACCCTTGGAGCACGTAGTGCATCCTGGAGGGCACGTCGTGCAAGGAAAATAGAAAGAGGCGAGTGGAACCCTTGGAGAACCTAGTGTGTCTTGAAGGGCACGTAATGATTGTAACTAGTAAGTGAGTAAACCTAGATGACCTTAAAATGAATCATGTGATAAGTAAGATTTAAAAACAATTTCCCTAATAAAAATGTCGCCCAACTTAGTGAATTTAAAATCTAGGTCTAAGTAGAACATGTGGTCAAAAATAATAATAATAACAACAAATAAACATGTAACAAGAAGGGGGGTAAGAAACTCAAATTTATTTATTAAATTCAAAATTATAATGGAGGATTAAAATTTTAAAAAGGGAAATGGTTGTTTTTATCTATTTTTGCTAATTTAATTTTAGAAAAAAAGAGGGGGGGGGATGAGGGTAAATGGTTGTTTCATCTACACTTGCTAAATTAATCTTTAATTAAAGAAGAAAAAGGGTAAATGGTTGTTTTAAATGGTTGTTGCTAAATTGATTTTTAGTTAAAAAGGAAAAAGAGGGAAAATTAAAAGAAATAGGAAACTTAAAGAAAAAGGGGAAACCTAAAGAAAAGGGGAAACATAAAGAAAAAACTAAATGTCTAACTTAGTAAGGAATCTTTCCTTGGGAACTTGTTATTTTTTAACTCACTGGGAATTAAGTAAGGAATAGGTCATTTAATATTTGTAAGGGAATATTGGGACACCAAGGAGCGTTTTTAGGAATGCTTGTAGGTGGGTGAGGGAAATAAGAGTAATTAATTATTTAATAAAATTAATTATCTGGTGCAACTAGGGGATGGGTGACATGTGTACGGGGGAGGTTTTTCAAATTTAATTAACTGAGAAAGGAATTTAATGAGAATTTGGGAGACTAATTACCAAAAAAAAAAAAAAAACTCTATAAAAAGGATGGAGGAGGAGGAGTATGTATCTCATATTTTTGTGTAATGTTACGCTGCTGAATTGTTTTCTTGACTGAACTTCTCTTGTGGGAGTTGGGATACCTAGCTCGGGTAACAAGTGGTAGCTCAACCTTGCGAGGAAAACTGGGTGCTAGCAGTTCTCTCGTATTGTGTGTGTGGCCCCTTTGTGGCTCCGGGGGCTTAAGGGGAAGAAGACTACCCCTGGCATTGGTTGGGAGGTACCTGTGAGATCACATCGGTTGGAAAGCGGGAGCTAGATGGAGTGCACGTGGGACAACAACTTCAGATAATTCACATTTGGCTAAGGTAGGCATGTTAAAGTTGTTACTTCCAATGAAATTTAATTTACATATGTTATTTTTATTTGCTTGGTTGAATATTTCATTGCCATGAGATTTCTTGCACCTTCTTTCCTATGGTATTTGTAATCCCCTTGCTCATTGTATTCTGAATCGATTTCCCATGGAGAACCCAACCTCTTATTGCAATAACTTCTCTATGTTTGTTTTATTGATTATTATGAAGAAATTTGTATTTTCATGTTCTGTCCCTTATCCCTTTAGTTATTAGTCTGTTCCTGAGAAGTCGTCCAGGAGCCGAATTGACGGTCATCACTTCGGTGTTTAAAGACCTATAGATTCAAATGCCCTTCTTTTCTGTGCATGGATAGTAAGTGAAGTATATTTTTTTTCCCCAACTATCTATCCCTTATCTCTACGTCTTGATTGATTAAAAATCTGATTACACTTTGCATTTTTAATTGTTAAACTCTGATAAATCTCTGCAGTTTCCTATGATTGATTACTTCTGTGTTTTCCTATGATTTATTACTTCTACATTTTCCTGTGATTGATTACTTCTGCATTTTCTTGTGATTGATTACTTCTGCACTTTCCTTGTGAATGATTATATTTGTGCTTTCTTTATGAATGATTAGCATTGTGATTTACCACTTTGTTGTTATACAACGATTCATTTTTAATTGTTAAACCAACATAATTTAATTGTTAATATGTATTATCACATCAGGTTAGCAAGTTTGTTGAGCATCTTACTGGTTGATATATTTTGTCCTTCTGTGATGATAATTCATCATTTCTTTCTTTCTTTATTTATATTTACATTATTCCTTTTATTGCGAACCCCTTTACATTTGTGAATCCCTTTATTCCTTTTTATTTGTGAATCCCTTTATATTTTCATTATGACAATTCGTGGTTGCATTATTCCTGTTACATTTGCGAATACCTTTTAATAGAATTTGAAATGGTTGTTAGATGGTGATATCAATAGGTTAGTCAAGAGATTTATCCTTGGTTTTATCGTAGAACTTATCTCTGTGATTTTTTTGGGCATAGATCCTATTTTCTTATAGTTTTAAACTCACCTTTAAACATATTTTTCACTGTAATTTTGTTGGGCAGAGATCAAATTTTGTAGAGTTTCAATTTTCGCTTTTAAACGTAATTTACACATTGATTTTAATTTATTGAATGGACAATATACTTACTCGCGAATTTCATTTTTGATACCTGTGTTATTAATGGTAGTGAATCCCCTTGATTTACATACAACGTTTAAGGGAAACAAATCCCCCTTTTGACTGATAAAAAACTTTTTATTGACAACATTTTTATTTAATATGTTTATAGTAAATATTTTGACAACAATCTTATAATATGTATGACAACAAATTTTACAATAGGTATGACAAACGTGCATGAATGGGTAGTGATTTCCTTCTATATAGACAACGATAACCCCGCTAGACAACCACGTATTGTTAGGTAGCAATTTCCCATAAATTTTGTGGGCAACAGTCTAATGTGTTGTAGTGGTTGTTGTACATAGATGTTGACAACAAATTTAATGATAATTGTGTGTGTAGTTGTTGCATGTAGGTGGTTGTGCTTTACTGTGAATTTTAGATATTGTTGATAGTGTTTTAAATATTGTTGATAGCATCTTAAATATTGTTGATAGATTTTTAAATAGCGTGGCGTTTTAGATATGGTTGATAGCAATTTAAATATTGTTGATAACATTTTAAATATTGTGATAGCGTTTTAAATAATGTTTTAAATATTGTTGATAACATTTTAAGTATTGTTGATAGCGTTTTAAATAGAGTAGCATTTGAGATATTGTTGATAGCATTTTAAATATTGTTGACAACATTTTAAATAACGTTTTAAATACTGTTGATATCATTTTAAATATTGTTGATAACATCATCATGGATAGAGTTTTTAATTTTGTTGACAGCAAAATGTTATTACACAACGATATTATTTATCAAATAGTTATGGTTATTGACCCAACGATATCATTATAATCAATAATAGTTTATCAATTGAATTATCCAGAGACCACAATAATATAGACAACAATGATATAATGATTTATTACACAACAATGTCAAATATTTAATAGACAATGTAGTTCATTTATATTATGTTGAATAGTTCAAATATTAATGTCCAACATAGTTCACTTTTGTTAAGTAGTTCACTTATGTGAATATACAATGTTTAATTGTTGACAACGAAGATTAACAAACTGCGACATTAATGTTAACTAGTGAATTCATTGTTGATACCAAAAGGGAATAATTCATAGATGACTAATTGCATCCCTTAAATGATGTATGTTTTCCTTACAATTTGTTGCGCCAAGAATTTAATGTGATGTATGCTTGTATAGTAGCCAGTTTTCCTTTGCGTCTTGTCGACTTGTTGCTTGGGTGTTTGGATATAATCTTCTTGTATTCTAACAATTATTTTGGTATCCTAGCATGTTGGATTTTCTTGGGTTATTGGCCTAGATAGGTAGTGTTTTTCTATGGTTAATGTCATGCCTATCACCTAGTGATGGCATGATTCCTGATGAGGGGATCAATGTGTGCCCTGATGGATAAAGGGGAAGGATAACCTGGTCGGATTATGTGCTTCCCGGTGTGGGCGTTGTTCATTGTAATTGATGTTGGTACTTGATTTTGTAACACCTCAATGCATTGGTTTACATTCCGTATAGGTTTCTAGTTATTTGTCGTCGAAGTCGTGTCTGGGGTTGATGTTTTCCTTTAGCTTGTAGGAGTTGTCTTGCTTGTGTTTGGCGGGTAGCCATTTTGATCTGTCTATTAATTATCGCATGTTTGGTCCAATTGCCTAATGTGCTAGTGTCTAATTTGTTGTTTACTATTCCCTGATCTGCGTGCATTGTGTTCGTCGTCAAGTTTTGTTGTTTAATTGTTGTCGTTGTTGCCGTCTTTCTTTAAAAAAAAAAAAAATTGTGTTGCGTCACATGTAGTCATAACAATGGGGACGTTGCACTATTTTATTTTATCATTATATAATTTTCAAAATTGACCAAAACCCCCATGGATAATCAACCAATGAACCTAGATTTCATGAAAATAACAAATTTTCCCACTATCGGGTTAATCATATACAACATTCATCAAGACTAGAGTTCAAAACTCACCATTCCCATACATTAATAGAAGAACCAAGGTTTGGGTGAACGCAAAGGTGAAACCTTTACAAAGTGTTTGTACCAAAAAAAAATTTTAACCATCTTTAACACAAACTTTCCACAGACCTCTCATGGCGTTTGTAATAAAATATATTCATTCATATACAAACAATTGATAGACAATTTGAAGGAGCTACAAATATTCCAAGAATGGGTAATTCCATTAAGAAAACAACCATTGTTTTATCTCACAGCGAAACCCTTAAATGTTGATGACCAGAGATGAGTGAAACCAAAAAAAAATTCTCCATAATTATTTTCTAACAGGCATAGAAAAAGAGTAGTATTCATTCTAGACATAAGCAATCACATAATCCAAACAGAAAGGAGTCTGAACACTATCATGAACTTGAAACACTTGAATACTAATAGGGAGAGCCTCCACATTAAGTGCCATTACACAGTCGATACCCACATGTATTAAACTTCAGAAAAACATAGTCTGTAAGAAAATGCAAGATCCAACATTATGATTAATTCTGAGCAGATCTATATTTCATGGATGGATCAATAAGATATTTCATACCTATATGGAGAGTGCCAGGAAAACCAAAAACATGACTATTTCTTCCAATGTCGAGCAAACCGGAGGTAGCACCAACCAAAGAAATCAACCAAATGCAAACCAAGCAAGGATGGCGACCTCAAGGTAGGGTTAGAGACATGTGCAGTAATTGCACGTCATATATTACATTAACTCTATCAACCATATCCTAGTACGAGTGCACCAAAACCTCCAGTGCATAATCCACTATAGTTACCAAATACAAAGTCAAATTTTCTGCCTTCCATAAAGTTTTAAGTTTTATGTGTACGCTTAACAGTTAGCACAAAGTATATCGTATGTCCCACATTAATTTCTAGGGAATCATCGCCACCCTTCAAAATTTACCAATGTCCATGATAATAACAAGAATTTATGAGTGCAACATGCCATAACCAAATGTATCCCATGCTTGGAGTTTAAATCAACTAGTCAAAATATATGTGCAAACAAATAAACCAAGATGCTCATTAAAACAACATATTCTCCCTTTGAATTAAATCGCCAATAGGCCTATCATTTGCCCATTTCGCTTGGAAAGCAGTTTCGAATTTTTAAAACTGTAGAGTCATTTTTGCAAGAATAGACATGATCTCATAAAAATACAAGGCAACATTCATCATTATTCACATGCAGGGTCCTACCTATCTAGTATATTATTAGCTATATATAAATAATAAGGAATTGCATCCTACCTGTAGGAAGAGATCCATGTTGCACTTTTTTGGTGTCAACACACCATTTGTAGAAATTCAAAATCCATCCACACAACACTAGACGAAAGGAAGGAAAGCAAGGAAATCACCAATAACAGGGTGCTTTAGAGAGGAAAAAGTGGCACCGATGATTTTGAGCTCTACAACATTGAAAATGGAAAACATGAATTTTACTTTTTTTTTTTAAACCTTGTTCCAGTGTGCTTAATGACTGAATGCACTGGTGCTACAATATTTACGTAGCACACCAGATAATATTTTTTACAAATAACCAAAACATGGTGCGTCGATGCTATGATATTTGCATAGCACACCAGATAATAGTTTTTACAAATAACCCAAACACAGTGTGCACCATGTGTCTGGTTACTATAGAGTGCAACAAATTATATATTTTCCAACGCACTAGTGCATCTGATGTTACATAGGGCACCAATTGTTTAAAAAAAAATAACCATAACACGGTTCTCCCTTTGGAGCAACGTTTCCCCTGGGTGCATTAGTATACTATGGAGCACACCGACATATATTTTTTGAAATAATCCTACAATGGTGAGTAAATTGTTTTATTTAACCATCTCATAGTGCGCTCTAGTGTTAGCGGTGTCAATGGATCTGGTTTTAACAAGCACAAAAAATGATATTTTTTTAAAACTAAACTTATCATGGTGTATCCCAAAAGAGAACATATGTTGACCTGTGTGTCAGTATACCACAAAACACACCATAGTATATTTTTTGAAATAATCCTATGATGGTGTGTATTTGTTTTATTTAATCATGTGACGGTGCGGTTATTGATGCAATCCCCCAATGCTTTGGTGTGTTATAGATGCACTGGTATGGTGTCTTTTAAATATGTGTATCATTATTCTTTTAAAGTTATCAAAATTTTTATTTTCTAGTAATATAGATTATAATTTTTCTAGACCGAGTATGTTGTAGAATCAAGGATTTGGTGAACTCCTAACTATATTATAAATGGGAAATGATTATAGTTTAGGATTTTGAGAGATGGTTATGATAATTGATGGCGAGATCAAGGTTATGATCATTGACGACGAGATCATGTAGGTTATGTTCATTGATGGTGAGATCATGCAGGTTATGATCATTGACAATGAGATAACACAATTTATGATCATTGACGACGATATCGCACAAGTTATGATAATTGACGGTGAGATCATGCAAGTTATGATCATTGATGATCATGCAAGTTGGTTATGATCATTGACAGTCAAATCACACAAGGTTATAATCATTGATGATCATGATGGCGATATGGGAAGACAGATTCAAACAGTAGTAGGTACCCATGGAGAAAGATTCTCATCGTGGACATCATGGTCATAAGAACTCAAATTTTCATCATAATCACACATAATTGTTAATTAGAAACTAATATAGATTGGAATTTTCCTTTAGACAACCCGTTAGTTGGGATTTCACCAAATACTTAAGTCTACAACATGCTTCAAATCATTATAGATTAGAATTTTGAGAGAGTACCCATACTTTAGACTCAAGTCTTTACAATTGAAATGCCTATACTTTAGACTGAAGTCTTTACAGCTAAAATGAAGACAAAAACATTCACAGAAATGCCTAGGAAACAAATCCCTCTCCCACTCCCTCACCTCCCAATATCGTACAACATTATACAGGTCAACCCTCTGCTCCTGATGCTGCTCTCTCGGCTGATGTCTCTACATGATTAAGAATATGGGCAGCAATTTTTTTTTTAATTTAACCCTTTTACGATGTGCTAAATAACTACCTGCACCGGTGCATTGTTATTTACGTAGTGCACTAGAGTATTTTTTCAAACACATTACCATGGTGCACCATTGTTTGGGAGCAACTATATGCACTAGTGCAATTGTTTAAGTAGCACACAGTCATATATAAAATATTTAAAAATAGCACTTCCATGGTGTGTAATTTTTTAGAGCAATTGTGCACCCCGGTGCGTCATTATTTTTGTAGCACACTGAAGTATTCTATTTTGTTTGAAATAACCCTACTATGGTGCATTAGTTTTGCAGGAATCGATGCATCAGTTGTATAAAACACACCGGTGTGTTATATATTTATAAACGCATCATAAAAAAACATTATCAAAAACCTCGTCCCACTCACCTCCGCTATAAACAAATTTTTGGGCTATTTTAATAGGGGCATCTGCAAAAACATTCTCTATAGGGTATTTTCCTTGTAGTGTCTGTGTGCGAAAACAACCTACTTTTCTCCTTTACCCTATAATTTCTTTTATAATCTTGAGATATGGAGTTACCCTAATCTCAAAAGCGATTGACAACTGAGATTACATCTCACCTCACTTGAGATAAATGGCTAAGATGTAATTCACTAATGCTAATAAATTCATAATTTCATTTATTAAACTAAACTAATTAATCAAATAACTTTAATTTAATAATTCATTTAAATAAAGTAAACTATCAAGGTAGAAGGGTTTGGATGACTTTCACATGCCTAAACACTTATAACTGTGTGGAAGTACATGTATGAAACTACGAACATCAACATTGTTCACAACCTCGATATTCCCCTCCTAGTACTCGGATGATCTATCCAATATTCCATCATTCATAGCCCATTTTATCCCTCTCATGTTTTCTAAATGATATCATTCCAAATTCCTAGTGATCCACCTCTTGGTGTTTGAATAGTCGATCAAATGTCTCATCATTCATAGCCCCTAGTTACCCTCTTCTAGTGGTACATGTCCCTATTCTTATAGTATTCATCATATGCCCCATGGTATGGTATGGTAACTCATCATGTGTGTGGTTATAATAGGTATTGAAAGTTGCAACATTACTACAAGGATCCACTCGACTTTTGGCATTCATAAGGCTTCATAGCCCCAATTATTTTCATGTATATTTCGCCCCAAGTAATACATACAAGTATAGACTAGCTGGTATAATTTTGGTGGAAGTATTATTCTATTCTTATCCCATAATTATAGGACCCAATGAAAATCACCCATTCATTATGGGATCCCATGGTATATATCATCTTTGGCTCTCCAACCCGAACTATGTCAAATAACTTATGCGTGTAGCACATTTATAAACATAAATTTATGTCATTGTGTAGTGAAAATGTCATACCTCCATAAAATAGTCAATGTAATACACATTTCATATTTTTAATATCACATAGTTATTCACAATCATTATTTTTCTAGTTTTTGGTGTGCTCACCAAGTTCGTTTCCAAATTCATTGCAATAGCAATACATGCTTGTTGGTAATTTTAGGAATGTGTGGACACCATGAATACGTTCATTTTTAAATGTATTTGGAACTTATTGAAGCTACATGTAGTTAGTTGTCCCATGGACACATTATATCCACAAAACTTTTATATATTAAAACAACATACATGTGTTAAAACTAGTTGTGCATTTTTTTCTATAAATAGAAAGCATAATTGTGGTTCTTTTCCCCATTGTTTTCCTCAACCCTTGGCATGGCTTTGCATTTATTTTCTATAGTCATCAATGTGTTTTGTTACTAATTGGCCCAAACTTGGCCCAAACTTGATTAGTAAAAGGAATGATGTTGGAATCAATGGAACTCAACATTTTAGATAAAGGAGCTCTCATTTTTAGATATCTTTTATTCCAATTTTTATTTTTATTTTTTATTTTTTATTTTTTAATTATATTTGTTAAATTATATAAATATACATATTTTGTAAAATTCTTTAGTATTTTTTAAAATGGAGAAGTATAGTGAAGATTTGTTATAGGGTAGTTATCACTAAATTCACATAGAGATTGACAAATGATTGTGTGCAAGCTAATGATAGTCTCTCAAGATGTGTTAGTGGCAATGCAAACAAGCAAAAAAAAATATTTTAACTTGGATGGATTATTCAAGATACTTTTACAATGAATTTGAATATGGTGTTGAGTACCTTAATAATGGATTTTCCTTAAAAAATAATTAAAATTGTAGAGAACCCATTGTTCTAATGCAATGTATTTTTCCAAAATTTATCATATTAATTTTATATATTTTTTAAATTATGAAAGACAATATATCCTCTTGAGTTAGTGTGGACTACAAAGGTCTTAAAATTATCAAAGAAACACATATTTATTTATTTATTATTGATCTGAGCCTCTTATAGTGAGGAATATAATGTATTTTAAAAATGGTTAAGCAGATAAAATGTGTGTTCTCCCATTCCTAATCTTAAATCCTCTAACCTTTTTGTGATGCAATTTCTTTCATTCTCTCCCTCCCCTTCCTTCCCTCTGTTCCTCTCTCTTTACCTGTTGTTGTGCCAACACAACACCTTCCTTAATTTCTTCTCTTCACTTCAAAACACCATCACTCAAAGATAATAGAGTGTGCCTCCCTATTACGTTTTCTACTGGAAAAACTTTTAAATTGTTTAAAGAAAATGATAAATCCCAAGATTCTCTTCTTACCCTCTAGACTTGACCATTTTGAGAATTGTTTGAGTATCACTTTGGCACACCAATAAATTGTGTATCATGGAGCATCTTCTATATTTTCCGACGCATAGTGTATCAGTGATATTCCTCTATCCACGATGATACAATCTATATTGGGGACATATCCATGTTCCCCCATGTTAGAAATTGAGAAGTAATGCAGGACATAAATCTATTTTTATAAATTTTAGTTAGAAGGGAGACTAGAACACAGTCATAGATACTGAATTTGGGAAGAATAAACAATTTGCAAGTACACACAAAACTCAGATCTGAATTAAACTCAACCATTGTTCTATTTCTTAGTTAGCAAAAACATTAGATTATCAAAACAAAAACTAGTTCTGATACAAACTTATTAATCACTGGATTTGGTGCAAGTTAACTCAAGAACAGATCTATGTAATAGATATAATATAGATCCAAAGTAACAAATCTAAACAGTGGATCTGAAAATAGATCTAAGCTAGGTTTCAGAAAGCAGATCTAATAAATAATAACTTTTAGAATTTAAAAAATAACATACAGATCTAAATAGTGGATCTTACCTTGAAGACTTACCTCAAATCACTAAAGGAGTACATGCCATGCATAAGAGATGTAATGCCAATTTTAATTATGCTCAAAAAAAATTTCAGGTTCATAGATCTACCATGTAGGTTAGATCTCTTGCCAAGAGATGAATGGATTTGATAGCCACCAAGGAAGAGGATAACACTTAAAGCATCACACAGAATTTATTTGATCAAACCCTCACAACCAAAAAAGAAAACAAGAACCCAAACCCTCACACATAACATAAGCTACAAGTGACTTAGAGAGACCATGACTCATAAAGAAGAGACAGTTATGATCTTGAGAGGCCACAGAAGGGGTCAACCCTGTGTTAGAGAAGACATGACCCACTGTAAAACCATATTTACACTTAGAGAGAGACCAAGACACAAATAAAGGTTCATATCTGTGCTACAAAAGAGGTGGTGGAAAATTCAGTCACAGGTAACCACACCATAAATAATATATGCTATAACCCTTGAATCATTCTCAAAACAGAAGTAGAAATAAATAATTCTGGGGCCAAAAACTAGGCTGAACATAAGATTATAGGAGGGCCAAATCACCAAAGGAAACCTCAGCCACTGTTACAAAGGAGTCACAGCTTCAAAAAGGAGATCCGCCTACTTTAGAAGAGAACATTTGAGTGTGTAATAAAGATAGAGGTAGGATCTCTATTTATACTTTTAGGATAGGTTAGTGTAATAAAAATATTAATTAAAATAACAATTAAAATAATATGTTTAATTACTATAAATATTTATTAAACATGTTGTAATTAAAATATTTAATTTATATTTTATCATTAACCCCTAAAGCAAAAACAAAACCCCAAAAACATAAGCAAGGGTAAAGGGGCGGGGGATGGGGTTGTTTGGGAAGGGGGAACTTGGTGGAAATACTTGTCCATTCATTCTAAAAGTGACCTTTTTAATTTTATCATCATTTCATATAGGATACATCGCTCATGTGGTCATGTCCACCTTCAAGGAGGGACATATACCAACAATTTCCTAGTCAAGGACCAAGTTTCCCCAGAACATTTCTGGGGTCTTATCCTCCAAGGTACAGGACCAAGGATCAACCCATGCCCTAGGAATGGGTACCCTAGAACATTTCCAGGGGCCCTAGACATATTTAGGGACTTTAACTGCTTGATCCTAGACCAAGAACCCCAGTCATATACTGGGGGCCCTTTCAGGGGTCTTTATTGCTTTGTCCCAGACCAAGAACCCCAGTCATATTCTAGGGGCCTTAACAAGGGTCTTTTTCCATGGAACTAATTGTTTTGGTCCTAGACCAAGAACCGCAGGAGTGCACTGGGGGCCCTAGATCTTGGCTAGGGTCTTTGTCATCCTCCCAGAGAATGGATCTTGCAACTGATTTAAATTCAACACTCCCTCTCAGCAAGAGAGGCATTCTCAGCTACACCAAGATTGTCATGAAAGTATCCAAAATTTGTTAGTGATAGTGTCTTGGTAAAAATATCTACCGTCTTTTCTGCCGTCGGAACATACGGAATACTGGGAACGTTCTTCTGAACCATGTCTCGGATAGAGTGGTATCTCATCTCAATGTGTTTCGATCTATCGTGAAACACTGGATTCTCGGTGAGATTTATACAACTTCGATTGTCACAGTGAATGACTGTGGGTTCAAGCTCTGAACTGAACAATCTTGAGAGTAGCTTCCTAAGCCATGCTACTTCTCTTCTAGCAGTAGTTGCAACAATGTATTATGCTTCTACAGTGCGTTGGGCTATGGAGCCCTATTTCCTGCTGGACCAGAAAATCATTATTGAACCCAAAATGAAGCAATATCTGGAAGTCCTCTTCCGATCCACTATACTACCCATCCAATCTGAATCTATAAAACCATGGAGCATTACACCTCCACTAGACGTGTATCTGAGACCATAGGATATAGTTCCCCAAACATATCTCAAAATATGCTTCACAACAACCATATGTATATGCTTCGGTTCACACATGAACTGACTCAGAGCATTTACCGCATAACAAATGTTTGGTCTCATATGTACGAGATACATCAAGGAACCAATGATATGACGATATATGGTGGGGTCTTCTAGATCTAAACCTGTGACTTGATCTTGTAGTTTATTTAAATTAGATATCATTGAAGTATTCATGGACTTGTAGTCCAACATGCCAAATCTGCAGAGAACATCAACTGCATATTTCCCTTGAGAGAGAAAGATCTCACTTGGTTTCTGCCATACCTCCAAGCCTAAGAAATAATGCACAAGCCCCATGTATTTCATTTCAAACTCTGCAGAAAGCTCCCTCTTAGTCTGAGCTATCAAGTTTTCCTCTCCAGTGAGGAACAAATCATCCACATATAAGACTAGGATAACTGGATGATTTTGAATAATCTTTATATAAATATTTGGATCTTCTATGCTCTTGGTAAATCTAAGACTTTGTAGAAAACTGTCTATTATACCATACCAAGATCTCAGAGCTTGTTTCAACTCGTACAATGCTTTCTTGAGTTTGCACACATGAAATATGTTATCATGTATCATGAAATCTTCAGGTTGCTCGATGTATACTTCTTGTTCAACTTCACCGTTAAGAAAAGCAGTCTTGACGTCCATTTGGTGAAGTTTCCAACTAAAAATTGTTGCAAGAGAGATAATAATCTTGATTGAAGTATACCTGGCAATTGGAGAAAAAATCTCATCATAGTCAATTCCTTTTTTCTAAGAGAAACCATGAGCCACGAATCTTGCCTTATATTTTTCAACACTGCCATCTGCTGCATGCTTTATCTTATAAATCCATTTTGAAGTTACTACTGATTTTTCATGAGGTCTAGGGACTATGGTCCATACATCATTATTTAGAATATAATCATATTCTTGATTCATATCATCTTTCCACACTTGATGTTTAGAGGCTTATACAAATGTGGAAGGTTCTGAATCAATTATAGTATTTAGATTAGCTATGAGACCGGAGTAATTATCTGGTTTCTTGCTTTCTCTGAAGGTGCCCTTAGGAGTTGAGTTATGTTCTGCTTCTTTCAATATTTTCCGACACTAGGTTGGTTTCCTTTTAACAGGAGGTATCTCCATTGGAAACTCAATAGCATCCCTTGAGGGATCCAATAGAAATCCTAAGGTTTCCTCCCTCTTATCATCTGGAAGAGGAGAATCTGGATAATCAAGTGGTGGAGCTTCCTACTCTTCTGAATCATAAGGAATTTCCCTGGCCTGATGAAAAGTTGTTTCTTCATGAAAAGTGACGTTTCTTCTTAGTTCGATGAACTTTCGACCTAGGATATAAATTCTGTAAGATTTTAATGTTTCACTGTATCCCACAAAGGTTCCTCTCTTTTCGGAGGGCTCTAGCTTAGTCCTATTCTCTTTTGGAATGTGTATATAGACAAGACTGCCAAATATTCTCAAGTGATCAACTGAGGGCTTGATTCCGGTGAAAAATTCTTCAGGATTTTTCGCTTCAAGGGCTTTGTGTGGACATCTATTCTGAATGTAGACTACAGTACTAGTAGCCTCAACCCAAACTAATAAAGGTAAGTTTTGGTCATACATCATGGACCTTTCTACTTCACAAATAGTTCTATTCTTTCTTTTAGCAACCCCATTCTGTTGGGGGTTGTATAGAAAAATTAGCTTCCTCTTAATTCCATAATATCGACAGAGTTCGTCGTATTTGAAGGAGTCAAACTCTTTACCGTTATCTTTTCTGAAAACTCAGATGTGTCTGCCTATTTGATTTTCAACAAGATTCTTGAAATCTTGAAATCTCCTAAAAGATTCATCTTTAGTCTTTAAGAAATAAATCCAAGTTTTACGTGAACAATCATCAATAAATATGATATAATAAATGCAACCATTCATAGAAGGGGCAGTCATGGGCCCACAAAGATCAGAATGAATTAGGTCTAAAATTCCATTTAATTTTCTATCAGTGAGAGGATAGGGTTTCCTTGTATTCTTACCAAGTAAACAACCTTTAAAACACTCTCATGCTCACAATAAAATACTGGCATACCTGTCACCATCTTTTGCAAACCTGGAAGGGTGTTGTAGTTGAAGTGTCCAAGTCTTTTGTGCCAAAGCTCGTAGGGATTTACCATCTCGTGAACTAAAGCTTGAACAACCTCTCCTGAAATTTTATAGAGTCCACTCTCACGAGTTCCAATGGTTATAGCAATGTTTATATCTTTATTTGAGGACCACAAGAGGGCCTTCCCTTTGGAGAAAGCTATTGAATAACCTTTACTTTCTAAAACTAGAACAAAGATTAATTTTTTCTTTAGACTAGGAACATAAATAATTTCATCAATGTGAAAGATATTACCTAAGTG